>SJYV01008858.1:248608-293798 GCA_006410875.1 Neotragus pygmaeus | reverse complement strand
TGGGTCTCGTGTTCATCTTGACCTGGATCCCTCAGTCTTCCATTATCATCTGCCATGCCTCGGTATTATTGCAATGGACTTTTTGCTTCTGCTATCTGGGGTCCCTCAGTGGAATTCCTTTCCCTGGGAATACTGTCTTGAGGACTTAAGATGTGAGCCCCCCAGGCTCCTCAGTCCATGGGATTTCCCAGGCAAGAATACTGGAGTGGGTTGCCATTTCCTCCTCTAGCGGATCTTCCTGACCCAGAGATCAAACCTAGATCTCTGGCATCACAGCTGCCTCCTGCATTGCAGGCGGATTCTTTACCACTGAGCCACTAGGGAAGCCCACGTATTCACCATCTTACTATACTACTCAGCCCATTATACCTGAGGATGAGGGCAAGGAGAATTCAAACAAGGGGCCTGGAGAGAAGCCTTTAGTTTCACTGTTAGTAATTTCCAGGATTCCACCACCAAGTAGCTCACTAAAAGCCTAAGTAAGTAACCAAATTGTGAGTTTAATTTCGTTTCTTTCCCTAACTTCTTAGAGTTGGACTAATGAGCAGAGGAAAAATTAGAAGAAAGACAGCATATAGGTGACCCAACCATACTCCTCACATTCTAGAACAGCGCCTGGCCCACAGCCAGTCTTCAAAAAAATATTTACTAAATGAATGAATAAATATTGGTCACTCATATCATCAGATACTCAGGAATCAACTGAACTGACCAACTGGGTATGCCTTTTTTCCTCTTTGTTGTCATGAAACTTGATGTTATGGATTTATTTCCTAATATAAAGTCTTCAGGAGTCTGTTGGGTTTGATGAACTTCACAAATCTTTGGTAGAATTTGACTATCAGAAGTATCAGGAAGTGGCAAAGCTTAAGAGAGCCCTTTCACCCCACTTAAATCAGAACATCCCCCAGTTTTTTTGGTTTACAGGTTAGACTTCCCTGGATTCTCTAAGGAAAGGATTCTGTGGATAAAACCTCAGGAAGCCACTGGTCCCCAGCACCTCCCTATTCTTCTGATCTACCTCCATCAGCTCAGAGTCATGCCTGCCTCTGCCCTGCGTGATCTGATATAAACCCCTACTTCACTCCCTTCTTCACCCACCCCTTTGTACTCTTATAGCAAGACTTTCTCAACTATGGCCCCTGATTCTCCCTTATCAGGGTTCCTGGAAATATTGAGCCCAAATATGTACGTTTCTGAGCTCCATCCAAGAACTACCCAGAGTTTCTAGGTGGACTTTGGACCCTCCAGAATTGCTCATAAATTTGGGAAGACTGTCTTATGGCATGAGTCATACAATTGCCACGAACAACAAGATACTGTTCTATTGTCTACCGAGGATGGGTGAAATTCTGTCAGATTACTCTTTCCTTGCATGTGTATAGAAGGAGGACCCAGCAACAGGGCACTGGGGAGGTCTGAAAGTAACATGCCCCCAGATGTGTTGACAGGAGAAAGGAGGAGTCCAGGCAAAGCGACATTATCTCTTCAGAGGTCTAGAATGTGGTCAGCATAAGTGGGCATCCCAGAACCCTGACCAAAGCTTTCTGTTGCCCTTCCTAAGATTTTTACAGCTACAAACCTGTACAGTGGAAAGCAATCCATTTGTTAATGGCCTTTGAATTACCCTTGTTTCTCCATTTGCTCATAGGGTACTCAGGTCACCCTTGAGGGGATGCTCTAGGACAGGTTCCTCAACCTCAGTACTGTTTTGGGCCAGATACCTCTTTGTTTCGGGGCCTCTCCTGTGCACTGGTGCAGCATCCCTGAATCCTACCCACCGGATGTCAGGGGCACACACCCTCCCAGAGCTCTGACCTCTGAACAAGTCTCTAGGCAGAGTGAAATTACCCCAGGGGGAAAACTGCCCCTGGTGGAGGACTGCTGCTCTAACAGAAATCCAACTTGGCACCACATGGAAGTTTATCATTCCTTCTGCATTCCAGCCCGTGTTGAGATTGGCTTCCTTTTGACTACATTACTTTTGTTCACGACACCACCGCTCTGCAGGCCACAGGCTCAGACCTCAACCCTCCAGTCACTCCCACCCAGGTGACCATTCTCCCAACACATCCCTTCCTAATCCAGCGCCACCTCCTCAGTACCACTTCCTCCCCCGTCTCTGCCTCCCTCCCACACCTTCAGATTAAGAACTGGGAACTAGTCCTGTGAACAGTTCTCCACCTAGCTAAGTCCTAGTCAGCTTCCAAAATGCAGTGCAAGTCTCACAGACTTCAGGAAGTCTTCCTTGGCCACCCCCGAGACCCTGCCCTCTGTCCCCCGAAGTGCTCCCACCGTGCTCCATGTTCATTTCCATCATTACACTGTTGAGGGGTTGAACCTGAGTCTGTCCCTTGTGTGATGGCGTGCTCCCTGAAGGCAGTGGCCTGTGCAGTATGTCTGTCACTGGGCCATTGTGTGAGCACATGAGATGATCGAAGTGTCCTGCAGAGGAGCCATGAGTACCAAGTATCAACTTCTAATGCTCAGCCATTCACTCTGCTTGATGACACAAATTCTTACCTAAATATATCCTTGGCCGGTGGTTTTTTTTTTTTTTAAACACTTCCTGTTTGCTAATTCTAAAAATACCTGAACAACCCTATGGTCTTCTAGGTCAAAATTTGTTCTCGTGGCCTTCAAGACTTTTACGATGGAGATTTCTTTGGAATCAGTCTTCTCTCTGCTTCCTCATCTCTCTCACTTCACCATGTACACTCTGACCTACCATCTCCAACCTCTGTGCTTCTGCACACACAGTCCCCTCTGCCTAGAACACTGACCCCAGAACCAGGAGAATCCTCTCCATCGTCCAAAACCCAGTTCAAATGTCCCTCTGCAGACTTCTGGGACACTTGGCCCCAAGTCATGTGAGGGCTTTTTCCCTAGTCCCCTGGGCTTCTGCTACTGCCTGACTTATCTCATCATGCTCTGGTTATTTCTGTTTCCTTTAATTAGAGTGCAAGCTCTTTAAGGGCAAAGATCTCCCCCTTCCCGTCCCCCCCACACCCAGTACCTGGTGCTAGGTATCTGGATGCATGTTTGCGAAATAAGAATCTGTATAATTTTATGTTTCTGTTTCATTTAATGAAGTTGAAGTTCTTTATCAGCTCTTAGACTTTAAACATACCCTGGTTTTTGTATGGTGTCAGGTTTTGGCATCCAGGACTTTTGTTCTAGCAAAATGAGAACCCAGGACTAAGCAAGTTGCAAATGTACAAACTGTTCTTCTCTAAGGGCCAGAAGAGGTTGAGCAGTGAGATGGCGGCCACGCTGCTGTCCAGTTTCACCCTCTTGATTGTGATCTTGGACCTAATCAAGATGGCCGATGTGATATTTGCCACTAGTTTTATGCAACATGCAAAATCTTGTGCAACAATTAACGAGAGAAGCTGTTGCAATTCTGTGCAAGCTGGAAAAAACCAGAGGCTGATTCGGCCTTTGAAGATGTGACTTCATTTCCTCGTCTCCATCATTTATCACAGAGGCCCTGCTATGGGAACTTGAAGCAATTAAAACATCTATCAGCTATCCATTGATAATGATGGTGATGTGCTTCTGTGTAGTCAGTCGGTTCCATTCTAAGGGTGTTCTCGTGTGATGATTATGTAACAACACCCTTGGTCACTATGTGGGTAATGAGAAATTGTTCATGGCACTGTTATCTTATCAGGCATTGTTAAATTTTGCTAATGGATGAGACTAACTTTCTATCTCATTGGTTGGCAGGTAGAGCCACTTGTAACACCAAAATCAAGTGTTTAAGCATCTGTTTTTAAATTAATTACTACTAAGTTTTACTTATTTAAATCCAGCCTTATAAAGAAAGAAAAAGGATTTAAGGCAGCTTGAAAGATACAGGGAGGTCTGTGTCACAAGTGGGTGTCTAAATGGAAGTCCTTCGGGCAACCAATAGATGCTGTCATATCTACATACTATGAGATCTCACTTGACTGGTGCGTTTGCCCTCCCTGACTCACCCAAGACTGATAGTTCCTGCCTCTGAACCAGCCTGGGCCCTGAATAAATCTATCCTGTAGTATAGCTCCTATGATATTGCAAGTCTTTCTTCCTGCGTGCATGAGCATCTCAGGGGCAGGTCCCGGCTTCTTTGTTTTGTGCCTCGTGCACCCAGCACAGCTCTTCCGTCAAGCGTGATGAGGCATGCTGTTGGGTAGACTTGATTTTACATGTGCCCCCTTCTCCTAGATCCCCTTTTCAGCCCACCACCGAGCACATCCACCGGTACCTCTCTGGCTTCCCCATCCATCTCCTCTCCATCAGGCCCTGTTCAGTGAGGGGCAGAGTCCTATCAGGACTCTGGTCATCTCTGCTGTGGTTATAACAGGGTTAAAGTTGAGGTTTCTAATCGCTCCCATGAGGTCTTATTACCTGTTGATTAGGTCCTTTTGGGATCAGCATCAAACCGACAACAATAATAAACACTCCCTTCTTGGAACTCAGTAATGACCCTGCCTGCCCCGCAGGCCTGGTGGCTATGGGGAGGGGCACTGTGTGTGCCTGGAAATAGCAGGTCGAGCTAAGGGGCGTTTCCTGGAAATTCCGTGGGGCAGGCGCAGAGGTGCAGCTAACAAGCCGATGGGCACCAGCGTGAGATTTTTGGCTGGCTGGAGGCACCTCTGTTGTTATAGCACAAGGCGCTCAGAGGACCCTCCACAGCCCAGCCCAAGGACTCGAGAGATGGAGCTGGGTGGTCTTTCTACAGTACTTGAGGAAATTTCTGGAGAATGATCTGGTAACTGTTTCATGTGTATTTCTCCAAATCTTCCTATGTGCATAAAAAGGTGAATAAGTGATTGAGTGAGTGAGTGTGTGTGTGTGTGTGTGTGGGTATGTGTGTGTAGTTTCAGTGTTTTTATTACAAAAATACAATCATACCAAACATCTTTTTTTAATTAAAAAAAAGCAAATTGCTTTTCTTTATAAACAGTTCATACAACTCAGTAACAATAGCAGAAAAACCCCAACTCAATTGAAAAATAGGCAGAAGACCTCAATAGATACTTCTCCAAAGAATACATACAGATGGCTAACAGACACATGAAATGATGCTGGACATTGCTAATTATTAGAGAAATACAAATCAAAACTACAGTGAGGTACCCACCTCATATCAGTCAGAATGGCCATCACTAAAAAGTCTATAAATAACAAAGCTGGAGAGGGTGTGGATAAAAGGGAACCCTCCTATGCTGTTGGTGGGAATGCAAATTGGTACATCCACTTAGAAAACACGATGGAGGTTCCTTTCCAAAAAATGAAACATAGAGCTGTCACATGATCCTGCAATCCCACAACTGGGCATATAGCTGGAGAAAACTGTAATTTGAAAACATAGATACACCTTGATGTTCATTGTGGCACTATTTACAACAGCTAGCCACTCCAGTACTCTTGCCTAGAAAATCCCATGGATGGAGGAGCCTTAAAGGCTGCAGTCCATGGGGTTGCGAAGAGTCAGACACGACTGAGCGACTTCCCCTTCACTATTCACTTTCATGCATTGGAGAAGGAAGTGGCAACCCACTCCAGTGTTCTTGCCTGGAGAATCCCAGGGACACGGGAGCCTGGTGGGCTGCCGTCTATGGGGTCGCACAGAGTTGGACATGACTGAAGCGACTTAGCAGCAGCAGCAGCAGCAGCAGCACATGGAAGCAACCTAAATGTCCATCAATAAATGACTGGATAAAGAAGACACAGCACATACACACAATGGAATACTACTCAGCCACAAACAAGAATGAAATAATGCCATCTACAGCAACATGGGTGGGCCTAGAGATTAGCATACCAAATGAAGTCAGGTAAATATTATAGTGAAGTCGCTCAGCCATGTCTGACTCTTCACGATCCCATGGATTGTAGCCTCCCAGGGAATCCCATCCATGGGATTCTCCAGGCAAGAATACTGGAGTGGGTTGCCATGTCCTTCTCCACTTACTCGTCTGTGAAACAGAAAGATTCACGGACATAGAGAATAGGCTTGTGGTTGCTAAGGGGGAGAAAGGGTGGATTGGGAATTTGGGATTAGTAGATGCAAACTATTTTATACAGAATGGATAAACAACAATGGATAAACAATGTATAGCACAGGGAACTATACTTAATATCCTATGATAAACCATAATGGAAAGAATGTGAAAAAGAACAGAATCACTTTGCTATACAGTAGAAATTAATGTAACACTGTAAATCAACTATAATTCAATAAAACAAATTTTAAAAATTGTTTTGTCTCAGTGTGGTAAAGAGCTTTATAGTAATCTGGAATAAGAACAAAGAAAATACATTTAGCCATTTTCTTATTGTTGAATATTTCCACTCCATCCAATTTTTTGATATTACGAACAATAACTATGAAATCCTTACACATTTTCTCATGCACTTGTGTAAGTGTATATGATAGAAGGTTGTGCCTATTTGCACACCTAACAGTAATGTCTAAGTGCGTCCTTTCTGTGGCTCCTGGTTAGTATAATTTTATTTGTGACATTTTAATTGTAATAAAATATACTTCAGTAAGATTTTAATTTGAACTTCTCTGAGATGACACTGCATTTATTATTTAATTAAAAATATGCAATTCAAGCCCAAAGAAAAATCACAAGAATAATCCAAAGAATGTCCTCATTCCGTTTATACAAGATCACCAATTCTTTACATTTCATCTTATTTATTTTAGTATTTTTTTCTCTCTCTGTTTGTATCCTTGCTCTCCAGCATGATAGCCACTAGCCTTATGTAGCGATTTATATTTCAATTGGATAAAATTAATGATTCAAGTCTTCAGTAGCATTAGCCATATTTCAAATGCTTGGTGGTCACATGACACTCTTGGCTTCCATATTGTCTGAGCAGGTACAGAACATTTTTGTCCTCATGCTCCACTGGAAAGCTCTGAGTTACATGAAAGTATATTTTTGAGCCACTGAAGAATCAGTTGGAGAAATCATGTATATTTCCCCTAAACCCTTCAATGTGTACTTCCTAATGACAAAAACACTCTCTTACACAACCATAGTACAATGATCTAAATCAGGAAATTTAATATCAATACATTATCTAATCCACTGACTTCATTTGAATTGCATCAAATGTCCCAGTATTTTTCTTCATGGCCATTGTTTTTACTGGTCCAGGATCAAATCCGGGATCAGACCTTACATTTAGTTGTCATGTTTCTTTATGCTATTGCATTTTAAGAATTAAGAACGTAAGTATTCAGTCCAGACTGTGAAATCATCTGGGGTGTGTAGAAGGTCTTGTTTATCTTTCTATGCCCAGCATTTACAGCAGGGCCTACAATGAAATCAATAGTTGGAGAAAGGAATGAATAAATGAATGAATTTCTATACCACCTCTTATTTTACTCTAATTCTAATCATTCTAATCATCATGCCTCCTCCTTTCCTGAAATCAAAACAGAGGAGGGCAACATAGGATTATTTTGGAAACATACTGTCAAAAAGACACCTAAAGAAAGATATTAACGTGGACTGTAGACTGGTGTCACCTCTTTAGAAGATACTGTGGCAATCAATATTTAGAAAAAAAATGTCTTCCTTGGCCCACCAATTCTACTTCTTAGGACCTACACCAGAGAAATCCATGCATAAGTACACAACAATGCAAATGTAAGAATGTTCACTGCTGTTTGTAATAGGAAAAAAGAAATAACCTAAAAGTCAATCAGTAGAGGAATGGTTAAAATGCATGTGGTTATATGCATATCAATTCATTTAAAATCTTTTCAGAAATAATTATAACTTAACATAGTAATAAAACACCTATCATGTGACAGGTAATGTTAGAGGTTTAAGTGATTAAGAGATGAAAAAGACAACACCTCTTATTGAGTCTATTATATTGTAGCTAGAATATAATTCTAGAAAGATTATGAGATGTACAGCATAATTCTAGAAGGATTATGGGGTGTATGGCAGCAGGTAGAAAAAATGAGATGGGGCTCTACATAATGACAAGAAAAGATCTCCAGAGTACTTTAAATCAGTAAAGAAACAAACAGCCAAGTTGTAAAATAATAACAGCAAGGATATATTTTGTATTTAAAACTGTAAAATAAATCTAGACATTTCTGTAGGTACACATATGCATGTGAATGAAAGTTTTTCCTTTTGGTCTGAACGGACACACGCCAAGCTGTTATTACCTCTGGGACCGAATTAGGACTCCTGGGGATGGCCAAGGGGCATTTTTGTTTTATCCTATCTTGTTTGATTTTGCTTTTCCCCCATGAGAATGCTTTCACGCATTGCTAGTGAAATTAAAAATAAATAAATAAGGACACTAATGGGAGGTCTACCATCATGCCAGCTAAGCAAAAGCAGGCACTATTTAAACATTAAAGAAACGAATGCAGTTACTACAGCAAAGCCAGAATAAAAACTGACCTGTAGGCTCCTGCTATCCACAGGATACCACCAAACATTACACGAAGTGTTGTGCCCTCACCAGCTTTAATCGCTGAGCTTTATAATTTTTCCTAAGTCTTAGCAGTTTCCATATTCTCTGGGAGGAAAGTAGGAAATTAATATTCACTGCAAACTTATCACCTTCCAAACACTTGTCCTATTTACTATTTTACCCTATGCCTGGAACTTCAGAAAATATGACTATCTTTCCATTTTACAGATAGGAAAGCCAAGGCTCAGAAGGTTTAACACGCTTGTGCAAAGTCTCAGATATACCAAATGGCAGGTGATGATTTCCCAAGGATAGAAGCCTCCGTCCTTCCCGACTCCCAAAGCTCACTGACTCTGCCTTTCAAGAATCCCTTGAGGATGGCTGGAGAACAGGTTTGCAGCTGCAGGATCCCAGATTTGTGAGTCTGGGTATCTCCATGTTCTTCTCTATTTTTAGAGATGTTCTAGAACAAGCTTTGGGTAATGCCCTGGGCATATTTGACACATTTCTCTCCAGAGTGCTTCATTTTTCTCTGCTCTCATCTGCCCACTGTACCTCATCTCTAGAGAGATAAGAGAGAAAAATAAGGAACAATGTCCACTAAGAAGAGAGGGTGAGATAGTCAGAGAAAAAGAGGCAGGAGACCACAGAGGAGCTGATAAAGCAGGAGACGGAGAAAATGAGTGGAAGCGAAGTGGAGGGTGGGGATGGACCTGTGATACAACCAACTATGGGAATCTTGGTTTCATGAATGACAACCAAGCCACGCTGGAAGGATTTTTGTTTTTAATGAACACTTTTCCTAATAAGATGGGAAGGGGGAGGTTAGCGAAGGGTGAAGAGGAGAGAAGAGCCCCAGACGTCACCCACTTTCCTTCTGCATTGAGGGGAGCTGGTGCAGGGTCCTCAGCCACTTCTCTGGGGCCTGGCAGACCGTGAGGGGCGTCTGCAGCCCCTCCGGCTTCACATGTGGCAGGGCTCCTCCATGCCCTGGGAAGATGCTTCCAGGCCCACCCACCCACAGATGCCCTGCCCCTTGGGCGCTACTGTGGTAGGTTTGCCCTTGGCCTGAAAGTCTTGGGGCATCCATGCAAAAAGACAAAACAAATTACACAGGGCAGCAGCAAACTAGCTACATTAGCCATGGGAGAAAGAATAAGGGAAGGCGAGAAAGAGAGACAGAGAAGAAAAAAGCAGTTAGGAAAAGCAACAAGCTGGAAGAAGGAGGATAACAGGAAGGAAGAGGAAAGATGACAGGGAGAAGAGAAGATTAAAAGGAAAAAGAAAGAGAAAAAAAGAAACAAGGAGAGAGGGCGAGAAGCTGGTAAAAAGCAGGGAAGGGGAAGGGAGGAAGGAAGGTGTTTTATATTTGTAGGAAGGGACATATAATAATATATAAGAATAACATACAAGAATATAAGAATAATATAAGACTGTTCCTCATATCCTGAAGGTCAATAAACCTGGTTGGGAAATAAAGAACAAGTTCTAGTCGAGGGTTAACAAAAGCCATGAGGAAGTACGAGAACTTTTACCAGCTTACACAAAGTTGCCTCCTAGAAATTAAAAATCCAGGGCCAGTCACAGTGTGCATGGCCCACATCTATCCACACCCACGTCCACATTACAGCCTAGAGAATGAGGCATCATCCAAGGCGTTGCTTTAATGTGAGTAATTACAATTAAGCAAGAACTCCTGTGGGCTATAATCACATACATCCACTATGTGAACTACTGGGGTGGGGCAAGGAAGCGAGTGCCCCAAATGCACAGGAAGGAAAGTTCTAGCAAAGATAACAGGAAGTGGAATCAAATGTGGAAGGGAGGTCTTAATTATTACAGATGGGTTCAATTTCCATACACAGAAACAGGGAGGGCAGAGGGTTCCCAGGAAATGAGCTTGGAACATGACAAAAATTCTGACTCACCCCCTCCTAGGCTCTCCTAGCACATCTTATATTAAACAGTCTCTAAGACAGGGGAGACTCACATACTTTGTATAGTTGTATTTGGTAGCAATCTGAGGGATAGAAGAAATTATGAGAATATCTCTATCCAAGGCTTTGGTTTTTATTTCCTTCAAAGCAGAGGCTAAAATGAAAGGAGAGGCCATTAAAGCAGGCCTCAACTAAGGTAGTGCTTTAAAACTCTGGGTGTGACCCATTAGCAGGTTGCAAAATCAATTTAGTGGATTGTGACCAACTTTTCTTCTCTCCTTTCCTTTCTTCTTTGTTCCTAATGGAATAGAAAATATCAGGAAATACCTCATGCAGTGAGGGTACACACTTCTGCATGAAACTTGTGATTTGGTTATACATGCATACATCATAATAACATGCATGCATAATTATACACGGGGTTGTGAAGTAAAATTCATTTCTTATGAGTTATAAACTAAAAGTTTGAAAGCTAGTAGTCTAGGTGTATCAATAAAGTATAGAGGTTTTTGGCTAGAAAATAGAAATTTCTAGGTTTGAAAAGCATAACCAAGCAAAACCTCTGGCTGTGGTTGTTACCCAGGGCAATAGATGGAAAGTCCATTAGCTTTCCTTGAGGTGTGCATTGCCACAGAAACTCCATAAAAGGAGGACAGCAGCCTGAAATTGCTCAAATCTTAGCACAAACTTCAGGATAATCCCTAGCCTACAAACTGGCACCAAATGGTTGTGAACTGCTAAAGCAGATAATTCCCAGAGACCACGTCCTTCCAATTCCTTTCTCAGATATGCTCATGGAGGACAGATGGGAATGGATGATCCTCCTTGGTCCATACTGGATACAAATAATTCCTTCTACTGCCAGGATTCTTAATTATCTCTGTTCTACACTATATGCTGTGCTTTTCCCCCTGTTTTTCTTCCAAACCAAGATTTTATTGTCTACATCCTGCTCTTTATTCACTGTATTGGCTGTACCTGGAGTAAATAATTTATCATTTAACCACTGGTCACTGAAATATGTTTTAGCTGATGTCTGCTGGTTGTAGCAAATACATACTTTGTCCACTCCATTTTGTTTTGCCAAGCTCCATCATATCAGGTGTGGACTTGTTGAGCTTTCTAGGCTACCAGAAGGGTAGACTCCTTCACATAGGGTTTAGTGCCCTTGAGTGAGTGAAGTCACTCAGTCGTGTCCGACTCTTTGCGACCCAGTGGACTGGTAGCCCACCAGGCTCCTGCGTCCATGGGATTCTCCAGGCAGGAATACTGGAATGAGTTGCCATTTCCTTCTCCAGGGGATCTTCCCGACCCAAGGATCGAACCTAGGTCTGCCGCTTTGGAGGCAGACGCTTTAACCTCTGAGCCACCAGGGAAGCCTTAGGCAGGGCCTATACCTGAGACTTCTCTCTGTGCACAGCTTCCCTCATATGATAAGTACATTCTCACGAGAGATATGATCCTTGATTTTTCAGGGACACTCAAGGCTCACTTTGATTGTCTTGCCTACCCCTCCACATTTGGTTCTTTCCCCATCACTAGACTTGCCCATTCTGTCACAGTAATACTAAAATACTAAACTGCACAGTCCAAAGCCCATATGATTTTAGTACCTTTGCTGATACTGGGGTTTGGTTTTTTTTTCCTGCCAAGAATGCTTAATCCTCTCTTTGTTTGCTTCACATTTATTTATCCTTTAAAACCTGAGTTCTCCAATATGGTAGCCACAAGTCACACATGGCTATTGAGTTCTTGAAACCTGGCTAGTGGAAGTGAAAAACTGAATTTTAAATTTTATTTCATTTAAATTAATTTAGATTAAAAAATTTTAATTGGAACAAGACAAAATATGTCTCTATTAAACACAACTTTATTGCTTTGGTAGGACTACATTTTACTTTAACTGTTGAAAAGTTAGTGTCCAAATTGAGATGTTCTGTCATTATAAAATACACACTAGATTTCAAAGACTTAGTACAATAAAAAGAATGTAAAATATTTCATTAATGATTTTTATAATGATTGGGTAGTGAAATAGCAATAACTTAGATATATTGGCTTGAATGAAATATGTTATCAAGGTTATTTTCTCCAGTCTGTTTTAACTTTTTTGATGTGGTTACTGGAAAGTTTAAAATTACATACATGGGCAGTAATATACTTCTACTGGTCAGTGCTGGACTAGGCCTAATCAGGCGTTATCTCCTTGAGAAAGCCTTCCCTGGTCACCCAGGCCATGTGCAGTGGCTTCCTGGGTTCTCATGACACCCTCATACATAATACCAGTTGGGTTGGCCAATAAGTTCATTCTGACTTTTCCATTAGATATAACAGAAAAACATGAAGGAGCTTTCTGGCCAACTCAATCCTTACCTTGTTAACTGATATGATCTCTTCGTCTCTGTCTTCCACCCATCCCCAGACTACAAGTTTCTTAAGGAAACTTCAGAGGCCATGTTTTATATTTCCAGTGCCTGGCACATAGTTGGTATTCAATAAGTACTTGTGAAATAAATTAATGAAGGGCTGGCCTCATCACTTTCGTGATATCACAGGTATTTCAAAGTGAAAATTTCATGTACAGCTACTTTCTAGATTAATAGTCTGTCTTGGGGCTTCCTGGAAGGCCAGTCTTCTGGCTGAGTCTCTTGGCTACTGCGTGCAGTGCTCAACCTGGGGGCATGTATTTATAGAGCAGTTCTATAGGCTAACCTTTCCTCCTTTCCTAGAATCCTGATCCTGAGAGGATGGGTGCAGAGCAGGAATGAGCAGAAGAGGATGAGCTCCAGGAGGAATGGAGGGGAAAAAAGAGGAAGTGAGGCGAGCAGGAAGCAAGACTTCTCCCACTGCTGTCTGCGGCAAAGTGAGCTGAGCATTGCTGCCAAGCAAACAGTGGTGTGGAAGCCTGGGGAGGAGAAGCAGGGCTGGCTGTGGTATGCCACTGGGTGGAGTTAAAATTTATAACAAGGGAGAGGCCACTGAAGAAAAGAAAGATTCTTTTAAAAACTCTGCTGAAGCCTAATTAGAAAAAAATTCCACTCCCTCATGCTAAGTTTTAAGAGACTTCCCTTTCAGAATTATTTTCAGTCTGGTGGTAACAGGCAGGAAGAGTGTCAGATGTTCACCAAGCTGTAAAGCGGATACTCCCCACCCCCTAAACACAGAACCTGACCATACTGCTTTTCTGACTTGGGTTATGAGGAGACAGGATATGAAGTTGTCAAGGCATAGATCTTTCCAGAAAGGAGTGCCCCTGTGGTAGAGTGAAAAAAAGAATGGTTGAAGTATTTTGCAGCTGTTTTCACCGAAGAAGTGGAGTGGATTTTGCCAGGCCTTGAATCTGGGTTATACCCATGAGATGTTATACAGCCTGATGTAAGCAGAGGCTTGAAAAGTGCCTGCACATTGAGGCTTTCTCTCTTCTGCTTTTTTTGGAATAGTCACCATGCGAAGCAGCCTAGGCTAACTTGCTAGATACTGGGGACATGTGGCTGGTCACCCCTGTGGAACTCCCCCTATGCCAGATATGCATGTGACATTACCAGGGACCACCAGGCCTCAGAAAATCCTCCAGCTGACTGCACCATGCAAGCAAACCTGGGCAAATCCAGCAGAAGAACTTCCCAGCTGAGCCCAACCCAAATTGCCGACCCCCAGAATTGCGAGCTAATAAATGTTGTTGAAGCCTCCAAGTTTTGGGGTGTTTTTTTCATGTGGTGAAAAGCAAACTAACGTATTCTGATGAAGAGGTGTGGAAATAGCTACCTTACTTACTCTTTATTATAATAGAGTGATTCAGAGTATGGGCTACAATCTTGGGCAAATTTGGTAAAAACGACAGTTCCTACCTTGTAGGGTTGTAATGAGAACTGTGTTAACCAGGGTGACACATGGGGTAATTAGAGGATAGTTCATAGACAGGCAATTGTATCTACAAAGGTGTAGTCGTGTTCTTGCCTGGAGAATCCCAGGGACGGGGGAGTCTGGTGGGCTGCCGTCTGTGGGGTTGCATGGAGTCGGAGACGACTGAAGTGACTTAGCAGCAGGAGCAGTCAGGGTTCAGGGACCCAAAAGGGAGAGGGCAGTGCCCTAGGGCCATGTTATCATCCCAGGTGTGAAGAGACAAGGAGATGACTGAGAGTGAGGGACAGAGCAGGTCAAGAGGGCCGCCTGGCACGAGCCATGACCTCGAGCTGAGGGAGGAAGCTGT
Source organism: Neotragus pygmaeus (assembly GCA_006410875.1). NCBI lineage: Eukaryota > Metazoa > Chordata > Mammalia > Artiodactyla > Bovidae > Neotragus > Neotragus pygmaeus. The sequence goes on along the minus strand of SJYV01008858.1, from coordinate 279,206 downwards.
TCTGCAGCGACATGTCTGAGAGGAGCTAGAGGAATAAAAACTCTGACCCATTCATTTCCCTGCTTGCTTCTTTTCAATGTTCCCTGTTGGCCAAATACAACTAGGAACCACTGGACACACAGATCAGCTTCCTATGGCAAAAAGCGAGGTGACATAAGAGGGAGAGTGGATTTGGGGCAAATGGTAGGTATCCAGTCTAAGGATTTAAAAGCAATAATGCCTATAAAAGAACTGAGCATGTACCCAGCACCCAATAATTATGATGAATTATCATTCAAGTATAACCAAGGGCTATAAGAGGCAGAAAAGGAAAGGAGTATTGTTTACTAGGATGGCCTAGCAAATGTTCATGGACAATATATGCTTTGGAGAGGCTGGGAAAAATAACAAAATGATAGAAAATGTTTACTTGGAATTTACTATATACACGTACCATTATTTATGCCTTACATACATTATTTAATCTTCATAACCAACTTATGGGGGTAAGTACTGTGATTATCCCTATTTCATAGATTAGAAATTGAGGCAGAGAGGTTAGATAACTCAGTTTTGTAGTCACACAGATAATAAGTAGTAGAGCCATGATTTGAACTCATTTCAAAGGCAGTGTGGGGCGTGACATTTGCTTTTCAAGCACAGAGCTAGAAAACTCCTGTAGAGGAAGTAGGGAATTGTCCAGAGGGAATAGGGTGCGGGGTTTCTTCTGGAGGACAGCAAGAGACGGTCTAGATGAGAAGCAAGGACCAGACCACTGAAGACTAAAATGAGAAGCTAAGGAATTTACCTGCATTCCGGTAGGCAATGGGAAGCCACTGAGGATTTTCAGCAAGAGAAAGGCAATTGTAGCAGAATGCAAGGAAGATAAATCTAGGTGCGAAGTGAAACTAGCAAATTAGGGAACAATGGGAAGCAGGCTATAAGGTACTGCAGTGGTTCAAGCATCAGGAGAGGAGGGCTTCAATAAGACGATAGCAACTGAGATGAAATGCAGGACACTGGAACTGCCCAACTGCATGCAAAGGAAGGCTCAACAGAACAAGGGGACCAGTGAGCTGGAGAGAGAGAAACAGGACAGGAGGTTTGGGACCCAGGTGACAGGGTCATGATGGTATCAGATGGACCACTCAATCACACTTGGTGTACGTGTTGGGAAAAAAAATGTATAAAATCCAGTCTTGCCTGTTTTTGAGTTATACTGCAAATGCCAGGAAGTTTAACAACCGTTTTTGTGATATCAGCTCCTGGTGGATTCACTGGTGAGCCTGGAACAAGGATGGGGTGAACTCACTGCCTTCTAAGGTGGTGAGAGACCAGGGTTGCAGGATACAGTGAGATTAGTTCTGGGGACGATGGGAGGATGCTTGGTTGCCTGGCGACAATGCTGCCTCCACGGTAGCCCTAGGTTTCCGGTGGTCCAGATGCATCTCAAAGGAAAGAGGAATGGCTGGCTGTCACATTTCTGAAGTAGCATTTTCAATGTCCCAAGTCTTGGTATCTTGTTTATAAGTAGCACTTACAACATACAAGGGAAGGGGGAAAAGTGGGGGAGGAAGAAAGGTCTCCTAGGAACTTGAGCACATGAGGAGTTGATCTTGACTCTATGATTTCAGCTTGTCTAACAGAGATGGGGTGAGGAGCCTCCTTGAAATCCACCTGAAATGAATTAGCCTGAAGTAAAAGTAGGTGTTTATCTCAAGTCATTGCCTCAAATAGCTGACTACCTGTTGGAAGAAGGGTCTGATCGATGCAAACCAGAGCAGCCGTGCGTGAGCTGTTACACAGCGGTTAGTATTGATCAGAGCTAAAGGCTGCCGATAGGAATGTGGAGTGAACTGACAGGCAGAGAAGAGGAAAGGAGGAAACAGCCTTCGCTGGTGGCAGCCGTACAGAGGAAAGCCGATAAAAAGTCAATTCCACTTAACTGAATGGCTGCTAACTAAATATTTTGGGGGCTAGAGCTTTCCCAGGTAGTGGCTGGCACATCTGTTCCAGAACTGAGATGTCAAGCGAGAGCTAGGCATAGACAGGTGAGATCTCAGGGCCCTGGTATTTGATGGGGGGAGAAAAGGAGCCCCAGATGGAGGGATGGGAAGCCGTGGTCTTGAGTGAGCTGACTAGGCACACAGGAGAGCCATGGGCCATGGGGTGACGCTGATGGGCAGGAAAGGGACAAGAGGCAGGCTGGGTTTATAAAACAGTCTCTGATTACTTAGTTCATTTCAAACTTCTATGGTTTTCTCTGCACTTAAGGGGTATTAAAATTAACTGCTGCAGTAAGAGAAAGTTGACCAATGGCTGGTCCATTCATGGGCAGAACAGTGCAATCAATTTTGCACTGCTTAGAGACTGGTGTTGGGGGGTTGGCGTTCACTAATAACTTGTGTTCTGAACTTGCCTGTGCTCAGGATTGGGCTTCTTTCTTGAACTAAGGGTGACTGTGTAACTTGTTTTGTTCAGTGAAATGTGAGTAAGAAAGACATGTGTCCCTTATGGGTGGACATTTAATTACTAGTACACAACTTTCCTGCTCTTTGCTTGCCACTATGATCATAGGTGCTTGCATTCATATGGATAAGAGCAAACCCCCCTGGAATGTTAAACTAATACGTGGACAGTTGTCCAGAACTGCATTTGTGTGAATGAGGAATAAACTTTGACTGTGTCACAGTGCTGAACTTTTGGGCCTGTTTGTTACCCAGCATAATGGAACTATTTCTGACTGGGACAGGGGGATTGGGTTTTAGAATCTTGTGTCTAGTAGTTGCTTAGTAGTTGAACCATTATTTGGTTCATTACCTAATCCATCCTAATCTAATTGGACTGTTCATAGAAAGCATATAGAAACAGTAACAACCACAATAAAAATTATTATGCGTTGAACGCTTACCACATATAAGCATGGCATAAGCTCTGCATATATTAATGTGTAATTCTCAAAGCAGTTCTGCAAAGGATATATTAATATTACTGTTCTCATTTCAGAAACGTGGAACTCAAAGTTCAGAGAGGTTTAAAGAATTTTCCATGGTCACACAGCTTGTAAATGACAGGTAGGAATTCAAGCCTAGCCAGATCACTTTAGAGCAGTTTTTCTTAACCACATTCCTATTCTGGTTCTCAGCTTAGGTGGTCAATATATAGCAGGACTGCCAGTTTAGCTCGGGATTAAATTTACAAGTAGGTTTGCACTCAAGCACTCTGTAAGGGAGGAGAAGAGAAAAATGTAGCGAGTGTGTCCCTTGCTCTCTCACTGTTCTGTTTAGCCCACCCCTTTCCATAAGCCTCTGTAAGGTTTGAGCCTGTCTGAAATAACCTTCTCCATTTGTTACCTCAATCTTGGGTATTTCTGAAGCTCCAGATCAATTCCCTACTCACTCATGATATAAGCAAGGAAACTCCTTATCAGTGGAAGAGACTGAATGGACTTCTGTTAAAGGATAATATTCTGAGGAATTTCTCATCTGTATAAAATGGAGGTAATAACACCCATCTCACTGGGTTGTTATACCATTTTTCATCTGTTTTTTAATGTTGTATTCTAGGTTCTAGACACTGAGTTATATGGTTTTATGTGTGTGGGTGTTTGTATACACGTACATAAAAGATAGATCTATTTATCTACCTACTTATCTTTTAATTTTCACAGCAATCCTTGGAGGTAGATATTATGTCTACCTTACAGATGAGAAAACTGAGGCTCAGATAATTTAAATACTTTCTCAGAGGTCACCCAACTAGAATGAAGGGTGGGGAGTTAGTTCAAATTTCAATTCCAAAGGGCTTCCCTGGCAGCTCAGCAGGAAAGAACCAGCCTGCAATGCAAGAGAAGTGGGTTCAGTACCTGGACTGGGAAGATTCCCTGCAGAAGGAAATGGCAACACATTCCAGTATTCTTGCCTGGAAAATTCCACGATCATTCCAAAGTTTGGTCTTTTTTCTGGTAAACTCCAGTGCTTTTCTCTCACTTGTGGAGTTGAACTAGAACAAGACAGTTAAGAATCTCTTGGAGTCCAGAGCCTGGCACTTAATGTGAAGGGCCTCCCTGGAGGCCCAGATGGTAAAGAATCTGCCTGCAGTGAGGGAGACCTGAGTTTGATCTCTGGGTTGAGTTTTTCTTCCACCTGTGGAGTTAAACCAGAACCAGATAGTTAAGAGTCTCTTGGAGTACAGGGCCTGGCACATGGTAGTACTAATTATGGTTCATTCATAAACATACATTTATGTAACTTATTTATTATTATTCGCTGAGTGACGTGGGACTTTAGTTCTTCACCAGGGATTGAACCTGGGCCGCAGCAGTGAAAGAGGCAGGTCCTCACCACTGGACCACCGGGGAACACCCCATAAACATTTATAGAGCAGCTTCTCTGTACTAGCTAGTGTGCTCTAAGAAATTCTTCAAGGAATTTGAGAACAAACATATAAGGAAACCATTTCTTGTCCATACTGCCTTTCAAGATACTCCTGGGCTTCCTGCAGTGCCAAATCCTTAGAAAGCACCGAGCAGAGGGGATCCCAGGCCAAGCTAGCGATGGGAGATGGGGAGGGGCAGCAGCCCCCCTCCTACTGGTGAGCCTTCCCAGTGGTCTGCTCCACAGCCAGCCTGTAGGCCACTGGACGGCTGTGCAGGCGTGAGTGAGGCCCTCGAGAGCGGAGCAACCCAGAGCAGTTAAGACCCTGCTGCATGATGAGTGCTCGCCATTCAGCACTGCAGGCATGCCTCTTCACAACCCTTGGGAAGGCCACGCGAGTTGTCTCATATCCAAAGCTGGTGATTTGAACCCAGGATCAAGCTTTACCCACTATACCACACTGCCCTTTCCTTATGACCTTGGGTGATGAGAAAAAGATGATGATGGAATACTCTTCGATCATAGTTGGAAATTACCTGAATTGACCTGTAGCTTCCAGCCAGCCCCATGGGGAGGAGGAATAGTGTTCATCTGTTGTCAACTGAACCACCATGAGATCCCCAGGAATAAGGAGCCTGACACTACGTACCTCCTGCCTTTGTTTTAGGGATCACGCCCAGTATCTCCTTCTATCTAACCCACATCCGTCCATCCATCACTGACCCCCTGGGATTGAAGAGAAGATGCTTCAGAGAAGTTAAATGGTATCTAGGATTGGTTCTTATTTTCTCTGTGCCCTTTCGAGGCTGTTTTATAACTTTTCTGAGTAACTGGCCGTTCTAAGTACCTTAATTGGGGGGGATCATCTTTGCTCTCTGCTTGTCAAAGCTTAGTTACTTGAGCAATGACTTCCATTTACTGATATATCAATGTATTGATGTGTACGTGTGCACACCATCTTCATGCTTGGGCTCCTTGCAATCAATAATTTGGGTATATGCTGAGGGGAGCATGCCCAAGCTATTTTGAGTTTCTGTACTTAACACCTAGCAATTTTAATAAACTTCATTCCTTTAGGTAGTAGACTTAATATTTTAAGTATGGTTTTAATTACCATCCTTCTCATGTTGAAGGCAACACCGGAAAAGGAGGGGAAAAAAATCTAACCTATGAGCACTGCCAGCGATTCCACTCTGTGAGAATGAAGGCCAGAATTTCAGAACATAAAGGCTCGAGTCTCTAAATTGTTTCTTCAGGCATGGGCACATCATGTTTAACTCACTTCGAATTTCACTGGGTTCTGTTCTCCCAGCACACGCTGTAAACATTTATCTTTGGGCTTTCCCAGAAATGTGTCTTATGGAAGGGATTAGCTGTTTGCGCATTTAAAGTTCTGAAGGTAAACTCCTCTAACCTAACCCACATAATTAAAGTGGAAAGTTTCTGGTGGGAAAAAAAAAAAAAAAAATCAGGGAAAATACCATGTTTGGGAAGAGAGCGGGACTCCTACGGTCTCAAGAGATGGCTCTGCATTCTCGGGCACTTAATTATAACCCGTCTCACTGGGCGCTTGAGTTCTTCACTCTGCTGCACGTTATCTCTGCATTGAGATGATCAGCAGTTTGAGAGCGTGGTGTTGGAGTGGGACAGGTGGTTGGTTTTACAGTATAATTTTTAAACATGACATTCATTAATTTTTACTGTGAGAATACATGGAAGAAAAGAACAAATAACAAAATAAAGCAATACTCTTATTGTTTTGATAAATTCTGTTGGCATAAAACAAAATCAATGTGCAGAGCTGGGTTTGAAAACTCAAATCATACAGAAAAATACAAAATGGACATGAAAAACCATGCTCTTCTCACCCAAGCTTGGTCCTCTCTAGAAAAACTAACACTTTATGTTTTCTTGCAATTCTTTCCTTCAATTAAAAAAATATATTCATGGTATAACTTTAGCAGGACCCAGAAAGCCCTTGTTCCTGCTTATTGTCTGTCCTCTTTGTGATCATGGCTGATATTTCACCCTTACAGATTCCTTCCTTTTGAAATCTTTTAGCTATTTCTTTTAATTCAAAGATACTGCTATTTAAAAATGAAGGTGGCAAAAATCAATCTTAAAGGTTTGTTACCTACCCTCCCTCCAACTGCAGATTGTGTCTAAATAAAGAGTTCTGGGTCTGGAGTTATACCACTTAGATCAAATCCAGGGTCTAGCCCTTGTTGGCTGTATTCAACCTGTGTCTCAGTTTCTTTATGTGTAAGGTGGGGCAGTAATAGTACATGCTTCCTAGGGTTGTCATGAGAAATCAGTTAAAGAAATCAATGAAAGAAAAGTACTAAGAACAATGCAATACATGCCATCACACAGTAGGTCTTGAAAGACACTAGCTGCTATATCTATTATATACAATTAATAACTAAAAATAATAGTTCCAAAGCAAGTGTCCTTTGTGAGTGTCTAATACATGTGAGACACGGTTTGGAGTGCCTCATGTACATAACACATATAATCCTTCACGTAGCCCTTAAGAAGTAGGTACTAGAAATCATCCATTCTACAGAGAAGGAGACTCAAAAGCATAATGTAACCTGCCCAAGGTCACACAGTTAGGTCTCAAGGGTGAGCTGGGCTCTGAGGTCACATTCATCTTTTTACAGCTAAGCCCATGGACAAACTGAAGAGGGGAGCACAGAGAGGCTTCTGGAGATGTTGGTGAAAGTGTGGGTGTGCAGTGGAGCAGCGCAGAAGGGGAGGGATGACTGGAGGAGAGAGGGAAAGGCTGGTGTGTGGGTGGAAGACATTCAAGGAGCTGTGCCTGTCATGAGATTTTGCCTGGGGACAGTGCAAGATCTGATTTCCTCTGTGTTCTCCCACGTTGCCTGAAAGTTGCTAGAAGCCACAGGAACAGAACTGGAAATGGAACAACAGACTGGTTCAAAATTGGAAAAAGAGTACATCAAGGCTGTATATTGTCACCCTGCTTATTTAACTTCTATGCAGAGTACATCATGCCAAATGCCAGGCTGGAAAAAGTACAAACTGGAATCAAGATCACTGGGAGAAATATTAACAACCTCAGATATGCAGATGACACCACCCAATGGCAAAAAGCGTAGAAGAACTAAACAGCTTCTTGATGAAGATGAGAAAGGAAGGTGAAAAAGCTGGCTTAAAACTCAACATTCAAGAAACTCAGATCTTGGCATCCAGTCCCATCACTTCACAGCAAATACAGGGGGAAATAGTGGAAAGAGTGATAGATTTTATTTTCTTGGACTCCAAAATCACTGCAGATAATGACTGCAGCAGTGAAATCAAAAGACACCTGCTCCATGGAAGAAAAGCTATGACAAACCTAGACAGAGTAATAAAAACCAGAAACATCATTTTGCTGACAAAGGTCTGTTTAGTCAAAGCTATGATTTTTCCAGTAGTCATGTATGGATGTGAGAGAGCTGGACCATAAAGAAGGCCAAGCACTTAAGGACTGATGCTTTCAAACTGTGGTGCTGGAGAAGACTCTTGAGAGCCTTGTGGACTGCAAGGACATCAAACCAGTCAATTCTAAAAGAAATCAAGCCTGCATATTCACTGGAAGGACCAATGCTGAAGCTGAAGCTCCAATACTTTGACCACCTGATTTGAAGAGCCAACTCACTGGAAAAGATCCTGATGCTTGGAAAAATTGAGGGCAGGAGGAGATGGGGGGACAGAGGATGAGATGGTTGGATGGCATCACTGACTCAACGGACATGAGTTTGAGCAAACTCTGGGGGATAGCGAAGGATAAGGAAGCCTGGTGTGCTGCAGTCCGTACGACTGCAAAGAGCTGGACACGACTTCGAGACTAAACAGCAACAATAGCATTCAAGTCCTAAACCTGGGTGTTCCTATTCCACCAGGAGTTCCATGACCCTGGCCACTCACTTCACTTCCCCAGAAAGTTTCCTCTTTTATAAAATGGGGGTCAGGAATCCTGACTTACCTTCTTACCTCACAGGGCTGTTACGAGGCTCAAGTGAGTCTAGGGATGTTTAAGTGTTTGGCTAACTGGAAAGCACTGCTCAGAGATGCTAGTTACTGTTACTGACTTGATGATTACTGGTGAGTTAAAAGGAGCGATGCATTCGATTCTATAAAACTTAGCTTTAGAGAGAACCACAGAATGTTCCTCCATGAGGAAGAGTTTATAGTACTGGGGATGCTGGTACTGTCTATGATCAATTCAAGACCAGGCAGGGAGCCTTGGAGCCTTGTGGATGGATAGTAGCTTCGTTATCTAGTTGCAGTGATAGCAGGTTCGGGGATCATACCCCAGTCAGCCCTTTCTTCTCTGTACTTCTTCTCCCAGCAATTTGGAGGAAGGTGGGGGTTGGTGACATCCTCCCTGATGTGTTAGAATTTGTCTTGCTTTAATGTCTGGCCAGCTGCATGGCCACATGTCACATGGAGGCACAAAGCAATTGACAGCATCCTGGCCATTTCTTATGGATCCAATATCTTGTGTCTAGGTTGTATTTCAGGCCAACTTTTAGTGAACTGGATCAATGCATGAAGCACATAATGTAACATGATTCTTCAAGAGTTTGATTAATTGTGTCACAGTCACAGCCTCAGTTCAGGTTCAACCTTTTAAAAGTTTTATTATTGTATAAAATGATCAATCAGGAGGAAAGGAAAGACAAATGCTCAACTTGGGCCATATCTCTCCCTCTTCTTTGTCAGCAAATGTTTCTCTCCTAGTCAGTTCATCTGGACCATGCTGGAGAAACTGGGGTTAAGGCAGCTCCATGGGAGAGCAAACTCTGAACTGAGGAGGAGGCAATCAGGCGCTCTGAGTGGAAGACACACTGCTCCTGGGCTAATCAGCCTTGGTTTTACATAAAAAGAGCATGGGAAGCTTTAAGAGGTTCAGAGTCCTGCATCCCACCCACAGAGATTCTGATGTTTCGGTCTAGGGTATGGTCTGAGCATCTTCTTGATTCCAATGGGTAGCCAAGGATAAGAACCACTGGTCTGGTTCTGGAGTAGCTCTTGATAAAACCATCCAGTATGGCAAATTTATTATGGGGGGCCTTTGTTTCCCAGTTTCTGCTTTCTCTCTCTCACTGTCTCCAGGACCCTCTTCTATATCTTATTAGGCTCAAACCTGCTTTCAAAGTGTTCCCCAACAGGGAATAAGTTGATAAAAACTTAAGGATTTAGATCTTCTAGAAGTGCATGCATTTTCACATGGGATTCTTAAAGTCAAAATGGCCTGGTTGGCCACATCATGAGAAGAGTTGACTCATTGGAAAAGACGTTGATGCTGGCAGCGATTGGGGGCAGGAGGAGAAGGGGACGACCGAGGATGAGACGACTGGATGGCATCATGGACTCGATGGACATGAGACTGGGTGAACTCCGAGAGATGGTAATGAACAGGGAGGCCTGGTGTGCTGCGATTCATGGGGTCGCAAAGAGTCGGACACGACTGAGCTACTGAACTGAACTGAATCTAGCTATGAGAGAAAGGTGACAAAGAGGCTGAGATGCATTTGAGCCAATAGCTTTCTAGTCATCATCACTGTAGTAATAGTACTTATTATGAGCAAAACACTGTTCTAAGTATTCCACTATAAATACATATCTTTACTCATTGAATCCTCGAAACAGCCTTATAGGCAGGTAGGCTTACACTGGAAAAACGAGACACAAGAGGTTGAATAATATATTTAAGGTCTTAGGGCCAAGAAATGGTAGAGCCAAGGTCTGAATTCAGGAAGTCTGACTCCAGGTACCATCTTTTAACCATTCACTGATCAAATGGCCTCGATGGTCCCTATCAAGGGCAGAATGGAACCTGAGGGCTGGTTTTGTTTCTCCAAAAGATGTTGGGGAACTGGCTCTAATTTTTCCCTTTCAAAGTCCCTGAGGCAGCACCCTCTATGGGAGATGGTTTCATTGTTCCTAAATGTTGCCCTTCCCTGCGAGAGGGTAACACTTCTCTTGCTTCATCAACATCAGGCTTGGCTATGTGACTTGGTCACCAGTAAGATGTGAGAGGAAGTGACATACGCTACTTGTGAGCAGAAGCCTTAAAAGCCATCTGGTTGTTCCTTTTCTCCATTCTAGCAGGATATGGTTTTGAAGCCAGGGAGGAGCTGCTCCTTCATTCAGCCTAGGACTCAGAATAAAGATGAAATGGAGCAAAGATACAACCATCTAATTCAAATGAAATGGAGAAAGGTGAAATGGAAGGATTACCTTCATGCAATTTTGTACATGAAAAAAAAAATATTTTTAAGTCACTAAGACTTGGGGGTTGTTTGCAAATGCAGCATTATTTAGTAAAAACTGATGGATACCTGTGCTAAATATAAAAAAATTTAAGCTCAAATGATAGAAATGCTCTCAGGATAATACTCTTAAATAACCAATTAAATACATTATAATCTGTAAAAGAAATATTGCAAAGAGGTTCAAAACAGCTTTCCACCTTCTACAGATACTTCTTATGTATCAACCCATCCCTATCTCAGAACATTAAGAGATGGGAAGCATTTGCCTGGCTCAGTACATCCAGAATTCATTCATCAGTCTAATATTTACAAAGAGAATCATAAACAAAGGATGAAGCAAATTAAAAGTTATTTTAGGTTCAAGGGCACTGGATAGCATGGGAGAGAAAAAGTATATATTTTCCTTTATAGATGGGAATTAGCAGCAAGACTTGATAAGCCTCTCTCTTATCTGAGACAGAGAAAGAAAGAATCCGTAATATAAATTCTCTGTTCCATGCTACAGAATCTGTTGCTCCTTTTAATTCTCAACTACTTGCTTCTGTCTCTATATAGTTTACAAAGTTACAGCCTATGAGCTGAATGTGGCATGTTGAATCTTTGATTTGGTTCATATGTCGTATTGGTGTTTACATCAAATTGATTGCCAACATTCAAAATTTGAGATGTGGTGGATTCATGTGGATGTATGGCAAAGCCAATAGAGTATTGTAAAGTTAAAAAATTTAAAAAAAAAAGAATAAAAAAACCCCACAAAATTTGAGATATTTAAAGTAAAAAAAAAAGTATATTTCTAGTTTCTTTTGAAAAAATAAAAAATTCTGGTTTCACTGGGCCTAGAAACTATTGGCTAGAATTGAGCAGCTGCTGCCCCCTAAGGCTGAGCATGCCCTCCACAGTCCCCACCCCTCCCTACTGCCTTATACTATTCCCACTTCATTTACTTGTATTCTTTGCTTAATCCCTGCAGTCACTGGTGTTTGCCAATCTGCAGATCCACTTCCTTCTTTTTAAAATTCTCTTCTAGCCTTATCTTCATTTCCTTTTCTTTCTTTTTTTCTCTTACTTTGTCCACAGTAAGGAAAGAGACCTCTCTTTGCTACCCTGAGGGCACTTACTCTCTACCTTGTTCTTAGAAACTGAAGTGACCCAGCTTTGACAGTCCAGATCTTTGGGTCCCAGAGAGAGTCACCTAACACTATCTAAGACCATTCTGGGGATGGAGGGAATGGATGCTTCCCTCTGGAAATCCTGACTATGCTTATTCAATGGATTCTATAATATTTACTGATTTGCATACTTGTGTAGCTCGAAGGTCTTAGAACAGCATAAACCTCCTGCCCACTAGATAATTCTGTTGCTTAACAAACCATAACAGCTCTGATTACATGCAGAATACGAGCAGTAAATGGTTTGAAAATGATTTTACTGTTTTCTGTTACGGAAACTCACATGTAGGAACATTATGGAACTGTTTTGAAATGTCTTTAGCCTTCCAAATGTAAAATCACTAGACTTAGATATTTCAGCAATTCCACATTTAAAATATCAGAGTTAATGAGACCTGCATCTGCTTTATTGACACCCCCACTGGAGGAAGCCATCCGACACCATGTGGATGGACCATGTGGATGGAGTAGTCCTCCACACGGTGGATGGGTGTTTCTACCCCTCTGGCATGCCCTGTTCTTTCCCTCACCAGATTCATTGCTAGACCAACTAACTCCTCATTGCCTAAGGATTATACACCAAGGACTAGGACTGTGCAGACTGCAATATGGACTGCAGGCATCAAGACATACACTGAGGGGACTTTCCTGGTGGTCCAGTGGCTAAGACCCCATGCTTCCAATGAAGGGGGCCCAAGTTTGATCCCTGGCCAGGAAACTAGATCCTGCAACTAAAGATCCAGCTTGCCACAACGAAAATGGAAGATCCCATGGACTGCAATCAAGACACAGTGCAGCCAGATAAGCAAATAATAAAAATTTGAAAAAGCACTTACATAACTTAAAAAAAGACATACACTAGGGTTCCCAAACTCAGTAATAAAATCATTCTGAGAGTTCTCACGCCAGCACTCAGCTAGCTGCAACCTTCTCTGGCATGCCTTCTAAGGAGATTAAGACTGGATATTTTATTTTGTTTCTGATTTAGTTTATTTGAAGGTTTTATGATATTTTAGTTGAGTGGCTCGTGGGACTCCCAAATAAACATGCTGATTTTAAAAATGGCACGTTGTTTTTATTTATTTCTTTTAGGTGCCCAGTAACCTCAGGGTATATTAGGCAGCTTTAAATTATAATTAAAATAATAACTGTGGACCTAAAACAATAATAGACATTGAATTATGTGAACACCAAATTAGGATGTTCAGAAAATCTGTTCGAAGGAAACCAGGGTAAGCATGGAATTAAAAAAAAAAAAAAGATCTCTGTGGCAATGTGACCAAAGGAAATTTCTCCCTAACAGTAGCCTTTTTTTGCTTTCCTCCAAGGCTACTCAAATTTTTATTTTTGCATTTGGTGGACTTGGGTATGTGGAGGGGCTATCCAGTTCTTTAACTGACCTTGCTATGATTTTGTAGACAAGAAAAAAAATCTGCTTGTCATCTGAGAAAAATCACTGTATTTTAATGATTTCTTGAAAATTTCTCAAGTCCGTGGACACAAGCAGTAGAGGCTGGCCCTGTGCTGCACTGAATGCCAAATCCTCAGAGTGCTTCCGAGTCCTTCTAAGACACGCACATCTGCATTCCTCCATCTGTCATCTTAGCTCATCTTCTTCTCCCAACTGTTCTTAAATTAAATGACTATGTCTAATGGGAGATTTTCTCGGGAAAGCTTATGAGAATTTGTCCAAAGGCAAATTAAAACGTTGCAATGTAATCACTCAGTTCAACTGACTGGCTGGTCTCTGTGCCTACTCTTACTCAAAGGAGTTCATCAGGGCTCCATATGGGGAAAAGCAGGAAGGAAGCTCAGTCAAGGGAAAATGGGACCCACTGGCTGATAGAGTGTCAGGGCATGAAAGTGTGGCAGAGAGGATCCAAAGGCCAGGGTGAAAGGCATGGGAGGTATGAAGTTACAGGAAACAAGCATCTAGCTCTAGACCCTCCTGGCAAGATGCTTAACCTCAGGGATGTGAGAATTCACCTTCCCTCATACCCGTGTCCCCAGAGATGAATGGAGAAGGGTTCCTGCAAGCGTCACAGGCCACTAGGATTGATGGGACTCTTCAGCTTGGCTGCCCATTGGCCTTTTATTACCCCAACGCTCCACGTGAATTCTTTCTTAACGTTGGGTTGACAGCTTTCCCAGAAATTCCACCTTGTGGGAATTTATGCCAAATAGATAACTGGGAAGATTCACCAAGCACAAGGATGTTCATTTAGAGTATTGCTGAAAATACCATAACTACCCATCCATAGAAGATTTGTTAAATAACTGACAGTATATCCAGCACTGGAACGCAACCTAGTCATTGAAAAGAAACATGCAAATCTGTAATTCACTGCTGTGGTACATGGTTTGCACAACAAGTAACTATGACTCCACTGATATAAAATAAAATACACATACAAGTATACGTCTACAGACTAAGCATTTGATAAGACGCCATTCAGGTTAACAGTGTTTATTCTGGGTGGTAGAATTTGGGATAATGCTAATTTTCTGTCTGCTTTGACCAATCGCTTTGAAAAGAGATTATATATTTTCTTTACAATCAGAAAAAAGCTTAGTGGTAGGCGTACATTTGAGAGATCAGCCTTGGTTAATGGCATACGAGCGTCTCTGCTGCTCTGCTAGTGTTGTCAAACCCAAAAAAGTTCCAAGGAACTGAATCTGGATAAAGGGGCTTTGCTGGGTCATGATGGGAACAGGGAGATGATGGCCCCAGTGATGCTCCAATTCCTTATTCCCAGGCTACTGTGGTCCAATCTGATCATTTTCATTGGAACCTTATACTCCTTACTAAACATTCAAGGTGTTTCCTCAGATTCAGTGCTTTCACTTTATCCTCAGATGACCTTTGCAAGGCAGCAGAGGGCAGGGAATAGGAACACTTAATCTGTGGACCTGATGAACCCGTGGTTCCAGGACTGGAGGGAAATTGCAGCACTGCTGTGACCAGCATCCTCCACCTCTCTCTCTCCATTCAGTGCTTCTTTGCCTAACTCATAGACCTTCACTTTCAGAAGTGATAGGGAAAAGCTTTGAAAGAATCTTTTTAACAACTCAGGAAATGGAATGGCAAACTTCTGCCCTTTATGTGCATTGAAATGTCCAAGAACTGGATTATCTCTGATGAGAGTGCCAGTTAGGAGAAATGTTTTTGGACCTTGTAAGGCTATCAGTGTTCCAAATTCATTCTGATGCTGCTGAGAAGGCTTCCTTCTGAAAGTCTGGAGACTGGGACAACAGTCTCGTCCTGCCATGAGCTGCTGCAAAGGAGGCAAGGGTTAACTTCTCTTCTCAACCTTTTTATACATACGATGAAGCAGGGAACTGCATCAGTCTTACCTGTCTCAAGTCATCCTTTGGAAGATCAAGTGATATAACAGATATGAATGTCCTCAACTCTTGACTTCCTTCTGACCTTCTCTAGAAGAGCTGGCTGTCCCCACTCCTTGCCATATTCTTGTAATAGACTACCACTTATGCTATAGGTCTTGATATTTCTGCCTCCCCAGCAAGACTCTGAAGAACAAAGTCAAGAATGATTCTGGGAGGCCTTCTTTGGTGGTGTGGTGGGTAAGAACCCACTTGCCAATGCAGGGACAAGGGTTCGTTCCCTGGTCTGAGAAGATCCCACGTGCTGTAGAGCGACTAAGCCTGTGCACCGCAGCTACCGGGCCCGAGCCGCAGAGCCCGAGAGCTGCGACTACTGAGCCCACGTGCTGTACCTATTGAAGCCTGTGAGCCTAGAGCCTGGGCTCCGCAACAAGAGAAGCCACCACAAGGAGAAGCCTGTGCACCGCAGCGAAGAGTAGCCCTCACTCGCTACCACTAGAGAAAGCCCACACAAAAGCAGCAAAAACCCAGCATGGCCCAAAATCACTTAATTAAATAATTAACTTAAAAAAAAAAAGAATAATTCTGGGGACTTCCTGGTGTTCCAGTAGTTAAGACTCCACACACACAGTACAGAAGGCTCAGGTTCAATCCCTGGTCAGGGAACTAGATCCCACATACCAAAGTGAAGATCCTGCATGCCACAATAAAGATCAAAGATTCCGAGTGCTGCAGCCAAGACCCAGTGCAGCCAAATGAATGAATGAATGAATAGATACATATTTTAAAAAGAATGATTCTGATTCAGTACAGCTCCATCCCAAGACCTAGCACAACACACAGCAGGCAGTATTTTCAATTAAAGCTTGTTGACCAGATGAGGGGTTTGAAAGTGCTCCCCTAATTGGATGCATCGGGAATTGTCACTGTGAAACTGATGGGACTGTCCTCTTTCTGTACAACAGATGACTTACTATCCATTTTTTTTTAAAACCCCACACTTTCTCTCTAAGGCTATAAGAACATGTGGAATAACAGTAACAACTGCTGACATCTGCGTGACAATTTGTGCCCAACTGAACAATGGAAACAGTCTCAGACTTTATTTTTTGGGCTCCAAAATCACTGCAGATGGTGACTGCAGTCATAAAATTAAAAGACACTTATTCTTTGGAAGAAAAGTTATGACCAACCTACATAGCACATTCAAAAGCAGAGACATTACTTTGCGGACTAAGGTCCGTCTAATCAAGGCTATGGTTTTTCCAGTGGTCATGTATGGATGTGAGAGTTGGACTGTGAAGAAGGCTGAGTGCCAAAGAATTGATGCTTTTGAACTGTGGTGTTGGAGAAGACTCTTGAGAGTCCCTTGGACTGCAAGGAGATCCAACCAGTCCATTCTGAAGATCAGCCCTGGGATTTCTTTGGAAGGAATGATGCTAAAGCTGAAACTCCAGTACTTTGGCCACCTCATGCGAAGAGTTGACTTATTGGAAAAGGCTCTGATGCTGGGAGGGATTGGGGGCAGGAGGAGANTTCTGAAGGAGATCAGCCCTGGGATTTCTTTGGAAGGAATGATGCTAAAGCTGAAACTCCAGTACTCTGGCCACCTCATGCAAAGAGTTGACTCATTGGAAAAGACTCTGGCGCTGGGAGGGATTGGGGGCAGGAGGAGAAGAGGACGACAGAAGATGAGATGGCTGGATGGCATCACTGACTCGATGGACGTGAGTCTGAGTGAACTCCGGGAGTTGGTGATGGAACAGGGAGGCCTGGCATGCTGCGATTCATGGGGTCGCAAACAGTCAGACCCGCCTGAGCAGCTGAACTGAACTGAAGGTGGGACCACAGAAACTGTATTTCTAATGAGTCTGATGGCTATTTTTTTTTTTTACCACACTGGGCAGCATGCAGGATCTTAGTTCCCCAACAAAGGATCACACTTGTGCCCCCTGCATTGGGAGCAGAGTCTTAACCACTTGACCACCAGGGAACTCCCTCTAACAAGTTTTCCAGGAGATGCTGAGGGATCACGCTTGAGAAACACTGCTGTCAGGAGGGACCTGAGCTTTTTGAGCCAAGCAATTACACTTGCTCTCATGGCTGCTGTGCAGGGGAAGCTAAGGGCTCCTCCCCTGAGGTGGATGAGGCAAGGGTGTGGGGCAGGTCCTGAGCCCAGGGTGGGAGCGAGGGGGCGCCCATTTCTACTTACGGTGCCTGGAAGAGGAAGACCCTCCAGTCAGCTGTCTTCAGCTTGAGCACGTTGGACTTCTTGCTGTAGTCAGAGGCCCTGGTGGCCAGAGCGTGGTGCACACGGATGGCATTCTTCAAGTCACCCTCGGACAGGGCTTTGTCAGGCCTGTACTCATCCTGGACAGGCCAGGTCAGGAGTGGGCAAGTCTCTGTCATCACCAGGCTCTGGTTTGCTGACCCGTACCTCCACCCTCACTGTCCCTCCCTGTCATTCTCCTTCTCTCTGTCCCTACACACCCCACCAGCTTTCAGCTGCTGCCACTCTGATACCATACCCACCTCAACAAGAATCACCACACACTCCTCCCAGCACCCAGGTGGCCCCAGAAGCTAGAACAGGCCTTACTCCTCTGAAACCCCCTTTAAAAGGCCCTTCTCTGAAACCACCAAAGCCCTCAGTGAGCCAAAGTCAGGTCCTTGATGTGGGAGGATCCAAGATCTACCTAAGTGCTAGGCCTTTCCCAGGATCCTCTGGGCAGGGGCTGAGTTGGCCCTTCCTGAGTAAAGATTCTGGGGGAATCTCTCACCTTCTGCAGGTACAGAATGGTCCCTTTGAGCACCGCGTAGAATTTCTTCCAGCCACGCCTCCCACGGGGCGCTAGGGAGTGGGGAGCGTGGGTGGTGTGGCCATAACACCCATCCCAGTATCTCCTCCCCCGTGTCCCCTACATGTCTGCTGGCATGTGCATTCCCAAAGGAGCAGCCAAGGGGGTGCAGACCCTCTCTGGACTAGCATCCCTCCCCATGCCCCTTCCCTGCCTGACACCCACTCCTCTTGCCATCCATGTCGGCGTGAGTCTTCCGGGTCAGCACACCATGCTTGTAGGTGGTGGCACTGAGAGCTTGAGGGACATCTAGGAAGGGGTTGCTACCATCCAGGATCCGTGTCACCTTCTTTGTGCCTGTCCCAAACTTGTCATCCACCAGCTCAGACAGTGATTTCCTCAGCTCATCTTCATCACTAGGAAAGTACTAGGCTTGAGTACCACCTCCACAGAGGTCTCATCCCCATGCCAACATGCCCTCTCCCCACCAAACACTCCTCTGGAAGCCAGTTAGAGCTGAGGAACAGAGATAAGGAGGTTTCAATTCCAACCATAGATTCGGACCTTTGACCTGAGTCTCCAATTCTGACCTTGTCCTCTGAAATTTTATTTTTGGCCTCCAAGCTCCAATCTTCACCTTTGATCACAAAGTTGGAGACCTTACCACCTTCAGATTTATCCCCTGGTCTTCCCTCACCTCTCTGAAAGCCAAGCCCCAGGGAGAAGTAACCCATGGGCAGACTGCCCAAGTCCCAGGGACATGGTGAGGGACAGAAGGTCAGTAGATTAGGCCCCTAAATTCTAGGTTCCCCACTGGAGCCCTGGTAGAAAAATGCCAGCTCTCCCCAGTTGGGTTGGGTTTCCTAATGATCCCTCCCTGGGACCTTCACATGGACCCCAAGACCCAGACTGCCCTGGGGAGTACAGCAGAGCAGGGTGGCAACTTTACCCAGAAGCCTCTTATAGTCTTCCCAATCATCAAGGTCACCACACCTCTTTCCAGATGGCTGGGTACCTCCAGGTCTCACTGCCCTCTCAGGGGAAGAAGTTAGGGGGCAGTCATGTCTCCTCATTGCCAAGAGCAGTCACCACTTCAATATGGTCATATTACTAGAGTTGTGAAGGGACTCAGAGCTCATGCCTGTCTACCTCCCCAAGGGGAAAGAGATATCATCATTGAAAATAGTGGCAATACCCCCTGAACAGAAAACCTGTTGTGAACATCACGAAACTAAGTCAGATTAATCTATTCCATAGCTATAAAACTGCACACTGTTTATCAAGACAGAAAATGAATCCAAAGGGGAACTCAACAGCAGGAGCTGGCCAGCTGGTCGGGGTCACCAGGGCCCTGGTTGGGAGAAATCAGCACCATGGAGAGTAACCAGCATGACTTCCCTGTACCATCAGCCACTCCCTCGCCCCACTCCCGGTAATTCTCTCCCCATATTTGTGCTCATGGGCACTACTCACATCGCCCATTCCAGTTTTTCATTCTTGATGGAGTTGTAAAGGGTCTAGGAGAGGGGGAAAGAGAGCAGTTCAAAGAAGAGTCAGAGTCCATCTACCTCTAGCGATGTGGATGCAGTGAGGGGAGTACCTTTTCAGCCAGTGGGGCAAAGTGGGTGTTTGCATCATACTTATCTATTGGACAGGTGAATGAATGGGGTGGGTGAATATTGTTTAGATGACTGGAGAGACTGAGTATGAGTGGGTAGATGAGCTGGTAACTATGGCAATGGGCCGAGAAATAGGTGGGTGAGTGTGTATAGAGGGCTGTGTAGGAGAGTACGTGTGGGTGGTGGATGAATGGGTAGGTGTAGGGACAGATGAATGATTGAGTTGCAGGGTGGGTATGTGGATGGAAGGATGGATATATGAGAGAGTGGGTAGACGGATGGATGAGTAGATGGAGAGTAGGTGGGTGAAGGGACTGGGATCATTTTATTTTACTTACAAATACACTTTTAACTAGTTCTTCCTGACAGTGAAGAACATAATCATGGTAAGAAGAGTGATGAAGGCAATGTTCATTTTCTGACCTCCAGACTCACTATCCAATTGCCCACCTGATATCATCAGTTCTCTCTAACTCGTCCTCTATAACTGAACTTATCACCTATCCCCCAAAACATGCTCCTATTCCTCCAAGGTGGAGAGCTGACCAAACTTGAAAAGCCAGAGTTTTTCAAAAGAAAGTTTTCAAAAGAAAACTAGAGCCCTTTGATGTTTAGGGAATGAGTGGGCTTTTCCCTGTGGTGATGATACTGATGATTGTGGTGAAGGTGGTGGAGGTGATAAGGGTGACAAGGTGGAGGTGATGGCGGTGGCAGCTGTGACAGTGGGTGACAGTGTTGAGCACTGTCTTGACAGAAATAATGATAGTGGAGCACTAAAAACAAATCTCACAAAGCCTAATTCTGCCTAACTCAGGGCACACATACTAGTCATGTGTTGAGTTGGATGGTCTCTCCTCTGTCCCAAAGCCATCATTACCTGACCCCAGAATGAAGAACTTGGACCATCAGGATTTAGTGGAGCAGAAACCTCTCTCCTCCCCACCCACCCAGAACACAGCTGGGAGCATGGGGACCCTTAGCAAGTTATACCTTCAGCAGGTCTTTGGCAAAGTCTTGGCCATCATTCAGCTGGTCCAAGTTGGCAATGAATTGCTGGCAGGACATCTTCTTGCCAATGTTCTGTAATGGAGGAATGGTTCTGCCTGAGAGTAGGGATGAGCCTGGTATGGTCCCCACACCCTGCCCTGCCCGGCCAGAGGGGATGAGGCAGCATCAAGGGCAGTAATAAAAAAAGACTGCCTGAATTCCCCTTTGTCACTCCAAGAGTTTACAAAACTCTTTCACATTCAAGATTCTATTTGATCCTCAAGCATCATGAGTGGTTGGGGTTCTCCTCAAACCCAGATGAAGGAGTCAGGTTAGATGAAATAACAGCTGACATTTGCCAGGTGCCTAGCATACTCCAGGTATTGTACTTGACATGCATTATCTTATTTCCTTCTCACAACAAAGAGAAGGTTAGGTGGGTGTTATTATTATCCCCACTTGAAGGTAAGGAAATTGAGGTGCAGGAAGGTGAAGTGACGTGCCCATGATCACACAGCAAGGAAGTAGAAGGGCTGAGTGTGTCTGACACCAAAGCCCATGCTCTCACCCGCTACTCCATGGTTAACTCTCCCAAGGTCACAGCACCAGGACTTGAACCCAGGCCTCTTGACTCCTGAGCAGAAGCTCTGTGTATTCCGTCACAACTGTCTCACCCTCTCACCTGTACAGAGGGGCGGCAAGACCTCCAAGAGGTAGGTGAAGTGAGGGAGAGTTTGGTCTTAAGAGAATCAAAAATCAGTTTCCACCAACACACATGGGTACCCCATGCTGCGCTGCACTGGGACCAAGGGAACCTGAGCAGATGGTTTCACTCCAGGAGGTACAAACAGACAAAGGGCTGGAATGACTGTACCCCAAATTTCTGCCTTTTTACCAATGATTAGAAGAGGGGCTCCAGCCCCCCAAACCCAACATCTGATGTGCATACTTTCAGACTCTCCCTGCAGTGTCCATGCTTGAGGAAACACTGATGGCACTTCACCACTGAGAAGACAAAGTCCCTTGAACTCTAGATATTTATTGGTGTAGGATTTGGCGGATTTAGATTTGCTATAAGGCAGTTTTTCCCAAGATTCACCTGAGAGAATAGGAATGAGAATAGGAATTCCCCCTGAAGGATTTCATAATCAAATAAGTTTATATGTTTCAGAGCTTTCAGTGTGCTTATGTGGTATTGAGAGTCTCCAAGGAAAGGATTCGATGTAGTTTCTCAACTGCTCCATTTTAGCAACGATTCTATTAATACCACGTGGGACATTCACACATCACAGGAAATAATTCAGAAAACAATGATAGTTTTATAAGTAGCTGATGAACAAGAATTTTCTACACCTTTTCCAAAGGACTAAGGAGAAATGATCCTACAAATGCCTTAGTATGTGTTTCATATGTCTATGTATATATTTTACACAGACATCCATGTATGTATGTATATATGAATATAGTCATTTATGTGTACAGTCACAATTGAGGAACATGAGGGCAATGTTGATCATATTGTCTTGAGTCCCACACACACACACTGAACATTCCCAAGCCATCAGTAAGAGGTAGGTGCAAAATCAAAAAATTACCAGGCAAGAGTTATAATCCTAGTAATGACAGACTCTCTCGTTGCAAATGAACCTTTCCATCAGAAACAACTACTGGTCAAAATATTAATAAAACATCTGTGTGAAGACATTGGAGAAATATAAGAGCAATGAGGACTTCAAGGGCAAAGGTCCTACAAAGAAGAGAAACATGGCGAGGGGAGGCCGACAAGGAGCAGCTTTCCTCTTCAAAGCATTTGTCAGTTCTCAAGCAGTGGACAAAAGACTGAGCAACTGAGTGGTCAAAAGGACTAGAAAGTGAAAATTGGAACTCAGGGCCCACCGAGGACAAGGGGCCCTGGGAAATACACGAGTCATACTTTAAACCTTGAAGAAAGGAAGGAAATTCTTCAGACACAAAGAACGTTATCCCAGATGGAAGCCTGGCAAAGCAGAAAAGAATGAAGAGCAACAAAAAGGGTAGCTAAAAATGATTACTGACTGTGAAAAATAAAAATAATAAAGTTTTCTGGGGAATAAAATAGAGAAAGAAATACAAACAGTTAAAACAGAATAGAGATNAGCGACCCCATGGACCACAGCTTTCCAGGCTCCTCCGTCCATGGGATTTTCCAGGCAAGAGTACTGGAGTGGGGTGCCATTTAGGTTTATATTAAATCTTACATCTGATACTTACCCATCATCATATCATTTTTAGTCAGAGGGTGTTAAAGCTAGGTAATGCAGGAGACGTAAGAGACACAGGTTTGATCCCTGGGATCAGGGAGATGCCCTGGAGGAGGGCATGGGAACTCACTCCAGTATTCTTGCCTGAAGAAGCCCATTGACAGAGGAGGTGAGGGGCTACAAGTCCATAAATTTGCAAAGAGACAAACACGACTGAAGCAACATAGTACGCACACACACACACACAAAGTGTCAGAGAACTCCTAACCATGCTGCTCTGGGGAAACTGGCATAACGTCCCTCAAATACCAGGGGCTGACCTCAGTGCTCACAAATGCTATACTGAGTGAAACTTCACTAATGCTAGGTCCAAAGATAACACCCGAAGCCACATACCTCAGTTGGTAAAGAAGCCGCCTGCAGTGCCGGAGACCCTGGTTCGATTCCTGGGTTGGGAAGATCTGCTGGAGAACGGATAGGCCACCCACTCCAGTATTCTGGCCTGGAAAATTCCATGGGCTCGCAAAGAGTAAGACACAACTGAGCGATTTTCACTCCCACAAGGCTATCAATAATTTACTTTCATTATACTGCCACAGTTGAGGCCACATAGGGGAGCAGTTNGCTGGAGAACGGATAGGCCACCCACTCCAGTATTCTGGCCTGGAAAATTCCATGGGCTCGCAAAGAGTAAGACACAACTGAGCGATTTTCACTCCCACAAGGCTATCAATAATTTACTTTCATTATACTGCCACAGTTGAGGCCACATAGGGGAGCAGTTGCAGCATTCTGTAGGCATTAATTCAAAGCATCCATTTAATTTAGATACTTCTGTGGCAATGTCATACTGATAAACTGATAAACCTGATTATCTTTAGAGGGCATACCATTTGCTCCCTTCAGAAAACACTTTTCATTCACCAGTAAACATCTCATCAAAGACATTTGAATGTCCACCAGATGTATATTCCTGTAATAGATAGTTAGACAAAAAGCATGGGAAAAAAAATGTTGGGGTGGCGGAACACATGTGTTTCCTTCTGAAAGGTGTCTAAAATGGATATACGGACATGGTCAAATGCAAAGCAGGAAAACTCCTAAAGCCCAAAGGCTTCTAAGAAATCTCTTTCACTCTTATTGAGGCTTGGATGCCCTATTTCTAGAAATACTTTCTTGCCTTAAATATAGTCTTGTAAGAGCATCAGGAATTGTATTCTACCAATCATTTTTGTAAATCTTACCTTTGGTCATGAGTTTCAAAGAGCACCAAACCAGGCACTTTCAACAAGATCCCAATTCAGAGCCACAGGATGCTAGTATCACAGCTTTATTTTCCATAGACCACAGCTAAACCAAAGTCATTCCTATGTTTCTGGGCACAAAGTGATATGTGGGTACCTCTAGTTAACAATAAAAGTAGCTTCTTTGTCCCAAACTGCCTATGCAAAGAAATAAACACTTTCCCTTCCCAATACTACAAAAAAGTCAACCTACCTACCAACATTTGAAAGGCCAAGATTGTTAGCTATTGACCTTAATGATTTCTAATGATATCAACTTTTATTAATTTTATCCTTCAGCAACGTATAAAGGGAAATCACCTTTCCTCTTATTTCTGTATCATTTCCTCCAAGTTTAGATGCTTACTAAATGTGCTGATTAGTGACTGATTATCCATCATCTTAAAAACTCACTTGAAAAGTAGATTTGGAATAAACATCATTTCACCAAGCTTGAGCTTCCCACAGTCCACACATTTGAACTACGCACACAGTGTACCAAGTGTCACGAAAATGCCTTATTCAGCCAGCTGAAGACACAGATTTCAAACTAAGAAGTGCAGGAACAGTGCCCCTGTGAACAGTCAATAAACCTTTATTATTAATAAAAGCCTTCCTCACATAGAGGAAAAAGAAGAGATGAGTGAACCAGGGCTGGTTGGTAGTTTCTGTGACCATTTAGGAGGGAAGACTTATCACAGACAAAATGGAATGTCTGCAACATTTCTAGTAGAGGGAGCAGGGACTGACAGAAGGAGTGACAAGTTATTTTGCAATAAAGAGGATTGGGAAGTCATTCCAAACCTTTGGCAACTAGATTGCTATTAATGAAAAATTCACAACTTCCTGTTTGTAAAGCATAATTATATTTCCCTGTTGCCACCAATAGCATTTGTTTTCTAAAAATTAAGGGTCACGGGTTACATACTAAATATACATATTGAAACTTCATCTTTCTAGGTAACTTACCCAACACCGTCAATGACTCCAAATTATCCAATAACATAGAAGATAGTCAAAAATACACATTCCAAGAATAATCAAGCATTAAGAGTTATGTTTTTCATTCATAAAAACACAGCACAGAATAAATTAGCACTAGGCTCTCATAAGAGAATTCCCAATGTCCTCATTCAATGTACATTCACTCTTAAAGTATCTTAAAGCAACAAGCATATTTATCTGGTTTCCAAGGGCANAGAATAAATTAGCACTAGGCTCTCATAAGAGAATTCCCAATGTCCTCATTCAATGTACATTCACTCTTAAAGTATCTTAAAGCAACAAGCATATTTATCTGGTTTCCAAGGGCACAAACGACTAGGAGTAGAGAAGCTGCCAAACACATCAAGTAGTAACAGCTGACAGCAGTGGTAGAGATTAAACAACTATAAAAACCAGATATGAAATTTGAAAAACACAGTAGTCTGGGGACATTTAGTGTATGGGGCAAAAAGTCCTATTCATATCAAATGTCCCCAGTGGAATAACTATAGTGAAGCAAAGCCAAAAACTGAGATTCATAATGATGGAAAAACTCTAACCTTGTCCTGATTTTGTCATCTGCTAATATTATACCAATAGCTCGAAGCAGAAGGTCTTCTTGAGACAGTGTGACCCAGTGGGGGTAAACAAGTCTCTAGTTACACAGCTTTAGGCACGTCAGTTAATTATTGAGTCTCAGATATTTTATCTATAAAAATGTGGATATGTGGGCTTCCCCAATGGCTCAGCCGGTAAAGAATCCACCTGTAACGCAGGAGACACAGGAGATGCCAATTTGATCCCTGAGTCAGGAAACCCACTCCAGTATTCTTGCCTGAAAAAAAAAACCCTGGACAGAGGAGCCTGGTGGGTTACAATCCAAAGGGTTGCGAAGACTTGGACATAACTGAGTGACTAAGCATGCACAAATGTACTATTTCCCTACACACAACATACTGTATGTAAAGCACTTCATAAAATATAAAGTGCTACATAAATGGTAGCTTTCCATTTTCTTTGCTCTGCTTGCTCTGAAATATGACTATAAAAATCCAAAGTGATTACCTTTCCGTTTTCATAATGTTCTGTGCTTTCTTGTTTAACACATCTCTTTTCCCCTTATATTTGCAAAGGATTATGGTACCATCACTCTAGGTGGTCCTGAACCCTGCGTGCTTCTTTGATTCCTCCCTTTCCATTCATAGCTCAGAAGTGATCTTCTCCACTTTCATAATCCCTCTTATACCTTTCCCTTCCTTTCCATTCCCTCTGATACATCTTTGTCCAGACTCTTAGAGCTCATCTCTAACTGGTTCTCTTATATCTAGTTTCTCCTCACTCATTTGAGCTTTCCTAGACCTACTCTAAATATAGTTTTCTGTATGTCATTCCCTGGATCAAAAGCTTTCACTGGCTTCCCAGTGCCCTCAGGATAAAATCCAAACTCACCAAACTGGCGTCTCTAAAAAACCCATGGGAGGAANTTCTCTTATATCTAGTTTCTCCTCACTCATTTG
Source organism: Neotragus pygmaeus (assembly GCA_006410875.1). Lineage (NCBI taxonomy): Eukaryota > Metazoa > Chordata > Mammalia > Artiodactyla > Bovidae > Neotragus > Neotragus pygmaeus. The sequence continues at coordinate 252,622 of SJYV01008858.1, read as the reverse complement.
AGCTTTCCTAGACCTACTCTAAATATAGTTTTCTGTATGTCATTCCCTGGATCAAAAGCTTTCACTGGCTTCCCAGTGCCCTCAGGATAAAATCCAAACTCACCAAACTGGCGTCTCTAAAAAACCCATGGGAGGAATTTCTCAAAGCTCTCAAGAAAATTGTACTTCTCAGAAATTGGTTCATTTTTACTTTATGGACACCTGAAAATATTTCACTCTTTGATATATCTTCTTACACACTCAGAGACAAACTTAACAGCAAGGTTATAAAGTCTCCCATGCTGGATACTTCGTACAGACCCTACTCTGGCCTCATTTCAATTTCTTGTATTTATTTTCCCTTTGTACTAATTTCTCTGCCAATTTGCTCATCCTATTATTATATTAATTTCTTGGTAAACTAATCAAATTCTTGTTAGAATGAGGCAGAGTATAAAATGATCCTATGAAACTAAAGAAAATACATGACCATATGAACAGAGGTGGAAAAGAGGCTGGATAGCAAGAAAAGGAACAGGATGAGGATGAAAAGCAGGATCTTCACTGACAAGAAGATCAATANGTTAGAATGAGGCAGAGTATAAAATGATCCTATGAAACTAAAGAAAATACATGACCATATGAACAGAGGTGGAAAAGAGGCTGGATAGCAAGAAAAGGAACAGGATGAGGATGAAAAGCAGGATCTTCACTGACAAGAAGATCAATATTAGTTCAACTGCAAAGAAAATAGAGAAAGCCCTTTGGGGAATGTTTACTATGAGAATTTGTAATGAGCTAACATGGAAACAAATGAAGCATTTATAATAACAAATCTGTTCCTGACAACATTTCTGAAAATAGAAAGTTCTATTGCTAATCTTTTGTCTTAAAATATTTTACCCAACAAAAATTTAATGAACTCAAAGCTAAGCAGAATATTATGATGACTTATATTTATACTGCTTTGCTGTTTATAAAGAAACTCCTTTCACATAGAGTATCTCACTGGAACCACTCTGGACTATTCTTTTCTCTGGTGTAGAAATCACTCACACTAGCAAGAAGCTATTGCAAGCAACATTCTCAATATCCGGGTCTTTAAAGATGTGGTATTTGCTGTAAAATGCTTCCCTGGTGGCTCAGCGGTAAAGAATCCACCTTTCAATTAAGGAGACCAGGGATTGATCCCTGGGTCAGAAAGATCCCCTGGACAAGGAAAGGGCAACCAACTTCAGTATTCTAGTCTGGAAAATCCCATGAACAGAGGGGAGCCTGGTGGGGTACAGTCCATGGGTTCACAAAGAGTCAAACACGACTGAGAGACTAAATAACAACAACAACATTTGCTGTAATAGAGATTGGTATGGTATATTGTTTACCCGACTCTTAATTCTCCTCTGCTGGCATTTTAACTTCTTTGCTAAATCACCAGGCTCTACTATGCCAATGTCAGTCTAATCTCTTTACCCATTCTTATGTTGAGCCTCCTTTCAGAAACCTGATCTCCTTACTTCTCCCTACCCTCAGCCCCAAAAGCACAGTCTCCTACTTCTTTGCACGTCTGGGCCACTCCCTCTCCAACCTCCACCTTACCAAGAAGGCACTTGTTTTTGAAGCATTTCAGCTATGAAGACCACCCACCATGGGGTTCAATTATTGTTCTCATTCCATATTGTATGGCACCAACTTGTGTCTTTAGACTGTAAGCTCCTCAGAGAAAGGATTTTCTTTTTTGTTTAGTGCAATCAACCTATTGTAAAGAACTGTGTATACTTGCAGACTATCACTAATGCGGTTCTTCCTGGGTTTCACTGGAATTATCCACTGAGTCATGTGACTTCACCTGGGCATCATTTTCCCCATGAAATATTTGGGGCCCTCTTCCAAATTCTTTAAAGTGAAAAATTAGCACTTTGTGCTTTCAATAGTGCTGTCAGCCAAACATTTGAATGTACATGCCTCATTCTGCTCTATTCTATTTCTTACAGATAACAGTACCAAATTAAAAACCTTCCATAAGGCTGCTACAAAGGTAAAGCACAAAGCCACTTTCCTCTTTCCTTCTGACTAATCTACAGATAATCTTACTTACTCCTGCTGTATAGAAAAAAATGACACTGGTCCACTTGGAACTGAGTACATTGTGGCTATCATTAGATGCAGTGCTGTATCAGGGGTAAGATGTTGGCTTAAAAAAAATAATAAAGTCGTTGATTTCCCTGGAACAAGTAGAGGGTAAAGAAACCTTAACGTATACAGAATTACTGAATAATAAAATCCCATTCTTTAATTAATGCAAATATTACTTGAAGTAAACTTTAAAAACCATAATGCATTCAAGGATAAACAGATCAGATGGTACATAAATTCTTGTGTGAAACCAAGAATCACATATCCAAAATTCTAATCTCAGAAATAGGATTCACATGTATAAATATGAACTAACCTCAAAGTGCAACAAACTGAAATCTCATAGTTTTCAGTCCCTGATTCAACAGGCTGAATGCTACCAAGTTACTTTTCACTTTCCTTAGACCAGAGGTTACAAACTGACAGATCTGGGCCAAGTCCGAACCCGCAGCAGAGTTTTTTGGTCCAACAGTGAACTGCATCATAGGCGCCCCTATGCACGAGGCACGCGCTTCCCGGCCCACCAGTCTCCACCACTCCTCATCACCCCAGCAGTGAGGCTGGGCGTCAGCTGCCATCCATCACTAAATTTCGTGGCTCCCTTTATTTGCTTTCATTATTTCAATCACTGATTTTACATGAACAACAGGTTAAGCAAAGATACATGTGTTTTCTACTTCCATTTTACCTATTCTGGTATCTAGACCAAACACACCTCAAATGGTTTTACACCAGCTGGCACAATAAATATAACTTAGAAAATCATCTCAACTGAAACCCAGCCTCACACCTTTACTTCTCCCTCTTCTGATGGATTGTCTGAGTGTCGAGGAGATGAAAACTCAATTCCATGCTCGTCTTTCAGCCTCGGTGCTTTGTTTTCCTTTTTCACTCGAGGCTTCCGCTTCTTTAATTTGGCCTGGAAACGAGAAGAAAATGATGATAAAACTACAAATCAAGTCCCTCAAAAGCATGACCACATAACATTACAATTCTTTGAATAGTAGCAGCCACATAATTCAAAAGAGGAAAACTCAAAAGAAAATTCAAGGGAATACAATCAATTTTATCTGAAAGAGAAAAAAAAAAAAAATCATCCTGTGCTTCACAAAAATGTCCATATTAGTGAACCCCCTGACTCCATTTTCTGGAATTCAATCTCAACACAAAATTCAAAAGAAGGAAAAACACCTTATGCACAAATACAAAGAAAGATAATATGCAAAAAATAGTAACAGGAACATAAAAAAAAAATGAGAAGCATGCTGTATCCAAAAATAAGGAAAATGTGTTTATCTACTCAGATATAGTATTATCCAAAAGTAAGAAACATGGTCTCATCTATCTCTCCAGAACCTAACTTATAGAATATCCTCAACATAGAATATTGTCTATGAAGAACAGACATGAAAAATGACATCACTTACGTAATGGGACTTTGTTAAGGACAAAGTATGGGATTGGGATTTTCCTCCCTAAAATTTGCTTTGTTTATAATGCAGGGAAATTAACACAAATGGCATAACTCTGGGAGCATTTAAGGAGTATGTACACACAAAGGCTACTGGTCCTGGCTGTAACCTGTACTATCTCCTAACTGTGATTTGCATCTTTCCAGGCTTGAAGAGAAATGACAAGTTGAGGAAATAAAAGGTAAAGCTCAGGGGAGTCCATTAGTAACTCAGATGAAATCTTTCACTGAGCAGGTAAGGTCACTGCAACTGAAGTCCACTTTCTGAATTAATTGTGTATCCTAACCACCCATTTTATCCCTGGGACCTGTGACTACACGTAGCCAGTGTCTGCTGGAATAACAGCCAAACCCAGTGATATAAAGACAGTAACAAGATCTATGTTCCAAAATTAAGGAAATGGCATAAAGCAACAGTGACAGTCTATCTA
>SJYV01008858.1:228436-248077 GCA_006410875.1 Neotragus pygmaeus | reverse complement strand
TAAGAGACAGATGTATGGCAAAGCCAATAGAGTATTGTAAAGTAAAATAAAGTAAAAAAAAAAAAAAAATGATGACTCCATTGCCCAAAGATAAGTTCTTATCTGTAGCTACATACCGAGTATATTCTAGGACTTCCTTGGTGGTCCAGTGGTTAAGAATCTGCCTACAAATGCAGGTGACATGGGTTTAATTCCTAATCTGAGAGGACTGCACATGCCGCGGAGCAACTAAGCCCATGCACAACTACTGAAGCCTGTGTGCTCTGGGGGCTCTGCTATACAAGAGAAGCCACCACAATGAGAAGCTCAAACAACACAACTAGAGAGTAGCCTGAGCTTGCTGCCAAAAGAGAAAACCCAGTGACAGCAAGAAGAACTAGTGCAGCCAAATAATAAATTAATTAAATAACATATTCCATAGAGAGACAAAACCCATACTGAGATCTTTGCACAAAGAATGTTAAACTTCTTCTTCCATTATACCAGGCAGTGTAAACAAACATATCAGGACAAGTAAATATTCTACCACCACTGCCCCTTAGTGAGGATTTCAGAGGTGTGTGTCTAATAGAAAATAAAATACGATGTGACAGGTGAAGGCAAAATGATCAAAATTGGGATTATTAAAATCATATCTTGACTATGTGTAAGGGCTGTAGTATGAAAGTTCAGCTTTCTCTCACAAAGATTTGCAATATCCTTCCAGGTAGAAATAAATGTGTAGTATTTTCTTCCTTATGAAAATGGTGCTGTTAAGCAGTTAACATAGTAATAGTATTTGCTGGGATAAAGTTAGAATACCCGTCCAGTTATAAAGAAAGAGATTTGGACTCTAGTAAGTTTTTAATGTATTTTGTTGTTCAGGAGCTCAGTTGTACATTTCTTTGCAACCACATAGACTGCAGCACACTAGGTTTCCATGTCCTTCACCATCTCCCAGAGCTTGCTCAAACTCATGTCCAGAGTCGATGATACCATTCAACCATCTTATCCTCTGTTATCCCCTTCTTCTCCTGCCGTCAATCTTTCCTAGCTTTAGCTCCAGCATCAGTTCTTCCAATGAATTTTAATGACTAATTTCCTTTACAATTGACTGGTTTGATCTCCTTGAAGTCGAAGGGACAATCTAGTCAAGGCTATGGTTTTTCCAGGCGTCGTGTATGGATGTGACAGTTGGACCATAAAGAAAGCTGAGCGCTGAAGAACTGATGCTTTTGAACTGTGGTGTTGGAGAAGACTCTTGAGAATACCTTAAAAATGTAGCTTTGACTATATGGACCTTTGTTGGCAAAGTAATCTCTTTGCTTAATACACTGTCTGTTAGGTTTGCCATAGCTTTTCTTCTAAGGAGCAAGTGTCTTTTAATTTCATGGCTGCAGTCACTATCTTCAGTGATTTTGGAGCCCAAGAAAATAAAGTTTGCCACTGTTTCCATTGTTTCCCCATCTATTTGCCATGAAGTGATGGGACCGGATGCCATGACCTTAGTTTTCTGAATGTTGAGTTTGAAGCCAGCTTCTCACTCTCCTCTTTCACCCTTCATCAAGAAGCTCTTTAGTTTCTCTTCACTTCCTGCCAAAAGGGTGGTTTCATCTGCGTATCTGGGGTTACTGCTATTTCTCCTGGCAATCTTGATTCTAGCTTGTGATTCATCCAGCCTGGGATTTTGCATGAAATATTCTGCATATAAGTTAAATAAGCAGGGTGCCAATATACAGCCTTGACATACTCCTTTCCCAATTTGGAAACAGTCCATTTTTCCATGTCTGGTTCTAACTGTTGCCTCTTGACCCGCATACAGATTTCTCAGCAAGCAGGTAAGGTGGTCTGGTATTTCCATCTGTTTAAGAACTTTCCAGAGTTTGTTGTGGATCCACATAGTCAAAGGCTTAATCGTATCCAATGAAGCAGAAGTAAATGTTTTTCTGGAATTCTGCTTCTTTCTTATGATATAACAGATGTTGGCAATTTGATCCTCTGCATTTTGTAAATGCAGCCTGAACATTTGAAAGTTCTCGGTTCATGTACTGCTGAAGTCTCGTTTGGAGAATTTTGAGCATTACTTTGCTAGCGTATGAGNGTGGTCATGTATGGATGTGAGAGTTGGACTGTGAAGAAGGCTGAGTGCCAAAGAATTGATGCTTTTGAACTGTGGTGTTGGAGAAGACTCTTGAGAGTCCCTTGGACTGCAAGGAGATCCAACCAGTCCATTCTGAAGATCAGCCCTGGGATTTCTTTGGAAGGAATGATGCTAAAGCTGAAACTCCAGTACTTTGGCCACCTCATGCGAAGAGTTGACTTATTGGAAAAGGCTCTGATGCTGGGAGGGATTGGGGGCAGGAGGAGAAGGGGACGACCGAGTATGAGATGGCTGGATGGCATCACTGACTCGATGGACGTGAGTCTGAGTGAACTCCGAGAGTTGGTGATGGACAGGGAAGCCTGGCGTGCTGTGATTCATGGGGTCGCAAAGAGTCAGACATGACTGAGCGACTGAACTGAACTGAACTGAATGAATGAATAGGGATGATTTGCACATGAAGCCCACTACATGAACTTTCTCATCTAATTCCATCAACCTCCCTTTGAGGTGGGTACCAGATACTGAAGCTGAACCTCAGAGGGCAGTCTGCTTGGAGTCCAGAGACAACCAGTGTGGAATCCATTCTCAAGCTGGTGCTCTTGACCACTTTTCCTTGTCATGCCTAAAACCAACTTGAGCCAAAGAACAGTCTGATTTAGTACCTGCTTACTTTCATGCATTGGAGAAGGAAATGGCAACCCACTCCAGTGCTCTTACCTAGAGAATCCCAGGGACGGGGGAGCCTGGTGGGCTGCCATCTATGGGGTCACATAGAGTTGGACACAGCTGAAGCGACTTAGCAACAGCAGCAGCAGCATTTTCATTCTGACTTGGGATTTCTATAGAGTTGGTGGTGGTGGTTTAGTCACTAAGTCATGTCCAACTCTTGCGACCCCATGGACTATAACCTGCCAGGCTACTCTGTCCATGGGATTCTCCAGGCAAGAATACTGGAGTGGGTTGCCATTTTCTTCTCCAGGGGACCTTTCCCAGCCAGGAACTGAACTTGGGTTTCCTGCATTGCAGGAAGATTCTTTATTGACTGAACTACAAGGGAAGATCTATAGAGGTAGCCTGTTCCAAATCCTCTTTCAACCAGTCTGTGTTTGTCAGGTTAAACTAAACAAGTCCACAAGGAAGGCTCCGACGGGCTGGGTTTTTTATCCCCCCTGCCTTCTGACAGCAACAGTTCACCTTTGGAGCCTTAGCTGAAATGTGGTCTTTTCCTTTGTTTCTTAAATGTTCCCATTTTCTTCTACTTCCCTCTCAGTTTCCTGTTAACCAGCTGAGTGACAGAAACTCAATGCTGACCACTTCATTAGCCAACGACCTTGTTGCTCTGGCCTCCTGCCCCTCTGGCTCTCCTGGGCAGGTTGCCTTACGTCATAAGCCCTTGTTAAGGGTCAGGACCTTGGAGCCATCAGCACTGGGCATGTTGTTTTAACATATATCTAGAGAAATCAGGCCTGTCGGATCACATTAGGCCCTATTTGGGAACCGAATGCCAATCCCCATGGTGGAGATGAACTGTTACCTTTTACATACAATCATGGTTGGTTCCCAGTGAGTAAGAAGGGCGTTATATTCCATCACGAAGGCCCTTCTAATCTGCCTCTGCCCTCATTGGCCGGGATGTCCCTCTTCCTGTACAGAAAAAGTCCTCACAAACAGCAGTGTTGGTTGAAAAGGACCGAGGCTAAGAGATGCAGCGTGTGTCTAAAACCAGGTGTGTTAATGAGCATGAGAGTGGGCGTGGTTATGTGATAAGTCAATACCGTGGGAGCTCGATGGTAAATGGGTGAGTTGTTGGCATGGTGCTAAAATTGTAAAATTGACAACTTCCATCTGTTGAGTGATTACTCTGTGGCAGGCATCAGACTAAGCATCATATGCATTAGGCCATTTGGGCCGCATAATAACCTGGAGGTCAATGCTACCATTAAGCCCATTTTATGAACAAAGAAACTGAGGCTTAGAAAAGCCCAGTGCTTTGCCCAAATTCACAAAGCAATTCAGTGACAGAGGAGTGCAGATTCCAAAGCTCAGGCCACTTGGATCCTGCTGTGATACTCTGTGGTCGCTTCTTCAGGGTGGGATTTTAGGTGATGTTCCAGAGAATCCTAATGCAATTAGGGAGGGGCCCCAAACATCTCGCTTGACCCAACAGAAGATTTGTTTTATAACGGAGTCTGAGACTAAGCCAAGACTCTCTCTCTCTTTTTCTTTCTTCCCCAGGATTGGTTTTAAACTCATTGCTACCTCCCATGGGAGTCTGGCTGGACAGATCCCTTTACAGGGGCTAGAAATAGCTCTCAAAGCCTATTTTTAAGGGAAATGTGATGTCAGAAAATGAGGCAGCGATGGACACCACAAAAAAGAACACACCAGAATGGAATCAAGGAGTGCTTAGCCAGGAAATGCTCAGAAAGACCAGGAGGAGGAAGGCTGACAAAGAGAGAAAAATTGGCAAAGACGCACTGGGGAGATGGAACTGCCTTCCTACCTGGGCAGCATATATCTGCCACATTCCTGTGTCCCGCCCAGAGTAAGCTCAGACCCATTTTTCTAGCAAGACAAACAGGGCCTGACAAAACACACGCAGAATTGCCCGCTTGCCTCTTTCCCGGAACCTCAGGGCACAATGCAGAGGTGTCTAGTAACACTTTTATTTCCTTTGAACTGTTTGGTTTTGTTTGGTGTCCTTGTCTGGCGGGTTAGCCTTTTGATTGCGTTAACTCACCTGGTATAACATTTTCTTTCATTGAGAAACAAGAAGGCTGGAACTCACCTCTCTGATTCTGGCAAGGCTGGACACTGTCCAATCACGCTCGGCTAGACTTCTGGAGGCTGTAAATTATATCTTCAGAGCTGAGGGAGAGAAGAAAGAACAAAAACACAGTTGGGAGACACTCGGTGGACCTTCACAGGCCAAGTGGGAAACGAGAGAGAGGATGAACCCATCCTTTCCCACTTATTTTTCTTGGGTACAGTTTGCATTTAAGGGGAGGGTTTATCAACGTCGATCCCACCTGGGCCACCAGCAAATGACCCAGCTAACTGTGTTCATTCCATGCTGACCAAGCTGGAGAAAATCACCTTCTTTCACTGGAAAAGGAGACTTTACAAAGGCGACTCAGGGCTGCTAGCCTCAAGAGAGCATCTGATATTAATCAGAAATTATACAACGGTCTAAAAGTTGAACCAGAGAAATTTTGGTAGAAGGGTCAGGACAAGAATGAGGAAAATCGAAAGTGAAATCCTGCGCTGATTGAAAGCGACTGTGGTGCCTGCATCTCTCCCCAGCCACCGCGGAACTGCCTGCCTATCCTGGGAAGGCCTTCCGAGGGTGTTAAACTACAGGACGCTCGCCTTGCTTTCCACTCCCCTTTCCCTGGGTAGCTGCGGCGAGCTGGCTGCCGAGATGCCGCCCTGAACCTATCCATCAAATCGAGGGAAGAGAGAGTTAGAGAGGCAAACATTATCTGGGATCAATATCTTTACAAATCCAAAGGAAACCCCAGCTCCCGAAGGGTTAAGCCAGGGAAGGAAAAGCCATCAGGCTGTTTAGTGAGCTAATGTTTTTATTGATGGGGGGGCGGGGGAAGGCCTTTAAGTCCCTAACAGGAAAAGTGGGGAAAGTGGCAGATTGTTTGGCGGGCAGAAAAGAGAAGGAAAGAACATTCTATATGCATAGTTTATATATACACAACATACATATTTGCCATGCTCTCATTCCCCCTGCTTTCAAAACCTCTGAAATCCATGTAATGCGTAAGACTCTCTGTAACCTTGAGTACTATTCAATACAAGGTGTTTTTTTCTTGCTCTTATTCCCCTCCCCAAGTGGAATCCACATCTCCCCCTAACAATTCTGCTATAATGCGCATCTCAGACTAATGCCTGTGTTGAAGAGCATGTCTTCATTTAACAACTGTGTTATAAAGCACATCTCAAGCTAACATTCCTAGGATAATCCATATTTCAACCTAACTACTCTGGCATAACACTTCAATCTAATTCCCCCACTGTAAAGTACATTGCAATCTAACACCCTCATATAATGTACATCTCAGTCCATTATTTTGTATTTTGTAAGCCATATTTTGATATGTCTTTTCCATTAAGGAGCGCGACTGTCTGGAGACAACGGCTAGCCCTACGCTGAAAGCTCCCATGGTTCTCACAGCGTCATTTGGTGACAGGCTGCTGATGGATATGTTTCTGAACTTTCACCTTTGCCATCTTGGGTTCAACTCTGGCTTGTTTCTGTACTGCAAGCCTTCAGCCTCCTGTGGGGAGCAGGGCTGAGCAAGGAGCCCTGCTTGGTCCTGATGGGCCTCCTCTCATACTAACCAGCAGGGCGGGCCACCTCAAATGATCAGAGTCTACCTCAGGAGAGGGCCGTCTGAGGCCAATGTCAGGGTCAGGGGTCAGGGTGTAGCTGCTGGCTAATAGAGTGTAAGCTAACACTGTTGTCAAATTGCTGGGCTGAACGACAATGCCTGCCTCCTGCTGATGACCTTACCCTGGGGGAGGGGGTGCTATTGGCTTTATTGGAAATCTGCCAGTTTCAGAGGTGATGGAAGCAGCTGATCACAACTAAAGACTGTTTGTTGAAGGACAGCCTGTTCTGTGGTTGGTCCCCAACTGAAAGGCTTACAGGGCTGCTTATTGATGGCTGAGTTTTCTACATGTGATGGACTTCTCTTCTGTTTCACAATAAGTTACGTTACCATTTAGTTGTGAAGGTGGGCTGCGGTGGCTCAGGGACATGGGAATTTTTGGAATCAAAAGCCATGAAAGGTGATGCTGTCACCGACTTCTGGGAAAGCACCAACCACCTACTGCTGATTTGAATGGGGCTGACTGGTGCTTGAGAGGAAACCAATGCAGAATGAATTGACAATAGACGTAGGCGGTCCTTCTCTTCCAAGGCGTTTTGGTGAATGTGAAAGAAGACAACAAATGCATGTTCTAAAGAGATTCAGTGTTGCAAGCATCAACATTTCAGCCTCAAAGTTTCAACCTATCCTATCTATGCAGGAGGAAGACATTAGATTTATCTAGTGGTGCCAGATAACCAAGTTAGTAGTCCCATTAAATATGTGATGAAAGGGAGTTACTGAGACTTAGAGTTCCAAAATTTTCCAGAATAGTATGAATTCAAGAGAGACAAGTACAGGAGGCAGAGAACAAAGTTTAGAGATTAAAAAATGATCTTTATAAAATACATATGGATCATGGAGGATTACCAGGTAATACAACCCTCATTGCAGCCTGCTAAGATAGACAATAAAAAACTAGAACGCATAAATAGGAGAACAGCTTATTGAAGTTGCAAGGTTACTCTCCTCTTGTATAATGCCTTGAGGAAACTCATACAGATATGGTAGCACTCGTCTTTAAATCTCTCATTTAATAGAGATGGTGACATATTTTGTGTGGAGAAAAGTAAGCTTATAAAGTGAACTTGAAGGGTTTTTCCTAGAAAAGAATCAACTGAGGGTGACTTATCGACAACCCTCCAGTCTATTACATGACAGGACAAGCCATGTGGCTTCAGCCAGGTCGGCATGGTATAATTGCACACAGTGAGGCTCTGGCTTGACTCTCATTACTGTTTTCACCTCTGCAAGTTCCAGTTTTCTTTTTTTGTTGAGGGGAATCCTACTCTTCACCCTTCACAGTTATGAGGAGGATTAATTCAGCTGTTGAACCATTAGCAGGGGACCTGACACAAAGTTTGCATTCAGTACATGTTAGATTCCTTTCCCTTAAACTGTGGCCTGGGCTTTCTGGTAACAGGCATTAATACATATGGGGGTCTAGAACTACACACCTTCTCTTTGTGAGTAAGCAAGACAACCGGTATTTGGAAAGTTTAGGTCCACTTGACCACAGGAGGATGACCTAGACCAGAAGTTAGCAAACTATGGCCCACTCCCTACTTTTATAAATAAAGCTTTATTGGAACACGGCCATGCTCATTCATTTACATATTGTCCATGACTGTTTCTGCACAGTAGTAGAACAGAGTTGTTGTAATAGAGATGGTGTGGCCTGCAAAGCCTAAAGTATTTGCCATTTGACCCATTACAGAAAACATTGACCAGCCCCAAATCTGTGATGAAGGAACACTCTTTCTCTCTTTTGTTTGAAAACAAAATGCCATGTGGAAATCCAACATGCAAAGCAGGTTCAAGCAGCAAACACTTCTTCGGGGAGTTAAACTCAACCCTATTTAATAAACACAATACTGTTGGTGGAACTTCTGAAGCAACTTTCATGGTTCCATGAACCACTTTGCAGACTACAGATTGGAAAAATTCCTGGATATCTTTTGGAAGTTCCTGGAAACTCAATGATCTCCTGAGAGATTAGAGAATGGCATAGTAAAAAAAAATTAACTAACCATGTGATGTTGGGCAAATCAGTTAACTTCTCTGAGCCTCTACTTTCTCATTTTAAAAATGAGGATATTGGCCTCACAATTTGTTGTCAGGATTAAATGATGTAATATAAAAGTGAAGTCACTCAGTCATGTCCAACTCTTTGTGACCTCATGGACTGTAGCCTGTCAGGCTCCTCTGTCCATGGGATTTTTCAGGCAAGAATACTGGAGTGGGTGGTCATTTCCTTCTCCAGATGTAATATAAAGCACTTGAAATAGGGCCTGGCTTGTAGCTATGTTGATTACTACATATTAATGTTATATATTATTGCAACTGTTGGGGGCCTTTGTGTGCACCATAGAGTCCATCTAGGTATTGCTCTAAATATCCCTAGCAACATATCCTGTTAATTAGTTAATTCAGTTGGTCACTCACTCAACACATATTTTGTGTGCTGAAGCCAGTAAATGCCGGCTGCACACCTCGTCTCCGCTTGCCCTGTCTCTCTTGGCAGCTCGCGTTGATGTTTATTGCTCCACATTTTAAACGGAGTTTCAAAGTGACACCACCGCTCAAAACAACTTCCTACTCCTCCATCTCCGAAGGCGCCACAATTAATTTTTCAACTATCAGTTTGGTTTCAATGCCTACCAAGTAATTAGACCTTAAAGGCTCTTTATGGGGATTTCATCCTGTCAGTGAATGTGAAGGAAACAATAATTATTATTTCATATTTAGCAAGCATTTTCATTGTGATATGTAGATTCACGGAGGTAACTTGCCTTCTTGTTGAGGATGACAGCACTGTACAGCCAAGCGTGTCTTAGGGAGACGGTCAGACAGTCCTGGAGACCCAACATGGAAGGCCTGAGTTCTCAAATCCTGCCCTTTGCCATGCTACTTTGTGAAACGACACATCTTGTGTGTTAAGAGCTTCCTAATTTGTTAGTGTTAGGTGTATCAAGTTTTTGATTCAAAAATGATGAATTCCAGAGATGACATCCACTGATTTCAGTACCAAGCAGAGGGAGCTCTTTGGCAGGGTGGGTGGCAGGTAGGTTTCCTATCACTGTGAAGGGAAGAATGGAATGAACACAACTAACAGATAACATAGGATGAAGATTTGAGACTCTGATTTTAGCTTTTATGCCCAGAGACTAGTTCAGGATGCCCAGACCGAGGTGCAGAGCTGCCTGCCAGAGTGGTAGGCAGAGCTGCCTGCCAGAGTGGTAGGTAGATACTACCAGTAGATCACCTACTGGCTGCTCAGAGTGTCCTCCATGCAACTGGGGGTAGCATGGTCCAGAGACCATCCTTACCATGCGAATGACCTTCTGCAAGTTGCCTGATCACTCTGAACCTCAATTTCTCCATTAGCAAATGGAAATAACAATGACTACTTCACAGAACTGTTTTGTAGATCATATTAAATATATAGTAAATGGTAGCTGCTAATACTAATTAATATAATAGTCATTAATATTATAATAGAAAATAAAGGAGCATAGATTCTGTGTTGGGATAGCTTACAGAATAGCGGGGATATAAACATAAGAACACGACTTGAAAAAAACATTAATATGCTTACATCCATTTAATGTAAATAAAAATATTATTAAAAGCTAAAGGTATCAGAAAGACTAATGGACATGGTTTGATCACATGATTTGATGTAAACAGATCGCAAACTCCTGAATGACAAGGGTTGTATTTAGTTATCTCTGTATCCCCAGTATTTTACATCTGCAGAACTAAACTGAACTGGATTTTTTTGTAAGTTCAATAGAATCCTACCAAAAATCATCACTGGAATGAATAAAGGGTGCATAGATGGGAGATGTAGGGCCATTCAATTCAGTAAGGTACTAAAATTAACATCACTAAAACAAAAACAGAACTATTTTTTTAAATTAAAAAAATGAGTAAATAGTATAGAATATTGCTTATCAATAAAAAGGAATAATGGAGTATCTTCCCTGGTGGTCCAGTGGCTAAGACTCGATGCTCCTAATGCAGGCAGCCCAGGTTTGATACCTGGTCAGTGAACTAGATTCCACATGCCACAACTGAGAGTTCACTGGCCGTAACTACAGATCACTCATGCTGCAACAAAGATTGAGATCCCGTGTACTGCAACCAAGACCCAGGCACAGTCAAATAAATTTTTTTTTTAATGTTAAAAAAAAAGGAGTGAGGGAATGCTACAAAGCCTAGATGAATCTTGAAAACACGCAAACATGCTAAGTGAAAGAAGCCGGTCATAAAATCACATATTGAATGATTTTATTTTTATGAAATGTCCACAATATGAAAATTCATAGTGATAGGAAGTAGACTAGTCGTCGACAAGGGCTGAGGGGGTGTGGAGAAAAATGGGAGTGCTAATGACTGCTGGTGGCTGTGGGGGCTCTCCTTGGGGTGATGAAGGTGTTTTAAAATGGAATGTGATGGTGGTTGTACAACCTGTGAATACACTCTGACCAATTAAAATGTATACTTTGAGTGAATTGCTTGGTATGTAAATTACATCTTAATAAAGCTGCTACAAAATTTTAAAAAGAATGGGCAAACATATTGAGATATCTTTGGAACACCGGAAATGTAGGTATATCACCTAAGGTTATTCAGTTGCATGTTCTAGGCTTTAAACATTTACAGATAACAAAGTTTACAGATGTTTCAATAGAGTGCATTAAGTGTGAAATATATTTTTGAAATATTTAATACATTAAAAAATATTTTTTAAATGCACATGAAGTTCAGATGCACAGTATATATGCTTTTTTCTATGTATAATATATAGATATATGATCAGCTTATTAAGGTATAATTTCTATATAAGATATTATAAAATTCACTCACTTTAAGTATATAATTTTTTTACAATAAAAAGAAATACTTCATAAAAAGAGAAGTATATATATCAATATGGTATCTGTATATCCTAATGAGATTATAAGTCAACTTGATTTTCTACTTTTTGATATATCTCTATTTTCTAAAATTTCTATAATTAATTTATAGTACTTTGGAAAGAGGTAAATGTTATTTGAATGAAGTATACAGCAAAAAATGGTGAAGGACATAGAGTCAGTTAACTGGAGCAGATTTCTTAGCAGGGAACAAAGGGTGTGTGAAGGCTGGAAAGCTTTCTGAATGAGAAAGAAACATCACATGTGGCCTTAAGAGGAATGAAGCTAGTGAAGTCCTCAGAGGCACGTTGGAAGAAGGTCTTGAAGAATTGGATGAAGGCCCTGACTCTAGTATAACTGGTTCTGAGTAGCTGAGTCCTAGAAGATGACCCCAGCCACCTTCTATCCTGGCCCAAGTGACTGAGGGATGCTGAAGGAAGTTCATAAGAGACAGACTTTCTGGGGTTCAGGAACAAGAGTGGGGTGGCTCCTCCTGAGCAAAGGTTTCTAGTATGCCTCATTAGTACCAGTGATTTTGGAAGCCACAGAGGTTAAATTCCCTCTTTCTGGAATTGTTCCCCACACCATGCCCCCATATAATCAAGAACAGAAATAGAAGGCAGCAACGTACAAGGTAGGCTGAAGGGGAATGCTAAAAGCCAGGAGATCAGCCAAGAGTTTCAGGGCCCAGCAGGAATGACAACTGGCTTCCAATATGTGTCCTAAATTGCATCCACTGCAGGTGGCTCTGTGTTGTGAAAGATACAGAGGCTCCCCTCTGGCTCAGTGGGAAAGGGTGCTGTGATTGATTAGTGATGTCTGCCATGGGTATAGGAATGGAAAGTGATGGTAACCATGCTGTGCTATTTTCCATCCCTGGAAGAGGAGTGCTTCTTGGATTCAGCTGAGCTTCATTTCGCAAGAAATCAAAACATGCCTTAAGTGCTGAGGTCTCACAAAGTAGACTTGGAGGTCTAATCTTAATTCCTTTAAATTCCCATGAAAATACTCTAATCTTCATGTGCGCCTTGAGTCAAATCCAGGAAGAACTCCCTTGATAACACTGGTCTTGCTAGGGCTGGGTGGTGGTGGTGGTGGCTACCCAAAGTGACGTGAACCTTCTATATCTAGTGTTATACCAGTTAATAGGCTGAAGAATGCAAACATGGGAAGGATGGGTAGGAAGGGGCTGGAGTTAATTAGTGAGCAGCCTTTCCATGAGTGATGGATACAGGTTGCTGCCTCTGAGAAGACAACCCCCTCTTACGCCAAGTGGAGATATTTTTAGTACATCCTGGGCACCACATAACTGTTCATATGTTTTGAGTGATGATGAATTCATTCAAACAACAAGTCAAGACCCTGAATATCATTCAACTGCAGTCAGTCATAACAGCTGACGAATATAAAATATAACACACAGTGTTGGTCTTGCTTCTCCTTTTCTTCAATATGCATATTTAAGAATCTCATTCCATTCCTGTCTGTCAGAGATGGTGACAGTTGTGGGGGTTTTCGAGCTTTATCAAGGGAGATTATTTTTTTAACCCAAATTATTTTCCATTGTAAATGTTTAAATCCATATTAAGTCCAGATTAAACCAGGAAGCAGCTTCAAAGGATACTGACTGGGGGAAAAATAATAATAAATGAAACTGTGAAGGAGGGGACCCATCTCAAGGAATATTTTCAGTCTAGAAAAGAAACTTGTTTGGATTTAAAAGATAGCTAAAGAAAAATATGTTTCCTAAGGATCGCTGGTCTTTTTTAATAAACACCCAAACTTTGTATACAAACCAAGGCCTGGAGTACTTTTTTCATGATTAGAATTAATAATGCAGATAAACCCTAAATAAATCAGGATTAGTGTTAACCGCATCTTGAGGTTTAGGATGCTACAGGAAAATGAAAAGAGAGGGGGAAAAAATTGGTTGCATTAAAAAAACAAAACCAAACAAAACCTGCCTGAGCTACTGGGTGTGGTAAAGGGGGCTGAGAGAGGGGAACAAGGAAACACAGAGGAGGGAGAACCAGCTGAGCTGAGTAAAGACCCTCTAATCGCCGCTGTTCTGGAGATATGTTCAAAGGCTCTTTCCTGACCGCAGGCTGTGCAAGGCCACAAGCGAAATGCAGTTGCCTGCAAGGGGAGGGGTGTCTGGGGTTTTTGGATGGCATTGCTATCTGGCTTTGTGAGGAGGACGTCAGCTGGACTGTCAGATTTTAGCAACTCTTCAAGAAGCAGGTTCGGCTTTCTGGTGGTTAGGGAGCATTCACTCCCCTCCTCCTGTGCCCCACTTACCAAACCATCAAAAAAAAAAAAAAAAGAACAAATGAAGTCTGGATTCCTACCTGGGAAAACAATCAGCATCCATTTCTCCCAGAGCTCTAAACTTGGGCATAGGAATCATTTTTAGACAAGTCACTGAACCTTGGGATGAATGTTAATGAAACCACTTAGATTCTTTGATAGTTCTGTCTTTTGGCGGGGGAGGGAGGGTGTCACTGAAAATGATCCCTACCCACTGATTCCATACCCTTCTCCTTCCTTTCCCATACGTGACCCCCCTTACACGAGCCCTAAAGGCTGCAGATGTAGAAGACCGAGTCTTTCCCCTCTGGCCATCCTTATAGATTTCATTCCTAGCAAATCACCTCCCAATTTTTAGTAAAGAAAGAAGTATACTTAATACCCAATCACATGATTGCAGAGATTTCAGACCTTGATGTACAGTTAGAGTTGAAGAGGTCATTGCAAGAGTATGAGTCTGCTCCCCACCTTTCTGGGCCAAATTAACTCAGAAATGGTCCAACTTTCTCACTTCCTTCTGGTGCCGCTGGCCACACTGCAGAAACTCGGATGTGGCGTCCCACGTGACGTGGCTCTCTGCTGTGCCAGCTTTGCTGGCCTCTCTTTGGTAAATGTGCAGACCTCACTTCTGTCCTAATCTTCAAGCAACCAGGCTTGTCTGAGGTTTTTCAGAATTTGGGGAGTTTTAAGAGATCACATCTCCCATCTGTTTCCTGTTCCGTTTTTCAGCACTTCCTCTTCTCGCTCCTGTACCACTGACCAGGCACACACAGTAACTGGACAGTCTCTCCCTGTCTGTGAGATAACAAGGAGAATCTGCACAGACGATTTTATTCTCCTCCAAGGACTGCCATTCGATCTCCCCCAACACACACTAAAATGGAAAGAAATGAATGACATGGGGGTTGGCGGCTCCTTTCGAAGTCCTGGATGTAATTCTTATGTAATTTCTGGGGCCATTTGTGGTGACTCTAAAGCAAAGACATTTTTTTGGGTCTCTTGATAGTTACCATAGTAATTTGAGATTTTTGGTCAACAGAAATATGTTCTGGGGAAAAGCTGTAGGTCAGACACAAAATGTTCAACCTTCAAAAAACCTTGTAAGACTAAAGAGAGGTGAAGAATGGGGGAGATATGTGTAGTGAAGGCCATTAAAGAAAACAAAACTAAAAGGTAAGCGTGTGGAAGTGAAGAAGGATGAATAGAATTCTAGTATAAAGATTTTTTTTTCCAGGTAGCACATAAAACAGTTCCAGGTGCTCCAAAGCTGAAACAGCACACACTTAAGGGTAAATAATCCATGGGGCTCTAGGTTTTAATGGTCAGTACAAAAAATGTTATTCTTACATGAAAATGGGAGCATCTCCTAAACACAAAAACTCTGGTTTCCAAAGAGGAAGCTGAATGGAAACAAAGTTCCCACCCCAATCTCTAGATCTTCCATGTAAGCAGAACTGCTGGTGGTGACAAGATGCAGCCCATTTCAAATGGATGCAGTGATATAATAACACACACACATATTTCAGATTCATGTCATTACACCATCATACAGAGTATATACACATACACACGCGTGTGTGCATGCTAAGTCACTTCAGTCATGTCCGGCTCCTTGTGACCCTATGGACTGTAGCCTGCCAGGCTCCTCTGTCCATGGGATTCTCCAGGCAAGAATACTGGAGTGGGTCTGCCTTGCTCTCCTCCAGGAGAGCTTCCTGACCCAGGGATCAAATCCACGTCTCTGGTGTTTCCTGCACTGGCAGGTGGGTTCTTTACTACTGAGCCACCTGGGAAGCCCCAAACCCATGTTCAAACATTTATTTTTAATTTTCTTTACTGGTAATGCAAAAGTTAGGTTCGTTTTATGAACTACTTGATAGGTAGGTCCTCTTGAGAAACCTGTATGCAGGTCAGGAAACAACAGTTAAAACTGGACATGGAACAACGGACTGGTTCCAAATAGGAAAAGGAGTACATCAAGGCTGTATATTGTGACCCTGCTTATTTAACTTCTATGCAGAGTACATCATGAGAAACGCTGGACTGGAAGAAGCACAAGCTGGAATCAAGATTGCCGGGAGAAATATCAATAACCTCAGATATGCAGATGACACCATCCTTATGGCAGAACGTGAAGAAGAACTAAAGAGCCTCTTGATGAAAGTGAAAGAGGAGAGTGAAAAAGTTGGCTTAAAGCTCAACATTCAGAAAACTAAGATCATGGCATCCGGTCCCATCACTTCATGGCAAACAGATGGGGAAACAGTGGCTGACTTTATTTTCTGGGTTCCAAAATCACTGCAGATGGTGATCGCAGCCATGAAATTAAAAGATGCTTACTGCTTGGAAGAAAAGTTACGACCAACCTAGAGAGCACATTAAAAAGCAGAGACATTATTTTGCTAACAAAGGTCCATCTAGTCAAGGCTGTGGTTTTTCCAGTGGTCATGTACGGATGTGAGAGTTGGACTGTGAAGAAAGCTGAGTGCAGAAGAANCCATGATGGCTACTCCATTTCTTCTGAGGGATTCCTGCCCGCAGTAGTAGATATAATGGTTATCTGAGTTAAATTCACCCATTCCAGTCCATTTTAGTTTGCTGATTCCTAGAATGTCGACGTTCACCCTTGCCATCTCTTGTTTGACCACTTCCAATTTGCCTTGATTCATGGACCTGACATTCCAGGTTCCTATGCAATATTGCTCTTTACAGCATCGGACCTTGCTTCAATCACCAGACACATCCACAGCTGGGTATTGTTTTTGCTTTTGCTCCATCCCTTCATCCAGTACTTTGGCCATCTCATGTGAAGAGTTGACTCATTGGAAAAGACTCTGATGCTGGGAGGGATTGGGGGCAGGAGAAGGGGATGACAGAGCATGAGATGGCTGGATGGCATCACTGACTTGATGGACGTGAGTCTGAGTGAACTGCGGGAGTTGGTGATGGACAGGGAGGCCTGGTGTGCTGCAGTCCATGGGGTCACAAAGAGTCGGACATGACTGAGCAACTGATCTGAACTGAGGAAGCTTCAAGTTTACCCAGTAGAACTTTCTACCAGGAGAGATATGTATTCCATAAACTCTGAGTATCCACAAGGCAGGATATCCTATACTTAGCAGCCTAATCCTAGATGCTTTCTGAGAATTTCCAGCAACAGGAAACAGTCTTCCTCTCAAGTTCTCGTCATCAGTGATCTCCCTGGATCTGAAATTGTACTCCTTGGGGCCTATATTCATTGTCTTGTGTTCTGCCTTCTGATCAGGGAGAACAGAGGAATGCTTCTATTTCCTTTCTATTAATGGAAGGAATGGCAATCCACTCCAGTACTCTTGCCTGGGAAATGCCAGGGACAGAGGAGCCTGGTAGGCTACAATCCACGGGGTTGCAAAGAGTCTGACACGACTGAGCAACTAAATCACCACCACCAATGCTACCTGCAGCTGCATTAACTAATGAGAACCTGATCATATGCAGGATACTAACTCATTCTGAGCTGTAGTCAACTAAAGTTCTTAAGTTTATTCAGTGCTGTTAAAATCTACCCTCTTCAGCATTGGTACGGTGAGTTTTCTTCCAATATCGGTACAAGATCTGGGGTATGTTATCTTATTATGTTTGGCCTTATTGTAGCCTGTCTAGAATTTTTTGGTTCCAGATTCTGTCTTCAGAAGAGGAAGCATGCCATACTTTGCTGCCCAAGCGATAAGGTGGTATTTCTTGTACTTCCTCGGTCAAGTGAATAAAAATACGAGGACAGAACCAAGGACAGAGTTCTCAGACCTAGCACAAGCCAACTCCGGTCATGAGAACTCTTTCAACAGGTATGTTAGAACTATGAGTGTACTACTTTTGATTGGTTTCCTCATATTTTTCCAGTTTGACCACAAAGGTAAAGGAAATTTTGTGAAATTCTTTGCTGGGAGTAAAATAAACCATCAAAATGGAAAGAGGGAAATATTTTAGTATTCTTGTCCTCGCTTGATTCTACGCTGGCTTTTGATGACCTTTTACAAGGGCTCACAAACTAATTTTTAATACGTTTCTTGTGAAATCTGCCAAGTATTCCACGGTCAGCTCACTAGATGGTTTTGCAGAAAGCTTAATCCCTCTCAGCGTTAGAATGTTAGTCGCTGAATTCCAGGCTTCAGACACCCTTGTCCGTTTGTGTAATGGTGCAGAAATTTCTGCTGGATCTCACTTCTAGTTTCTCTGAAGCCACAGGAGGAAGACTTGAACTCAAGTAGAGTTTCTAAGTGTTCGCTTCTTCATGGGAGTACTGTGTATCTGACTCCCATTTATCTTATTAGTGTGTTCTCTTCCCTTTCCAACGATAATGAACATTCTTCCTTTTTAATTTTAAGCCTAGCTGATACTACTTCATACACCTCTAGCAGCGATGTGTTTTCCTCCTACTGTGGGCTTGGAACATGTGTGTAAACACGGTGAGAAGCTCTTTGCGTCTCAGGTCACACAGTGCTCTAACCTCCTGAACGGCCGCTTGTCCCTCGTTTGCATTTGGCGCTGGTCGTGCATCCGCCTCTGTCTTCTTCCTTTGTACTGTTTCCAGTGGAATGAGCATGCTACTGCTTGAGCAAGTACCCCATCAGCTTCAGAGGACTCTTTGTCCTCCTCGGAATGATTGCCTGGAACTCGTTAATCAGAATCTGTTGCTTTCTCTTTTTAATGTTATTCGAGAGTGAAATTTCCTTTCAGTCTGGACACAGGATGTATACCTTTTCCTGACCCTTTTCTGAACTCTGCTTTCTCTCGGGGAAGACTATATGGCAGTGAAGCGACTCACCTCAAGGGTCCAACATGCTCGTGCTGGTGAACGTGGGCAAGTTACTTAATCTCCTCTGCCTCGGTTTCCCCATCTATAAAATTGGAATAAGAGAATAATATGTCATAGTGGAAGATTGAAGATGAAAATACGTAAAATTCTTAGCAAAGTGCCCAACAATATGTATTCATCATTTTTATGGTGTAGGGACCGTTTTTTGACCAGGCTACTGTGAGTCCAATAGTCGCATCTTCCGACTTTATTAATGAGTTCTCCCTTATTTGAAGAATGAAGTCTCAGAATCTGCCTCCAGGGTTGTGTGCTGTGCCCTGTGTAACTGCAGGGGGCGACATTCACACAGATTTCAGATGGAACCCTGCTGCCTACACGTGTGTGGTGCACACACACTGGCCCCGTGCCGCCCACTACCTCCTGAATGATGAAACCATCAGTAAGGCAAAGCCAGGATTCCTTAGATGACCCTGCCTTGAGCAGAATCAGCCTTACAGAAGATGTCTTCAAGGAATTCCCTGGTGGTCCAGTGAGTAAGACTGATCTTCCAATGAAGGGGGCATGAGTTCTATCCCTGGTTAGGGAACTGAGATCCCACAGGCTACGCAGTGTGGCCAATAAACAGAATTAATTAATTAATTAAAGATGTCTTCAGATTGCTTTTCACTTCTCTTCTTTTCACAGCTATTTGTAAGGCCTCCTCAGACAGCCATTTTGCTTTTCTGCATTTCTTTTTCCTGGGGATGATCTTGATTCCTGTCTCCTGTACAATGTCATGAACCTCCGTCCATAGTTCATCAGGTGCTGTGTCTATCAGATCTAGTCCTTTAAATCTATTTCTCACTTCCACTGTATAGTCATAAAGGGTTTGATTTAGGCCACGTGAAAAGAAAAGAAGCGAAAAGCAAAGGAGAAAAGGAAAGACATATCCATTTGAATGCAGAGTTCCAAAGAATAGCAAAGAGAGATAAGAAAGCCTTCCTCAGTGATCAATGCAAGAAAATAGAGAAAAACAATAGAATGGATAAGACTGGAGATCTCTTCAAGAAAATTAGAGATACCAAGGGAACATTTCATGCAAAGATGGGCTCGATAAAGGACAGAAATGGTATGGATCTAACAGAAGCAGAAGATATTAAGAAGAGGTGGCAA
>SJYV01008858.1:201121-224030 GCA_006410875.1 Neotragus pygmaeus | reverse complement strand
ACTGAACTGAACTGAACTGAACCTGCTCTTTGTTCCAAACTTCTATATAACCTGACTGCTTTCCCCTCCCTCCCTCTCTTTGGGGCAGTTCTCTCAGGGCTACTTGAGATACTGCCTCCCAGGCTTAAGTCTTAAAAATTTCCACCTAATAAAACATAACTCTCAACTTTAAAAAAAAGAGAAAGAAAGAAAATAAAAAAAGATTGAATTAAAGTAATGGATAAATAACCTGTTTCCATATTCAGCAATCAACACTGACATAAACTTCCATTTTTTTCATATGAACAGAAAATCTAGTGTATATGGTGTTATTTGTGTAACACACATTACCATTTGTATTTTTGCTTTTTACTTAACATTATATTATTAGTATTTTAATGTTGTCTTTCTACCCACTATTTTTTAATAGCTACAGAGAGAGCATCACTTTAATAGATATATTTAATTTCCCTCATATCATATTGACTAGCTATGTTTTCTTTCCTTATTGTTTTTCCCATTAATATTCATACTATTGATAAATTTCATAATAATAAACACATATACAGTTAACCCTTGAACAATATAGGTTAGAACTGCATGAGTCCACTTATATATAAATTTTTTGCACTAAATAAATACTCGAGTACTACACAATCCAAGCTTGGTTGAAGTCATGGAGGATCAACTGTGAAGTTATGTGTAACTTTTCAGTATGTGGAGGGTCATCACCCCTCACCCTTAAGTTTGTTGCTCATGGGTCAGCTGAATACTGATCAGTATGTGAGATATATTTTATGTATTAATTAATTTAACCCAAGGGAGGGGAACTTGTGAAGTGGGTGCTTTTATCCCCATTTTCCAGATGAAGAAACTGAGAAACAAAGCATTCACCAGTTACTGTAGTAGAATAAGGTTTCTGACCCAGGCAATCTGGCCCTGAGTCCATGCTTTTGATCATTACTATATATCGACTATGTGTAAAAATAATTTTTTTTGCTTTTATTTAGGATTGTTTTTAAGATAGATTTTTCTGAGAAGCATAATAGGTAAGAATGAATGAACATTGCAAAATTCTCAAAAAGTATGATCGCTGAATTGCTTCAATTGTTACACATATTGTACCACCATTTTCTCTTAAATCTCCATGCTATGATATCATGTATTCAGTTCTAGAGATTCAAGACTCTGTGTGTGTGTGCTCAGTTCTGTCTGATTCTTTGTGACCCCATGGATTGTAGCCTACAAATTTCCTCTGTCCATGGGATTTTCCAGTCAAGAATACTGGAGTGGGTTGCCATTTCCTACTCCAAGGGATTTTCCCAGCCCAGGGATGGAATCCGAGTCTCCACATCTCCTGCACTGCAGGTGAATTCTTTATAACCAGCACCACTGGGGAGATTCAAGACTATCCTATCTTTCCTGTGTTTTCCTTTGATCAACAAGAAATGACTCCCCAGTTTTTCTATCAAATATTTTTCTAACAATTAACTATACTCATCTAACTTAAACGCCATCAAGTTAAATTATTTTTTGTTATTGTGTTGGTTTTTGACATTTGCCTAGTTTGTACTTGTCCAGTCTTTTACTTTAACCCTCCAGTGTCTTTTTGTTTTCGCTCTACCACCAAGCAGTAAATTATTGAATTGCTTTTAAAGGTCCTACAAACTCATATTGTTTTCCGCCACTTTTATACCACTATACCTCTGATATCACTGAGGATATCATCTATGTATTTATAATTAAAATTGATCTACAAATTGATGAAGTTCCTTCTAATCTTGTCATTTTGGATACCTGAGTCCTATTTCATTTTGGATATTGAGTCCCTTGGACTGCAAGGAGATCCAACCAGTCCATTCTAAAGGAGATCAGTCCTGGGTGTTCATTGNATGTGAGAGTTGGACTGTGAAGAAAGCTGAGTGCAGAAGAATTGATGCTTTTGAACTGTGGTGTTGGAGAAGACTCTTGAGAGTCCCTTGGACTGCAAGGAGATTCAACCAGTCCATTCTAAAGGAGATCAGTCCTGGGTGTTCATTGGAAGGACTGATGCTGAAGCTGAAACTCTAATACTTTGGCCACCTGATGCGAAGAGCTGACTCATTGGAAAAGACCTTGATGCTGGGAAAGATTGAGGGCAGTAGGAGAAGGGGATGGTAGAGGATGAGATGGTTGGATGGCATCACCGACTCGATGGACATGGGTTTGGGTGGACTCCAGGAGTTGGTGATGGACAGGGAGGCCTGGCATGCTGCAGTTCATGGGGTTGCAAAGAGTTGGACACAACTGAGCGACTGAACTGAACTGATAGGTAGGTGAGTAGGTCCCATTTAAAGAAGTAATTTGGCTGCACCGATTTACATTGCATAAATTGGTATAGTCACCATTGAGAATAGTATAGGAGTGCCTTAAAAAAAGTAAAAATCAAGTTACTATAGGATCCAGCAATCTCACTCCTGAGAATATATCCAGAATAGACAAAAATTTGAATTCAAAAAGATACAGGCACCCCAGTGTTCATAGCAGCACTATTTACAATAGCCAAGACAGAAACAACATAAATGTCTCCCAACAAACAAATGGATAAAGAAAATGTGGAACATATATACAAGAGACTATTACCCAGCCACAAAAAGGAATGATATAATGCCATTTACAGCAATGTGGATGGACACAGAGATTATAACATTAAGTCAAACAGCGAAAGATAAATATCATGATATCACTTACATGTGGAATCTTAAAAAAAATGACACAAATGAAGTTATTTACTAAACATAAACAGACTCACAGACATGGAAACCGAACATGGTTATCAAATGGGAAAGAATTGGGAGAGATAAACTAGGAGTTGGGATTATCACGTGCAAACCACTGTATATAAAAGAGATAAACAACAAGGACCTACTGAGAAAACAGGGAACTGTATTCAATATCTTGTAATAACCTATAATGGGAAGGAATATATGTATATATGTGGATATCTAAATCACTTTTCTGTACACCTGAAACTAAAGTGTTGTAAATCAACCATACCTCAATAAAAATAATACGAAAAAAAAGAAAGAAGTGATTTGGGGTACTAAAAGAAGACTGTTTTTTCTTTTTCAAAGATGATCATTAGAGACAATAGACTATATTGCAAAGCATACTGAAACAGATTTTCAGAGAACTGCTACCATTCAATAATGAATCTATCATTATTTCAAGCCAATATCTCCCCAGTAGGTAGGACCCTCTTGAAGGAAGTCTTTGCTGGTGGCTCTGCCTTCCCGCAGCCCTGCTCTAAAGCATAGCTAGATGTCCCTGACTCTGAAGCCTAACTTTTCATAGGAAAGAGAGCAAGTTAGGAAAGAGACCCTTTAGAAGCCCCTTAAGGTGCTGCAACCCCATTCTCTTTCCTTGCCCAACAGAGGGTGCAGAAGTTTGGGTTCATTTGGCAGCAGTTAAGTCCTGTATTTCCCATGCCAATTCCTATTTAAAATGTCCTCTGCCATCAAAGCTTGCATCACTTGAGCTATCAGATACAGATTTTTGTTCTGCGAAGGATGGCCTCTATGGCCAAATTAGATATCAGGGCTCATCACAGGTTAACTTCATTCTTGCTTGATGATAAATATGGAGAAAATGACTTACATGATTTAGGGAAGTTCAGTAAAGAAATGGCCAGTTGACAATAGAAACTGTATCAGGAAGAGATAACAATTATACCACTTTCCTGCTCTCTCTTTAAAAAGGAGTCAATTTGCCATTTTTTTTCAGCAGTAGTAGTTCATTATTTCCAATTTTACATAATTGAAAAGGAGAAAGTTCTTAAAGTTTGAGCAGTGGTAATTAAATTTGAATTGGATGGGATATTTATAATTTTAAATGCTTGAATTCTGAGAGGAAAAAACTGTGTAATGTTGTTGGCCAAATGACCCTAGTCATTAAGATTCCTATGACATTATTTAGCGAGTTGGCTTTTCATAACGCCATGAGGTTTGTTGTCGGATAAAGAAGAAGCCACCAGCCTCACGAGGAGAAGTGTTTTAGAGAAGAGGGAAGCAGCCCCTAAATCTCTGCTAATATTTTTCTTCAGCATTTCTGAACTCCTTGAGATCAAGGGACTAAGAGATCAGTTGAGGAAAATGAACAGAAATAACTGTTTTCGTGAGGCCAATGGAAATCATGTTCAAATCCAGGAAAAGAAAAATGAGACAGGAAAGGGAGGGTCACATTTTTTGAAGGAAATCATGCAGTATTTTAGTAATCTTTGTTGATGAAAAAAAATAGCACATTAATTATGTCCTAAGAACGGGGCGTGTCTGGTCAGCATCTTCAGCCTTTCCAAAGCTGGGCCTGCAGTCCAAGCACTCACCACTGAGATGGGAACTCAGGCGTCTGCTCTCCGGTGGTATCCTGGACATACAGTGCTGAGTACATCCGCAGAAGCAGAAATCTGACTCACGCAGAAGTTCAGCAGAGAGGAGGCTAGTTTACAAGACAAGCGATGACAACCAAATAGTTTAGGGTCTTTATATGACTGGCAGTGTTCTGCCAATGCACAGCAGTGAAGTGGGATATGCCAACAAAGGCAGCTTTCTCTTTTCTTCCTTTCTTATTTCCTCCCTTCTTCCCTTCCTTTCTTCTTCCTTCCTTTTCTTCCTTCTTTTCTTCTCTCTTTCTCCTTAAGACTTTTTCGTCAGCAATCTCTATTTATGAATTTCTTTTACAGTGCTTCAAACACTCACTTTCAGGCAAGTAGAGGATAAGCCCAGCATTGACCTTTATCCTTCTGATCCTTTCAGCAGAATTAAGTAGAAAATTATACCAAGCAGGGGCATCTTTTTATTCCACATGAAAACACACTACAGCCGTCTGCTCTGAGGCAAATCTCCCTCACTATCTGTTCCAGATCCTTAACATTTTCTTCTTTATAGTCACTGTTACCTTTTAAGGTTAGGCTGAGGGGTCTGTCTCCTTCTTGGAGTTCTTTACCACCTGGGCTCACAGTGGTTTGGCTCTTCTGAGTCCTTCCTGCCCTTTGGGTCTCAGTCACTCGTTGATTATTGATGATCCAGGGTGTACAGAGAGTTATCATGCTGTGTCTTCCAAGTTTTCCAGACTTGATTATGAGCTCTTTGCGGGAGATACTACATGTCTACGTGTCTCTGAAGTGCCTAGACAGTGCCACTTTGAAAGCTGGAGCTCAATATATAGCCGGCAACGCACTGGTTTCTCATCTTTGAGAGCAGTATTTCTCCAAGTGTGGCTCCTGTATTCTTGCACAGAGTGACTTCGGGTGCTTGTTAAACACTCTGTCTCCTGGGCTCCTTCTCAGACCTACTGAATTTGCCTCTTTGGACTGAGGCCCAGGAATCTGCATGGTGAACAAGCCTTCCCAGGGGATTTTTATGTTTATAAAAATTTGAGACTCCTTTTACTGCAAGTTCTCTAGGGAGAAAATGCAATCTCTATATATGCATCGCCTGATGGCTGTATATATGTGCATATTTTCTTTGTGTAAAATGTAGGGATCCTGAACTTATGGAAATTCCTAGAATCCAGAACTGATATTTTCAGCTGGGGATAGGGGTGGTGTGCCCTGGAGAGAAGAGTTTGAAAAGGCATGATGATAAGATGATAATATGATTTATACTGGGGAAAAATCCCATTGTTCTTATGACATAAACTACAGAAAACTGGAGCATGACCAAATCATCATGGTTGGTGTGCTGTGCAAAAAACCTGCATATATATGAACTCTGAGCTTCATGACTCTAGGACTTTACTTCTACATCCCTGTGTCCTAGGTAATGTGCCAACATATAGCAGACCCTTAACACACAGCTCTTGACTGTGAGTAATTCTTATAACTAACTAGAGTTTATAAATGAATGTTATGTATATATGTCCTTGGTAGGTTTACTTAAACACTATGGATGTATGAACTTTGACAACTAATCTGCTATTAAAATATATGTGTCTATAAAACATTTTTTTAAATGGCATGCTTAAACTATAAACTTCTAGCTCATACCAAG
The DNA here is from genome assembly GCA_006410875.1 of Neotragus pygmaeus. Lineage (NCBI taxonomy): Eukaryota > Metazoa > Chordata > Mammalia > Artiodactyla > Bovidae > Neotragus > Neotragus pygmaeus. The sequence goes on along the minus strand of SJYV01008858.1, from coordinate 218,025 downwards.
GGCAAAGAAAATATATACTACAGATTATTTTTTAATTAGAGCAGATAAGTTAATTCACTTTTTTAAAGGAAATGCCTTTAAAAAACATACAGTTTTATTGAGATATAATTTTTTACCATAAAATTGACTCTTTTAAAGTGGTCTTAGTATTTGACAGAGTTGTACAATGACAATTGTCTATTTTTAGGACATTTTCATCATCCCCCCAAAAGTTTCATTGCCATTAGCAGTCACCCCTCATCCTCCCCTACCCTGTGCATGGCCCCTCCTCCTCCACCCCAGCTCCTGGCAACCACTGATCTACTCTCTGTCTCTACAAGTTTGATGGTTCTAGACACTTCATCCCATACGATATGTGGCCTTTGTGACACACTTCTTTCATTTAGCATAATGTTTTTCATCCATGTTGGAACATGGTTCAGTACTTTGTTGCTTTTTGTGGCTGAAAAATATTCCATTGAGTGGATAGACCATCTCCATTCAACAGTGCATTGGTAGTGGGGTTGTTTCAACTCTTTGAAACAACTCATCAACAATGCTGCTATGAACATTCGTGTGGAAGCTTCTATGTGGACATAAAATTTTCATTTCTCTTGAGTATATGCTTTGGAGTGGAATTCCTGGGTCATATGTTTAAAGAACTACCTTTTACTCTGTGACTTTGCTGCTACTGCTGCTATCATAGATGCCAATACTTACTGGACATTTACTCTGTCCTGAGCCCTATACTAAGTTCTTCATATACCTGGACTCATTTAATCCGCACAAAATTCCCATTTCATAGACAGAAACGTCGAAGCTTAAAGAGGTTAAGTGACATACTCAAAGGCTCCTAGATTTGCATTAGGTATCACTCCAAGCCCTGATGCGCTAAGCTACTGTTGTACTAGCTCCTGGAGTGTCATATTTCTATGAATAAAAATATTTATTTTCAGATGAATCTAAATGGGAACCGATAGTGAAGTTATTCTAAATTCAAGAAGAAGAAGAATTGCTTCTAAAGAATGTCTGTGAGTTCAGTTATAATTGTGTCCTTAGCAAAGACTCAGACTCCCCACGTTCCTGGCCTTCTATGGCATTACTCATGCACAGAACTCAGATTTCAGGAACATGTGGTCCTCAGGTGTTTTCCATAGGTTTTCCCTCAGGATTTGACAGTGATCAGTGGGCAACGTTCTTCCACATTTGTGTGTTTCACGTGCAGATGGCCATCCCTCATTCTGTTAGGACTACACATCTCTTTTTCCTGACTTAACTCTTCAGGGCATTCGGCCTGGCTTGGTTTCCTAAGTTCATCTGTTCATAAAAATATCCCACGCGACAGTCTAATCTAACATATATGTACTGAAACAGGTGCTAGGCTCAGAGAAGTGGGGAATAGGGCATTACAAACATCTAACAAAGATTCTTGTCTTTGAGGTCCTGACAATCTAATTGAGTAATAGATACAAAGAGCACAAATAAAGACTTTTGACAATAAAGCCAGGCTATTGATTAGAAATATCAAATTATAGTCTCTGGGCTTTACTTGTTTATAAATAAAGTTTTATCAGTACACAACACTATTCCCATTCATTTACAAATTGTCTCAGGTGCTGCTGGGCTACAATAGCAGACAGTATGGCGCACAAAGCCTTAAGATATTTACTATCTGAACCAATACAAAAAAGGTTTGCTAGCTTCTTGAATTGATGATTAAATGCCAAAGCAACAGTAGTTGCTTTGAAAACAACAGTAGTAAATGAGCTAATAGTTCAAAGGGGTGAAAGTTTAATGTTGTGTTTGTGTGTATGTGCAGGGATGGTTTTTCAGAGGAAGTGAGGCTTAATTTGGACATTAAGAAAGGGTAGAATTTGGACAATGAGATGGGAGAGACGGAGTACTCCAAGGGTACTTAGCAATATCCTGTATAAATATGAAGACATAAATTAATCTTAAAAGTATTATTATTGATTTCAAGATAATTTAGTAGAAGCTATGTATTTCATAATAACAATGATTTTATTTCCATATGTTTATATTCTCTTGCGTGCGATAGTCTTATGAGGTAGGCATGGTGGTGAATCATCCCAGTTTGGCAGTGAAGGTTAAGAGGTTGGCTGAAAGTCTTGCTGGGGGTTGCCCACCCTGAGACCCTAGTGAGTTTCTGGCTTTTACAGACAGAACACCTAAGAACCCTGCAGTTGCTGCATGGGCAGCAGAGGACACAATAAGAATTCTGAAATGAAGTCCTATGATTACTTTCACACCAACTTTTCCATTCCCTTAGTCTCCTTGTCCTTAAATAACATTAGGCTGTGAGAGGTTGAGTCACATGCTGACTATCAGTTTTGATGTAAGGTTGTGCTTGAATGTTGCCAAGTAAAGTGCAACAGGGATGTGTTCAACCCTCATCCCTTTAAGAGCTTGAGCATCTTATATCTTTGAAGGACCTGCTCATCTCAAACCAAAAACAGCTAAGGAGTAGCTGAGATTCCTCAGAATATCTGGACTATGGCCAACACTTATTGAAGGTTTGCCATGCACCAAGCACTCTCATTAACTCTTGATGTGTTTAATCCTCAAAATGACCCCAAGACAGAGGTACTATTATTCTCTATTATACAGATAAGGTAAATGAGTCATGAGGGTTAAGTTAACATGCTTGAAGTCAGACAGATAATAAATGTCAGAGCTGAGATTTGAACCCCAGTGTATGGCTTCAGAGCTTACATTCTTATTCACTGCACTATTACACACCCCCATTCACCAATATCTATGTGTGTGCTAAGTCACTTCAGTCATGTCTGAGTCTTTGTGACCCTATGGACTGTAGCCCACCAGGCTCCTCTGTCCATGAGATACTTCAGGCAAGAATATTGGAGTGGGTTGCCATGCCCTCCTCCAGGGGATCTTTCCAACCCAGGGAGGAAACCCATGTCTCTTGAGTCTCCTGCCTTGGGAAATGGGTTCTTTACTCTAGTACCACCTGGGAAGCCCACTAATAAGACCAGGGGTATGTAATTTTGAATCATCGTCCAGAAGACAAACAAAAAACTGCTCTGCACAAACTGCAGGGAAAATGACCATTTGTTTCAATGTGGTCATGGTCAGATTTAGAAATCTGTGAGCACAGGCCTCGAAAGTTCCTAACACATTTTCAGGCCTGCAAGTATGTTGGAGGGAACACAAGAAGCTTGGGAGAAATGCATGGTCATTTCTCAGCCTGGAGACAAAATGTGACAGCATCTCAGAGGGAACAAGGGGATAAGCTCTTATTCAGGAACCAAGCTAAGAAAAGGCTCAAGTGCAAAAAAGGTTTCAACAGGCCTCCAAGAGGGATTACACAACTACGTTGGAACCATTGCATTCTGGAACTACCACACTTGGCCCCAGTGAAATCAGCTACGTGCAACCCAGCCTGGTGCCTAGCCTAAAGTGACTGGCTTTTGCTTCTTTCTGGAGCTGTTATGGAGGACTTGGACACTGACCGGATAAAATGACAGATGTGGGTCCATGACAAAAGCAACCAGACATGGTTAGAAAGCTGAAAGTGCCCAACCCTCTGAGTGACCTTGATCGGTCCCGTTAATTTCAAGTCACTGGACTGGACTCAATGAGTGGCCAACCATGAGAGTTTTTTTCTTCCTGCTCCTCATGATCAAAGTAAGAGCCCACCTCTGGGGTGGGGCTTTGCCTTTCATTATCTCTCTTGGGAAAATCTTATGAACTGAATCCTCTAGAGAGTAAGGTTTGGAATAGAAAGGACTACATAAGATATCAAAGAAAAAGCGAAAGCCATTTAAGAGAACAAGACAATTTCCAACAACAACACAGATAGTAGAGGCGAAGGTAATTATATTTTGCACCAGACTGGGGATAACAAAGTAGAGTACGATGCAGAATGCCTGGAAGACATTAAGGCTGTGGGCCTAGTAACAGGCTTATGTAATTTAATGAGCAGAAATAAAAGTTATAAAACAAGAAAGATAAACTAAGAAACAGGAGTATTCCTGAAGGGCTTGGGATGGGCTTTTGAATGATGAGGTAGATACTGCCCCAAATTATGGGGAATACAGAGGGTTGTATTGAGTCTAAGTAAATTATTCTCACTCTTGTGCAGCAAATATCAAGGCTTTATCTCAACACTGCACTCAGTGTGAGCTGCTTACTATAAAATAAAAATGGACATGCTAAAACGGTCAGAAACCCACTCCAGAAGTCAGTGCAACATGGAGATTTACAGGGTTCCCAATGTTATGAGCGGCCTTGACTGTAGGCCTCCAAAAGGAAAAGATTCTGAGCTGAGTTCAGAGAAATGGAGACAAATCAGAAGGCAGCTGGGATGGCTGCAGAGACATTTTTCAGAGCAATAGGATAAAGAACACGAGACAGGGGATGATTTGGAAGAACATTTCTTGATATTTTAAAGAAGTTTATAGCAGATGAAGCCACCAAGAAAACAACCAACTCAGCTAAACCAATCAAGAGAAAGATCTGGAACTGGGCAAGAGCTCTGGAGCAGATTCACCAGGAGGGAAGCTGGCAGGTGGCCTGATGCCCAACCTCCCTTTTAGGGTTAATCTCCTGCGTGCGCCCTCTGATTTGGGGGAAACGCAAGGAGGATGTTTTCTCTCTCAAACATTTGAAAAAGCTATTTTCAGCTGTTGCTAGGAAGGGAGGAACAAGAGCATTCCTCTCTGAAACCACAAGAAACCTTCATGTATGTGGCCAGAAGTTGAAAGTAAATTTGTTATTATGCTGCTTACGTGATTCAGGCCTTTTCAGAGTCACCTGAGGACCCTTCAGACAAGGAAAATCTGGACACGATCAAAGTCCCTTTCGAACAACGTACCTCCAATGTTGCCTGCCTTGATGTAACTGACACACAGTATCACTGTGCAGCGTGACTGCAGTGCACAGCACTCTCATCATGGTTTTAGCATTTAAAATATAACCCTGAATTAGATCAGTTTGATAAATTAGCTCCAAACTATAGCCAAAGTCGCCTGCCCATTGGAAGAATTTCTAGTAGAGCTTCTGTTCTTTGCCTTATAAAGACTCTACTATGAGGGTCTATGGCTGCTGTGAGGGGAGTGTTTTGTTGTTGTTCTTAATGCTAAATGGGGGGAAAGAAAAACTGGTTTTGTAACTGTACTGGCCTTATGAATTACCTGATAAACAACTCTGAGTAATAAGATTGGAAATTCTCTTAAAAATTTTTGCACATTATTTGGTTACAGTCTCCATATGGTAGAAAGGCGAGGACAGAAAACCTTCCATTCCGCGTCTCCACCCGCACCCACCCCCCCCACAACCACATATTTAATCCATGCGCTTATGTCAAACTTAATTACAGGACTTTTGGCATAAAATAACAGTCCACATCCTCAGAGAGAAGAACTTAAGCAGTTAATATGTGCGATTGAGTGAAATTGCTTTGCTGAATGTTTATGAGTAACCCAAGACCAGTGAAATGTGCTGATATTTTAACCATTTCAATGCTGAACTTGTGCCAAGAGGCTGTGGAATAGGGGGAAAAAAAGAATAATTTCTCCTGATCTGCTGTGTATTATATTTCCTGAAACTGAGAGCGTTGGGTAAGACAATTTTATGGCACTTTCACAGATAGGTTTGCAGAAGAAAAACAATAAAGCTTCAACAATTATGGAACTTGTCCTCATCTCAGGGAACTGCAGGAACTCAACAGAAGAGCAGCAGGTTTAAACCCATGCCCGTTTCTGCAGAAAATCCTCTGGAACATCACAGCTCCCTACAAGGGGCAATTATTTTTGCCTTCGGGTTTTTTCTGACCCCCTTGAACCTTTTCAGACATTTCTCTTTCACATTCATTCCCAGTTTAACGTGAGTGGTTTTAAAATGTACAGATTTCCGACCCTAAAATGACTGTTTCCCACTGTCATCATTGATGAAATAAACTACCTTTGTTGAAACTTTCTTTTGTCTAAATCATTCACAGTAAGACTTGCCTCTTTCAGACTAGAGGAGCCTCTTAAAATATAAAATCATCTGCTTGGTTTCCTTCTTTATCCAATGTTTTTTCTTAAGCCAGTGAGATCTGGAGCTACTTCTGACTTCATACTTCCTCTCATTACCTTTGTTTAAGAACATGGCCATATTACCTACCACCTGCCCCATAAATGCCAGTCTTTTAACATGATAGTTTCTGAAGCTCCTCTGCACTTAAATGTTCCACCGAGCCCAAATTCTATCTCCATTCTCTCCAAACCCAACTCTCCCACCCCTAGATTTTTAGGGGTGTATTCAACACATGTCCCAAGGACGACAGAATCCAATTATATCATGCTCATCTACAAAATGTTCAAGAGCTTCAGGTTTTAGCAATGCTGCCCATCCATCTTGCCTCACACTTCTTCTCCCTCTAAAGCCTTTCTCATCCCACTTCTGTGACTCATTGTACCTTTTCAGTTCATTGGCTTGCACCTTTGATTGCTATTTCAAAATATTCTTGGAAGTGCATTTTCTCTTCTATCTACTTCTCCAGATATCCTTAGGATTATATTTTATAATTATTCTTAGAACTCTAGTTTACTCTAAGCACATAGAATCCCAGCCTTGAGATGGGTACAATAATGTTATGGTGTTGAAATTTGAAGGTATTTGTGAAATTACCTGTCACAGGGCCTGATCCATAGAAGACTTTCTATAAAAGTCACTGGTTCACTGATGCCTTTATTCATTCAATGTACATTGAGCACTTAATGCTCAAAACTACTATCTGGTGATAATACTTTGAATCATGCTAGTTGCTGGGGATTCAGATATGAGAGACCCTATATTTGCTAAAATAGTTCTAGTCATGTGAATGCCATGCTCTTGAGTACTTTATACACTTCTGTATACAGTTCTGCACTAGGAACGTCACACACAGCTAATGACCCAGAAGTGAGGGATTTTACCCCTTGCATTATTTTTGATGCAGGTTATCAACATGCAGGTTTGAAGCTCATAACTGCAAAACTCTTCCAGTCTCAAAGCGAAATATTTTAGTAAAGCATTAAGGTGATGCCCAGTATGGCAGAGACTCATGGACTATATATAAATAGACTTTGTTTACTTCTTATTCATATTTTGGGTTTTAGATTAAAGTTACTTTATTAGAGGGACTTCCCCTGGCTCACCCAAATAGAAATTAGTTCTCCTTATACTTTCTCTCACACTCCGCACTTTCCCTTTGTGGTACTCACACAATCTGCAGGTGTGGATTTATTGTGGGATTATCCCTTTGGTGTCCATCTCCCTTGGGACACTGTAAGGAAGCTCTGAGAAAGCAGAGACCGTATCCATTCCATTCAATACTCTACACTCAAGCTCTAGCACAGTGTTTGGCCCACAGTAAGTGTTCAATAACATTTGTTGAATTATTATTGTCATAATTTATAACATTGATTACAAAAGTGCAAGCAGTCAATTCAGTGTTTTGTTTTTTTTTTCCCCCACTTTGGAATCGGCAACCTCATTTTTGAAGTGTCTTTCCCTCCCTCGTGACTTCCATGTGGCATATTACTGAACTATTTGGGGGTTTCACTGGCTGGTTGTGAAGAAGGGGACAGAAGCAGTTGGTTGCTTTTACCCCCATGACAAAAGCTGATGGCAATTGAAGAAGAAAGGCTGAGCTAGAAAAGGTCAACTATCAGACAAGTCCGGGAGGTGGGGAAAGCTGGACATGGGAAGAGAGTGACCTTGGTGTCTTCCTGTCCTTACTTCCTGTCTCCCCAGGAAGTGTCACTCAGAGGTTTTCAGGAAAGGGTGTTGTCATGGCAACTGAATTGGCTCTTCCCCTCCTGGCCGTCTGGGGACAAGTGCCCTCGTGTACTCTGGCTGTCCCTGTGCTGCAGCAGGGACGAGGGCAGGCACTCTGAGGCTTCAGAAGCACCACGGAAACCGCAGAGCAGACAGGGTCTGCCACGAAGGAACCGACTACGGCATGTGGCAAAGACTCAAGCCTGGGATGCCGCAGAGCCTGTTCTTGAACTAATTAAAATTTAATCGGCTAAAGCCATTTTCTTGATAATTTGGAAACCCTCTCTTAACTTTTGCAAGTTCCAAAGAGCCTTTAAAATAGAGGACGCTATATTTTTGCACGTTTCTCTCTGTGGATTAGGTTTCAGACCCCAAAAGGCACTCCGGAGAGAGGAACTCTAGACGGAGTAACTGTGGAATTCATCATCCAAACCAGGACACTTTGGAGCACTAAAAGAAGTGTTATTAATATCTATACCAGGACACCAGCTATCAACTGGGCTGTCCTGGGCAAAATGGGATGTGCGCTTCAGAAAATTCTAGGGTCAAAAGCAGATTAAATGTACCCCTGGAGTAGAAAAACCAGGCAGGCAGGTCTGTGTCTGTGTGACTCCAGGCCGTGGCAGGTGCTAGGTATACAGTAGGTGCTCAAACTTATTAGTTGAATGAGTAAATCCAAAGAGGTCCCAGGCATGCTTTCTGAAGAGGAACTGATATGGGTCAAACAGATTCAGCAGTGACACTGCCAGGGGTTGTCTGTGTTCTGGAAGTCAAGCCTGCAGGAACACAGTACAGAAGGGGATGTGTGTGCCGTGTTAGCTCATCCCTAACTGTTAGCAGTTAATTGCCTTCTGTTGACACACCCTGAGGGGAAACGTGAAGCAGTTCTTGACATTTGCATATGCATTGTCTGCCTACTTATTTTCCTGGGGCCTCATCTCCTAAAATTCACACGACTGTGCCCTGGTTTTAAAATATGCACATAACAGGCATCATACTTTGGGGTCTCTTTGGCAAAAAGTGGGCTTCTCGGGATTTCCTTCTGGGTTAGCCAGAGATGCTGGTTGCAGCCTGGGGCCTGCCCAGACTCGCTGCGTCACTCTCGTTCCCACCCCTCCTCCACCAGCCTGCCCAGTCCTTCAGGAAGAGTGCAATGGTCCATTGACCTCCAGGGAGCAAAAGGGCGCGTTCAGCCTTTTTAAAAGTTATGGACACTCTGAGTGACACCAGAGCCCACGCCTCCAATGGCAAGGCCAGCGGCCCTGGAGAACAGGGGCGAGGCCTGGGTGCGCCTCCTCGTCCACTTTTAGCCTTGCCCTGGAACTGACCAGAATCGGTGCCCCTCTTCCTTGGGGCCGGCTGAGCGCTGCGTCCTCTTCCCATGTCTTGGGAGAGACCCGTCTCCTCTGACAAACTCAAGATTCCAGGCCGAACTTTCCCATGCCATCGTCCCTCAAAATAGCCGGAGCTGAGCTGTATTTATAGCCGTGTGAGACTCTAATGGGCCAATTTGTTTGAATTTCCACTGCTTTTGTGTTGAGCATACCCCTCACCCGTGGACGTTCTCTTTAGGCCTTTATTGATGGGGTGTGTTAGGGTAGAGGGGGCCATGTTCAAGATGGTAGCTGTATAGAGTGCGGGGGTTGTTTTGCATATTTACTGTTCTTTCAAGCCGGTTTTTTGAGAGAGAGAAAGAGACAGAGAAAGAGGTTTCTGTAAGTAGCCCGGACAATGAGAACAAGCCCGGCTGTATGCCAAGCACGGGATCCCGGCCAAAACACATATCATTAGCTTGGACCAGCTATAAGCAAGGAAATGAGAAACATATGTTGGAGAGCAAGGTTAGGAGTGAGAGACTATGGGTCAGTGATAGTCACCCTAAAACTTTTCCCTTGTTCTTCAGCTGTGGCCTGGCGGTGTCAAATGTCATTTCGACTGCCTTGATTTCTCATGGTGGGGCTGCCTGTGTTTTGTTTTGTTTTGTTTTTTTTCTTCCTCCCCTTGTCGTTTCCTGATGGGAGTGTTTTTGGGGAGGGGAAGAGGGAGCCGGCGGGGAAGGGCTGGTATGATAGTTTTTCTTAGTTCTGGGAAAATCACAACCTTGTTTCCCGTGATGCTCTCGGAAATTCCTCACTTTCTCTGAAATTACGGTGTCTCTCCGTTTGGGATTTGGACTTGGTTTGTGAAGGGAAGAAAGGGGAAGGCTTTGAAAGCATTTCTTGCTGTTTCTTTCTTAAATATAATTAGACACGCCTCATTACCTCACGCTGAAGGACTTTTGTACTTTTTCCTAGCTGTGTTTGCTCTGATCTCTGATGGTCTGCGGCCTGTCGTATCCACTTGGCATTTTATCATATTAGCAGTTATTTTTTCCCCAACACGTCTGTCCTCTCCTCTGGCTCTCTGTGAGGTATCTGGACTTGATTCGCTGGTCTGAAGGCCACGCCTGGGGAGTCTTGGGGCCCTGTGCCGGGTGACGGGCCTGTCCTCCTCCAGCCCTTCCCGACTTCCCTTGCCTCCACCACATTCGTGTTCCTTAAAGTTTTCCCCGGACAGTTTGCTAACAAGGCTGTGCTCTCTTCCACCCCAGGGTCAAGACCCTGTTCTCTATAGAACCCAGATGAAGAACTGTATCGCAGGAAACTCAGAGGCGGTCCCTGGAGAACCAACTGTGGCTACTGTTCTGAAGTCAAGGATGGTTCCAGATGGCTGCCCGGGAAACTCACTGGGCTCCGAGGCCCGGTGCTGGCTACCGTCACAAGGCAGCCAGGGGCACGCCCAGCCCATCCTGCTGAGGGGCTCTCATGCCCATGGGTTTGTGGGGCTGTGCAAGCCTGGATGGCAGCAAGGTGGGGGGAAAGGCCCTTCTGTAAATTCTCCTGACCAGCCTTTCTAACACTTGGGGAATGGTGTTGGGGTGGAAACCATTTCAAATAATTAAAACATTTGGTCCCTGTTTATCCTTTGCTTCCTTCTTCAGGCCATGTTCTGAAAATAAACTTTGCTCTGAGTTTCCGGGCTCCTAAAATCCCCGAGTGTGTGAGTGTCCTGAAGGCCTCGGGCAGAGTTAATGATTGGCTGGAGGTTAGCCGGACCTGTTTCCCCAGGTGAGCTGTCTTCACACTTCAGTCATTTTTTCCCCCTCTTTCTCCGGGTAGCTAGCTCTCTCTCCTGCATGGAGACAAGCCTTACTGTTGACTGTTGCTCAGCGCTCATGGATCAGGAAGGGTGTGTGCCAGAGTGTGTGTGTATGTATGTGTCCATTTGACAAAAAACAACAACAAAAAAAAAAAAAAAAGAGAGAGAGAGAGAGAGGAACTAGGGCAGCCAAACCACAACATGCAGGCAATGGATATTTTCAGTCTTAGATTGACGGCGAGGTAGGATCCTGGTTCGGTGCCTGAACGTCGTCCAGTTTCCCAGCATCTGTGTCTCAACCCTCTCTCCCTTCCCTCGCTGTCATGGTGGAAGGCAGCTGGTATGAGGTTTGAGTCCACGTGTTTTCTTTCTGTGTCCTTACTGTTGGGCTGCCTCTCAAATCTCAACACAGCCGAAACTCGCCTCAAATCTCCACTTCCCACCATCTCCTCTACCACCTCCCTGCCCAACCACATCTATGCGCACCTAGAATCCAAAAGCCTTCCAAATGGCCCCTCCACTTCCTCTTTCACCCTGTTTTGGTCCCTTCATCAATGAGCAGCCAGAGGTAGCATCAGAAAACCCAAATCAGATTAATTCTGTTTTCCTGCTGACAACCGTGCTGGGCCCTGCCTACTTCTCCAGCTTGATGCTGAGCCATCTTTCTTTGGTCCTTCATGTTCCAGACACACCAGCCCCATTGTTGTCAGGAATAACAACAGTGCTTACTCAACGGGTTGGGAGGAGTAAATGCTTTTAAAACACATAAAACACCTAAACGAGGGTCTGACCATGATTGGGGCTCAATGAACGGAAGTACCATTCCATTTAATTCTTCGAATTTGCCAAGGGCTTCCCTGCTTCAAGCCCTTCACAGACATCTGCCATTCATCTTTTTCTTTTTGTCAGGTAGGTTCTTTCTTAGCTTTCAAGTTTGAGTTTTAAACAGTAATTCCTTAGAAACCTTTTCGAACTAGTCTATTGAAATAAGTTCCCATCCTTTTCATTCCCAATCTCAGTATTCTCCTGTAATAGCCTATTTATTTCCCTCCTATCACTTTTTCCAACTCGTCATCACTTCTTATTTGCTTACCTGTGGGCACGGGTAGTTGTGTATATCTTGGTCTAGCACAAGCAGCATTTTCTGTATCAGTCTCATATAAAGGAATGATTGAAGCTCCAAACCTGTCTTCTTCTAATACCGCAGCCACCTTCCACCCTTTGTGTCTCCTGGGCTACACTTTTCTCTCTAGTTCCTACAACTATTTATTTATTCTCTCATCATTTTACCAGTATTGACCCTGGGCTCTTGGTGATGGAAATTCTCTGAATTTTCCAGGGGCTACCACATCTCCCTCCACCATCACTCTATTCTTTCCTCTTGTTTGTGGGCCAGTTTTTCCAGTGAGAGGCTCACACTTTCATTTATATGTAAATGATAAATAGTAGAATATGCAGAGTGAGTTCAGTGACTCATAACTCTTCACCTGTCTCATTAGAAGGGTTTGGGGATGAATTAGCTCATCATCTACCATTAAGAGATCAATGTCTATGCAATTATTCCATGAACACCCAAGATTAGGTATCTGAGAGCCCTACCTGAAAGCCTGAAGAGATAGGAGGAAACCATAGTCCTCATTTTTATCCTTCTTCAGCTCAGTTCAGTTCAGTCGCTCAGTCATGTCTGACTCTTTGCGACCCCATGGACTGCAGCACGCCAGGCTTTCCTGTCCATCGCCAACTCCTGGAGTTTATTCAAACTCATGTCCATCAAGTCAATGATGCCAACCAACCATCTCATCCTCTGTCATCCCCTTCTCCTCCCACCTTCGATCTTTCCCAGCATCAGGGTCTCTTTTCCAATGAGTCAGTTCTTTTCATCAGGTGGCCAAAGTATTGGAATTTCAGCTTCAGCATCAGTCCTTCGAAGGAATATTCAGATCTGGTTTCCTTTAGGATTGACTGGTTTGATCTCCTTGCAGTCCAAGGGACTCTCAAGAGTCTTCTCCAACACCACAGTTCAAAAGCATCAATTCTTTTCACTCAGCTTTCTTTATAGTCCAACTCTCATATCCATACATGACTATTGGAAAAACCATAGCTTTGACTAGATGGACTGTTGTTGGTAAAGTAATGTCTCTGCTTTTTAATATGTTGTCTAGGTTGGTCATAACTTTTCTTCCAAGGAACAAGCGTCTTTTATTTCATGGCTGCAGTCACCATCTGCAGTGATTTGGAGCCCCCCAAAACAAAGTCTGTCACTGTTTCCATTGTTTCCCCATCCATTTGCCATGAAGTGATGGGACTGGATGACTGATCTTTCTTACCACTCATCATGATCGTATGTTGTATTACGTAGAAATAAGAACTAAGACGTGGTCACCTGACCTGTCTTCATGAATCTTGCTTTCTCTCATAGCCAAGAACACAAAGAAGGAAAATGTCCTCGACTGAATTTTTTAAAAATTATTTATTGATTAATAGCCTGTCTTTTTTTTTTTTCCTTTTAGCCTCTGTGTACTTTACTAATTACTTCTCTGAAAATCCTTTTACTTTACCATTCACCAGAATGCTATCACCTTTGGGAAAGAAGGCGGCAACATGATAGAAGTATAAACTTGATAAAAACTGAGCTTCCAGAAAAGTCTTACTGAAGTGCTGGTCCAGCCCCACCCTGCAATATAATTCACTGTGAAGGCAATGATGTAATCATGAGAAATAGCACAAAGCTTGCATCATAATGATTCTTCTCATCCAACAGAATAAGCCTAAGGATAACTATCTTCATCATTTCATTCTTGGCCCCACCTGGATTTGCACCACTGGCGTGACTAAATCATGGAAACATGTCTATCCGCACATTTGAGACAGTCTGTTCCATTAATGTGATCTGAAGGTGAAATCTCTATATCCCCCAGACTAAACTACTTCATGATTTGAGTTATTAAGAAAAGCCCAAATAGTTATTAATTCCCTTAAGAGGGAAAATAAAGGTCTCTCCCATTCATATGCAAAAGAGATTCCACTAGTTTATATATATTTGGATGGGTAGCAGATAAATGATTTTACTGAAATGAAATTTCTTTTTTTTTTATGGCCATGTGATGTGGCATGCAGGATCTTAGTTCCTAAGCCATGGATTGAAACTGTGCCTCCTGCAATGGAAGTGTAGAGTCTTAACCACTGGACCACCAGCGAAGTCCCAGAATGAATTTTCTAGGATTTCATAGTGGGAACTTTGGGAGCAAAAAAAGAATGCTGGTGGTAAAGGGGAAGGAGAAAATGTTTCTTTAATGTGACATATATCATTATAATGGTACCTTAAATTCAGAGGTTACCTCTATTTGAAAGAATATGAAACATTATGTACACAGCATTGTAAACCTCAAAAATACAAGTATCCTTACTTTAGAGATGGGAAGAAGGGATTCACAGATGAGTCTTCCCCCAAATACAGAACTCTGGAGGCATGCCAACAGAGCTATATTGCCATTCCAGAGCCTCTGTGTTTCCACAGATCTCAGACTAGACCAAACAATTTTTTTTTGGTATTAGACTTGAATCAAAGGGGCAGCCAGGTTGTATTTAACTCAACAAATAAAGTAAATGTTGATTGAATGTCTACTATGTATAAAGAATATGAAAGGCACAGGCCTTGTTCTCAAGGAACTTGTAACTTAGTGAAGGAGACAGACATGTAAACTAAATTTAATGTAAAGCACTATTGAAGTAAAGCAGTGAGAAAGAAGAACTGACGGCTAGTTGTGGAGGCATCCGAGGGGTGGAGCTGCTCTGGATGGGGGCTGCTTATGACAATCAGAAAGAGAAAGATCCACTGGTAGAATCAGGCTGCTTCTCTATGGCACCAGGGGACCCTTCTGACTGGTGGCGATTTCCTCTTTGTTCTGAGCTGAACTACAGGTAGGTATCTGCAAAAATCCACCATGTGCTTCTAGCTGTAGCCGCCAAAGAAATGTGAATTGCTTTAATCCCTCTCATGTGTACCTGCCTTCAGAGTTCTAAATCTAGATGACATTTCTCTCTTCTTTCCCAGTGCCAAGACCACTTTGTTGCTGTTGTTTAGTCACTAAGTCATGTCTGACTCTTTTGCCACCCCATGGACTGTGGCCCATCAGACTCCTCTGTCCCAGTCAAGAACACTGGAGTGTGTAGCCATTTCCTTCTCCAGGGGATCTTCCCAACCTAGGGATCGAACCTGGCATCTCCTGCACTAGCAGGTGGATTCTTTACCACTAAGCCACCAGAGAAGCCCAAGACTTCTTTGCCTTCTCCTGTTTCTGATTAAATGTACCAATTTCTTCAACTTGTTCCCCTAGGATTCTCAAACACTTCACTATCTGGACATTCTTCTCTTGATCCATTCTAGTTTATTCATGTCCATCCTTAAAATCAGCATTCAGAACAGAACACAATATAGGACTTTAGACATGTGTTGACCAGTGGATCACTTTCTTCCCTTGTAATCCATCCTTGCCTCTGTTTATTCATCCATCCATCAATCTAAATGACACTTAAATAAGCTTCTGTAGTAGTAGGCATGGTTCTAGTTATTAATAGGGGATAAAAAGATGAAAAACTTCAATGAAAGTCAGGTTTAGAGAGATTATGATTGGAGAGAACCATATTTCTACCAATGCAACCTAAGATTTTATTAGTAATCTGGCAGCCACCGTTAACACAGTTAGCATCCACTGAATTTGTCCACCCCTAAACTTCTAACACACAGCTTCACAAAAAACTTATGCTTAAACAGATTGTCCTGGTTCAGTGCTTTGTCATTTGATTTTGGAAACCAAAGTTCAGGACTTTCTCTTGATTTTGGCCTTTGAAGTTTCAGCCCATCATTTCAGTTCATTGAGATCTTTTGGGAATCTAGACCCTGTCCTCCAATATCAATCCTTTCCTTTTAGTTCTAGTCCACCTGTGGACATAAGTACGATCACCTTAGCCCAGAACCCTAGTGCATACCAAGTCAGCTTTGAACCTTCACCCAGCTCTATGACTAGCAAAGCCTTGTTTTTTTATCTTGGCCAACAAGGAGATCATTTTAGGTCAAATGTGATGCTAAAATCAAGATACAGTGGGCCTAAGGCATATTTTTAAAACCAACTTATTTAGTATAAATACTAAATAAATAAATGCTTTAATATAAAGTAGAACTGAGTTCCAAGCCTTTTCCAACCTGATGTGTACAGAGGATCAATCAGTTAATGTGGAAATTGGCAGGTCCAGAAGGTTTGGGATGGAGGATCTCCCTGTTCAACTCAGAGATACTAAATCAGCAGCTTAAGTCTCCACACTGTCTCTGGGGTTAGAGAGGATAACAGTGTTCTTTATAAGCATCTTGGATTTCTACTTTAAAAACGAAATCCACTGGGTCCCATCAGTCTGTGGTTTGTCTGCTCTGGTTTTTGCCAACTTGAGATGGAGTTGCATTGTGATTGGTTACAATATTCTGCTCTTTGGAAGGGGGAGCCCACTGACCCCTGACCACAGCCGGTCATACAGAGAATATCAGAGGTGGACCAATTACCTAAGAGGATGGAGAAAAATCAAACAAGGGCCGGGCACAAGGAAGGGAGAAAACACACAGCAGGCCCAGCTTTAGTTCCACTGCTTGAATTACCACTATGTCAATAGAAGGTGATAAATCAAGGGAGATATTTACTGATTAAAATTACAGACTCCTACGGGAAACTATATAAACAGATTGAAGAACAAAGCCTTTGGGGACTGAGCCCAGCTGAATCCATCCAGGATTTGGCCAGTTGTTTCTGTCTCCAGCCAACTCTTGGACCCAGGGGTCATAGAGAGAGCAAGTTTCTCCACGAAATCTGACTTACTACGCACAGATCCAAATATTTGTGGGGAAAACGTAAAGCCACGTGGGGAAGAAATTCAGGACTCAATCCATTCACCAGGGATCCTCTTATTTCATTTCATTTTTTCTTTCTTTTTTTTTTTTTTTTGCTTTTACTCTC
>SJYV01008858.1:119586-198397 GCA_006410875.1 Neotragus pygmaeus | reverse complement strand
TTTTTTTTTTTGAAAAAGAAGTTATGTTTATAGCTGCTGCGCTTGACTGCTCTGCCCTTCGGAGCCTTCTCTGAGTGGTTTCCAGCATGCTCGCTTATCTCCGAATGGAAGTACATTTGGAGATGGGGAGAAATTAATTACGATTTCCTAAGCGGAGGAGGTGAAATCGGCTGTCGCAAGCCATGGGGGCGCTCTGATCTCGTTCTTCTGCTCTGCTTGACGAAAAATCTCTCTTTGCCCTGGAATATCATGGCCTGGAGGCCTTTAAATTAAAAACAGTTGTGAAACTGGCAGCAATTTAGAACTTATGCCAGTGCATGAATCCGTAAAGAGCAGGGCCTCAGGGATGCAGGTCATGTGTCTATAAAGAGGCCTGTTTTGTGT
Organism: Neotragus pygmaeus; assembly: GCA_006410875.1. Taxonomy (NCBI): domain Eukaryota; kingdom Metazoa; phylum Chordata; class Mammalia; order Artiodactyla; family Bovidae; genus Neotragus; species Neotragus pygmaeus. The sequence goes on along the minus strand of SJYV01008858.1, from coordinate 198,013 downwards.
CCTTGGTTTTCACTGGGGCGCGCCTTTGGCCTGCCGCTTCTTCTCTCTCGCAGGGGGAAGGCCGGCTCTTTTCGCTGGTTTCCCACCCCGCCTTCTGAATTAACCTCCCGCCTAGTCCCACATCCCAGGGTTCGAGGGTTTGCCCCATGCATGGGGGGTACTGCCAGGGCCTGGTGCTTCTCCGTGTCTCCCAGGCCAGCGGTGGAAGCATCCAGTGGCTGGCGCCTCCCAAGAACACAGGGGGACCAGGAGACAGCGTGACAAGTGCGAGAGACGACAGCGCAGCTACAGAGGAGGCCCTCGCTGACAACGCGAACGCTAGCCTGCAAAGCCGAATGCCGTTTCACAGAAGACGTTTTTGTCAATTTCCAGAGAAGGTAGCGGAAATGCCAGACAATAAGATAGTGAGTTGAGGATGGGCCAGTAAAATTCCTCCTTCGTGTTTATAGCCTGCCTGCTTCAAAGCCAGGAGGCGTGATCTCAAATGGGCTTGGTCAGAGGGAGGGGTGGTGAGACTGGAGGGTGGTGGACAGTCAAAACCTTAACTCTTTTCCCCACAGAAACCTTCCTACTGACACTTTCTCTAGCATTTTGGCTTCTCCACTCTGGTGGTCTTGCTCAGAGGATCCCAGAACATACTAAGATATCTGGCATCTTTAGTTAAAAAGTCCACCTTTAAGGACAAGGAGGCCCAAGGACCCACTATCAGTTCATCCTGTTTGGCAGAAAAAGACTTCACACTTAAGTCTGAAAACATACTTGTTTCCTTAGTCAAATTCAGAGCTGTATTCAACAGGCTATGCTGACAGTCACTAATTGGCTGTCTTCTATGAGTGGTAGTAGGGAATGGCTTGCCAAGTTTTGTGGGGCCAGTATGACTAAGACGTTACAGACAGAGTTGAGGGATTTGCACTGTCTCTTGCAGATAGCTGATGTTTTAAAGCAAAAGGATGCTTGAGCAGAGTTATGCTTTTGAAGAGCTATCATAGTATGATTCTGAAGGTAAAGGTAATAGCTAATATTTCTTGAAACCCTACTATGTAGCAGAAACTGAGTTATTTTATTACATGCATTCTCTTCTTAAATCTCCATACGACGCTTTGAAGTAGGCCCCATTCTTACTTTACCACATCCTCACTTTACAGCCAGGGAGCCCAAGGTTCAGGGAGGTTAAAAATCTTGCCTGAGGTCACACAGCTTGCAAGTGGTGGAACAAGGATGAGACCGGAGTCCCAGCAACTGCAGAGCCCACACTCCCAACTGCTACAGATCAGGCCTAGTGTGTACATTGTTCGTTTCATTAAGTGTCCAGAAAAATCCATTTCTTCATGTAGAAGAAAGGGCGAACCTCTGGATTTGGGGTCTTATGACCCGGATGTCAGGGGTGCCAGACACAGCAAACAAGAGAACAGAACACTTAGTTAAGTTTGAAAAGTAGCTCTGGGGGTCTCCCTGGTGGGCCAGAGGCTAAGACTGCACTCCCAGTGCAGGGAGCCTGGGTTTGATCCCTGGTCAGGGAACTAGGTTCTACACACCCCAGCTAAGAGTTTTCATGTCTCAACTAAAGATTCTGAGTGCCGCGGCGAAGACTGAAGATCCCGTGTGCTGCAACTAAAACCTGACGAAGCCAGATACCTAAGTAAATAAATAAACAACTTAAAAAGTAGCTCTCACAGGCTTTTGTAAGTTACTAAAAATAGCCAAATATAGGACATTTAAGGTGCCCTGTATCAAGATGGAGAACAAAAATCACTAAATGTCAGACATGGCCTGCACACAGGGGAGGCTTAGCAACTCCGCCAGGTGTGCACCTCGTGTCTCTTGGGCCACTTTCACGTCATCGTGGGCAAAGCCACCCCTCTTCACCTCATTCTTCTCAGCTGTATAATGTGGATAATCACATCTAAGTGAGATGACATAAAACGCCTGGTAGAATGCCAGGCATGGAATAGGTGCTCAGTGAAGCTTTTGTATGTGAACTGGGAAATTGCCTAGTTTTCAGGAAAAGTTGTAGATTTTTTTTCCTTCGTTCAGAAAAACACTTAACTCTTACCGAGTGTTTTATTCATCAAAGACCTGGCCTTTTCTTCATGAAAAGTATATCTTTTAATGGGGGTCACTTCTTGATGTTTCGTGTAGCCTGTATTTAAAAACACCAGCCATTNAGATTTTTTTTCCTTCGTTCAGAAAAACACTTAACTCTTACCGAGTGTTTTATTCATCAAAGACCTGGCCTTTTCTTCATGAAAAGTATATCTTTTAATGGGGGTCACTTCTTGATGTTTCGTGTAGCCTGTATTTAAAAACACCAGCCATTTCCTCTAACAGTAAAGTTGCTACACAAGTGAAAAAAAAAAAAAAAAGGCAACAGAAACAATGCCCATTATATTATCTTCAAGCCTTTATTATGTAGGTATTAAATTTGAACTCAGAGGTCGTCACACTCAGAAAGTGTTTCCATCTGGAGCGCTCCATTCTCTATTCTGTCGGTTCAATTAAGCCTGAGAATTTAAATTATCTCCCTAACTCTAAAAATATGTAGAGATACTTCTGAAAGTAGAAATGATTCCAGGGCTCAGAAGAAGAAATGCCATGGAGTGAATGTGCTCACAGCTCTCAGGCCAGGAGGGCTGACCCTTCCAGATCTTTGAAAGGTTGTGGAAAGACCGTAAAAATCAAATCAAATCAAGTCAAAATAGACAGGCTTTCTCTCAAGAAGAGCATTTGGAAAAGAGGTGGAGGGACGGAAGAGTCGTGTATGAAAAACACAAACGCGCTCAGTGGGAAACGTATTTGTCTAAAAACATTAAATTAAAAACTCCGAGTGACAGCATTTCTTCCTTTCTTTCTCTTATTTCCAGTTCATTCTTATCAGAATTCTGTCAGCTCTCAAACTGACATTTTCCTGTTTTGATCTTTTCTCAGATAGTAAAGAGGGATTTTTATTTATTTTTTATTTTTTTATGGGGCTGATGCAAACAGCAGATCCGTCTACAGAAAAACGTCAAGGACNTCTTATCAGAATTCTGTCAGCTCTCAAACTGACATTTTCCTGTTTTGATCTTTTCTCAGATAGTAAAGAGGGATTTTTATTTATTTTTTATTTTTTTATGGGGCTGATGCAAACAGCAGATCTGTCTACAGAAAAACGTCAAGGACGGTTTGGAGTCCTTAAACCCTGACCCCCCTGCCCTCTCCTAACTAGCTATTGACATTGAACTTAAAAAAGCGGCAATGGTGTGATGAGATAATGCTTTAAAGTGGAAGAGAACAGAGTTATAGAGAGGAAGGTGAGGGGGTGCGAGGTGGGGGGCTTCACAAACTAATGCGCTGCTGGCCTGTGAGTCAAACTTCGGGCTTTGGAAAGTCCAGTTTTGCTTCAACTCTGCAGGAAAGAAAATGGGCTTCTCATCGAGAACCGGTAAGGGGGACAAGAGTCTCTTTGGAGGGAATTCCCATCCCAGGAAATGGGACGTGGTCTCGTTTTGGAGGTCTTTCAGGTCGACGAATTGTCACTTGTCATTTCTGCGTTGGACCTGTGAAAGACTCCCTTCTCCCTTGGCTCGTGTCCTATAACAGAGCTGGACTGCACAATGCTGGGATTTGGAATTTTTAATGAAAATCTCTAAAGGGACTTTCTCCACTGGTTCAGGATGGAGAACAAGAAAGGACAGAGCTTGCATTCGGTTCTGATCCCTTTGTTCTCTGGACTCTATCAGCTTTGGCTTCTGTTTACCTTCATTTAAAGAGTCTTCCACCTGAAATTGTGAATGTGACCTGCTTCCTCTCTAATTGGGAACAGAGATAAAAAGAGAAATGATTTCTCAGAAAAACCTGGCTATTGTGAGCCATCTGTTCTTATTTTCCTATCTCTAGCTCCTGGATGTTCTAGAATATAGCCCTGGCATCTTGCAAAATGTTCCACCAGTTGGAAATGCAGTTTGGCAAACCCATGACCAACCCAAAATGAAATTTATAAGAGAGAAGACTGGATTTCTGGGGGTAGGGGGTAGGATTTAGTTCATTTGAACATGAGTCCTGGAACACCTAGATTCTCTCTTCTCCTCTTATGGCAATTTATTTACAGAGAGGCTGATACCTTGAAGCGCCTGAAAGGCAGGTTATTACTCTGCTTACACACAAAGAGGTGAGAAGTTCTCTAAATGTTTGCACTCTCTAGAAGCTGCTGGTGTCTTCTGAGCCAAGCCCTGGGGAATCCAAACCCTCTCTGGGCATGCCAAAGGCCAGTGAGCAGAGTGGAGGATTCTAATCACACGATCATTGTTCCCTGGCGTGGGCCGACACCACTGTCTCTGCCTCCTTTATGTTCATTGCTTGAGACACTTGAAATTAGGCCTGACGTAGCGCTAACAAATGTACGTCGGGGAATGAGTCTGCACTGGGCCCTAGGGAATGATCTAGAAGACTTAATAGGTCTTTTCCATCTTTAATTTCCATGGTTCTAAATATGCTGGCTGCTTATAAAGTGGTAGATTGATTTTCGGGCAGACTGGTTAGTTTTGAGAGCACTTAGTGGAGCGGATTTGGCTTTATGTAGCCATACCCCTTGGCCCTGACTTAAGTGGGGACCTGGTTTCTAAGGGCAGCCTTCACACAGCTCCTTTCACCTCCCTTTGGCAGAGAGTAAGTGGGCAAGGGGTGGTCCTGGGCTCACCTCTGAGCTCAATGACCAGCCGCTATGGTCTCCATGCACTGGGGACGAAGTCTTGTCCCTTTGGTTATGTGTAAGCAAATCTTACACAGGGGTGATGCCAGCTTGGCTCACCAGTGCTCACACCCCTCTGAAATAAGCTCAGTGTTTAGGTTCGATGGTAAGCCTGCCCACAAAGAAGTCTTCTTGTCCTCTCCTGAAGATCTGACGACTTCCAGGATTACTCCTTGTCTGAGCTCAAGTGAACAAGACCGACCGTAAAGAGTGCAATTTTCAAATAGGGAAGTTGCTAAACTATTGTGCAGTGGTGTGATTTCATGTTATGACGCAGCTGGTGAATTCATTTTGGATGTGGCTGTTTGCGGGGGGCGGGGGGAGGGTAGTGGGAGGCTTGCCATTTTTCTTTTGATAATTGTTCCCATTGGTTTACCCCACCCCCATCTTCACCATGATGCAAGGAAGCAATTATAGGCAATAAAACAGACACAGCTAAGTCTGGGGAGCAAGGAGGGCCCTCGGATGCTCCAAATTTTCTGTGAGCTCACTCATAGATTGCCTTTTTCTGGACATGGGAATTAGGAACAATCTCAGTTTTCCCATCCATAAGACAGGGATCTTATGATCCTGTGATTGCTTGCATCACAGGAAATGTTATAGGGACTAACTAGCTAACATGTTTACTGTGATCTGGAGATAAACAAGGATCTCTCATAATGGCTGAGAGTGCTCTGATGAAGGAAACCCAGGCATCTGCTTCCTTTGCATTTTCCATTTCTGGGTGAAATATACAGCTGGGAAAGCTACTTGTGACTAACGAAATGCTGGGACTAATATCAGGCTTTGAACTATTTTATCTGGAATTAAGGAGCCGGTTCCGATTATTTCAACCCCAAGGTCATTGGCTGAACCAGTATTCCAGGTAGAGAAAGGTGACATGTGGGTGAGAAAGGAAAGGAGGCATGAGGACCACAGGGCAGAGGAAGGGAATGGAGAAAGAGAAAGAGGTGCCAAGAGGGCTTGCATTATTTTTCCTATGAACTGTCTGAATTTGAAATAATCATGGGCCAGCCTTGGTCATGTAGAAGTGTGCCAGCTCCTGGGGTCCTCCTTTTTAGTTTGCCAACCTCTAGAAGGAGGAGGCAGATCCTGGAAAGGGCCTTGTGTCTGCCTTGTGCCAGCCTGGTGGCTCTGCCCTGCCTGGACGTCACAGTCAGAGGCGTGGAGGAGGCAAGTATCTCTTCCTCCACCAACCATTTCATCAGAATTCTGTAAGCTTTCTATGTAACCCCTCTTAAAAATCTGAAAATGAAACAAGACATATTTCTGAGGTTGTCAGCAGGTAGATCCACTGGCTTGTGGTAAGTAATCTCTCTGGGAGGAAGTCTTGGCTCTGATGTCTGTGTTGAACGTTCCGAGGCTCCCCCTGGCTGCCCCCAGCGCAGGTCTGTTTGCTGGGCGAGGAGGCGGTGATGATATTGCTTCTAACAACCAGACTGAAGTGTAGCCTCAGGCTGTCTTGCAAAGCCCCCTCCAAACAGCCTCTAATTAATTTTTATCCTGCCATCCCAATGAGTCCCGGGAGTGCAGCAACCCCACAACAAAAAACCCCCATCAAGACACTTGGAGAAAGCTTTGACGTAACACTTGCAGATTTCAGATCTCCAAAAGAGAAACTGTGGCAGGAAAAAAAAAAAAAAAACAACTCTGACCCTCCCCTACATTCTTCCACCCACTTATTTCTTCTTTCTCTCTCTTTTTCAGTTTCTCATNGGCATCTGCTTCCTTTGCATTTTCCATTTCTGGGTGAAATATACAGCTGGGAAAGCTACTTGTGACTAACGAAATGCTGGGACTAATATCAGGCTTTGAACTATTTTATCTGGAATTAAGGAGCCGGTTCCGATTATTTCAACCCCAAGGTCATTGGCTGAACCAGTATTCCAGGTAGAGAAAGGTGACATGTGGGTGAGAAAGGAAAGGAGGCATGAGGACCACAGGGCAGAGGAAGGGAATGGAGAAAGAGAAAGAGGTGCCAAGAGGGCTTGCATTATTTTTCCTATGAACTGTCTGAATTTGAAATAATCATGGGCCAGCCTTGGTCATGTAGAAGTGTGCCAGCTCCTGGGGTCCTCCTTTTTAGTTTGCCAACCTCTAGAAGGAGGAGGCAGATCCTGGAAAGGGCCTTGTGTCTGCCTTGTGCCAGCCTGGTGGCTCTGCCCTGCCTGGACGTCACAGTCAGAGGCGTGGAGGAGGCAAGTATCTCTTCCTCCACCAACCATTTCATCAGAATTCTGTAAGCTTTCTATGTAACCCCTCTTAAAAATCTGAAAATGAAACAAGACATATTTCTGAGGTTGTCAGCAGGTAGATCCACTGGCTTGTGGTAAGTAATCTCTCTGGGAGGAAGTCTTGGCTCTGATGTCTGTGTTGAACGTTCCGAGGCTCCCCCTGGCTGCCCCCAGCGCAGGTCTGTTTGCTGGGCGAGGAGGCGGTGATGATATTGCTTCTAACAACCAGACTGAAGTGTAGCCTCAGGCTGTCTTGCAAAGCCCCCTCCAAACAGCCTCTAATTAATTTTTATCCTGCCATCCCAATGAGTCCCGGGAGTGCAGCAACCCCACAACAAAAAACCCCCATCAAGACACTTGGAGAAAGCTTTGACGTAACACTTGCAGATTTCAGATCTCCAAAAGAGAAACTGTGGCAGGAAAAAAAAACAAAACAAAAACTCTGACCCTCCCCTACATTCTTCCACCCACTTATTTCTTCTTTCTCTCTCTTTTTCAGTTTCTCATTTTTTTCTTTTACAGTGGCCATAAGTCAGACCTTTCTCTGGCTCTCTCTGATCCAGTTTTTTCAGTGAGAACCTCGAGATACAGATTTCTCTTGCTGCAGGAGGAGAAACCCCAATACTCTGGGGTCTGGGACGAGGCTGCCCCGGGAATCCCTGCCACTCTTGGAGGGGAGTCTTATGGCCTCTCTGGCTTGCAGGGGGCCAGGCCTCCTCAGGGCTGAGATAACACTCTTTAGTAGACATAATGTTGGAAGCTTAGGGAAGGTTCCACAAAGAAGAGTTTTACCCACTGAGTGCATCGGCCTTCTAGCCTTCCCCTTCGGAACTGTTGCTGGTGGCAGCTCAGTGGTGCTGGCTGGCCGTCCATGCCAGGGATGCAGAAGCTCTGAAGGCCCCTGTTCAGGTGGCCTGCTTCAGGGATCACAGACAGACAGACCCCTTCCCCTAGCCCTGGCATGTGAGCCTCAGAGTTCTTCCTGATCACCTTCTCCCACCAGCTTTTCAAAGCCTTCCTGGCCCCTCTGTGTTCATTGAGGATTCTTCTCCTGGGACTTTGGAATGAATTAAAATTTAAGAAGAGTGGCTGTTTGAAATGATGCATTCAAAAGTGTTGAAATTCAAACCACCCTCCATCCTTGCTTCCTGGGTTTTCAGGACAGAAAGGTTGAGTGACTGTTCCCTTCCTGAGGTCTCAGCAGAGAAGAGTGATCTGGTGCCAGCTGCTCCGGTGTTAATTTCATGATCCCTGGGTACCAAAGAAATTCCTTCAGGACCCGCTTGACTCGACAGCCCCTGAGAAATGGGGCCATTGTTTCTAATGAGCTTTGGCAGTCTGGCTCCTTTAAAAGAGTTAATCACAGAATCACAGGCCTAGAAAAGACTTCTCTGACAGCTCCTCTGGGCCAGGTCCAAGTGAGAGCTGATCCTGTTTCTGAAGACGCCCATGGAGCCCTACTCCAGTGACTAATCGCTCGTAATTGTCCTCTTTAATTTTAACCTCATGTGCTAGTGTTTGAAACAGACTTCCGTTTGTACCGTCCTCGGAAAAGGTAAAAAGCATTGCTCATCATACAAGCGGGGCTGTTCATTTCCTGCTCCTCCGCTTTTTCCTGTCTCCCTGGACAGTGGCATGGCCCAGTGGTGAAGAGCAAATGCTGGGGAATCAGACACCCCTGGGTATGAAGTCTGAGTTTTGTAATTGACAAGCTGTGCTCGTGTGTCTCAGTTTCCCTGTCTGTGAAACCGAGGAAATAACAGCCACCTCACTGGGTTGTTTTGAGGATTAAATGAGATAGTGGAAGTAATGTGGTTGTATCGGTTCAAAGTGATGTGTACTCTATGGCCACAAGTAAAAAGGGGCTCACTGGAGCGGAGGTGAGTGCACGCAGAGTCTTGCCAAGTGATACTGATGGGCCAGGCAGCCAAGAGAAATGGAAGGAGAACTTAGAGGGTCTGGAGACTGGGGCCCTAGACACAACCCTGCTATAATCTAGGCTGTGATCGCTCTGGCCCTAGTTTTCCAGTCTGTGAAATGATCTCCACCGGTCCTCCTGGCAGGCAGGAGGGGAGGAGAGATGGGACTGTGGACTGCCAACTGGAAGTGATCTTCAAATGTGAGGCGCTGACGGCCCTGATGGTAGATGACCAACCAACCCCTCAGGCCCACAGACCTGCCTGCTGCTCTGGAGCCCTCTCCAGCACCAAGCAGTGCCCTGACCTTTTGCCTGCCTTGCCCTGCATTGCGAGCATCCTGGGAATGTGGATTAGGAAGATGCAAGAGGAAATGTATTTCCTTACCTCCTAGTGCTCACATTTTGTTCGCTCCTCAGTTCTATTTTGTTTTGAAAGGGACAGCCCCTGCCCAGGAGGGCTTCTCAGCCAAGAGCAGCAGGCAGAGAGGGTAAGCACTGGTTAAGCCCTGGGCTAAAGGGCCAGACCCTGCTGGTGTCCCAGCACTACCACTTTCCCAACTTGTGTCCATGGGCGAGCTGCCCACCTGTCTGTGTTCTAGCATCCTCAGCTATAAAATGTGGATAAGAGTAGTTTCCACCTGATAAAGATGAAATGACTGCACAAAGTGTGCTTACAACTGTGCTCTGGCACGTAGAAAACACTCAGCAAATATTATGGGTATTATATCGTTAAATGACATTTTCTAGACCAGGCAGTGGTGAAGCCTGCCTAGGAGAGTTACAGAAAACTTCACTTAGGGAAGACACTCGAGTCCAATGGGTTCTTAAGCTCCTGGGTGGAGGGTGCATGACTCATTTGAGGAAATAGTAAAGGTTCTGGACTCCCTCTGCAGAAAAGTTAATATGAACCCCAAATTCCACATATGTTTTTCTGGGGATTTCAACACAACCATGGAATTGCTGGGATCCATAGACCTCGGTAAGAAATGTCTGTTTTATTGCCTTCTTATTTATGAGGCCATCGGGATTATCCAAACACAGCTTTGGATATATTAAGGATGCTAATCTGACTTAAAAATTATATTATGGGTAACATCAACTGGTGAGCCAAAAAGAAAATAAAGTGTATGATGTAACTGAACTGGAGCTAGACTTTATACGGTCTTTCTGAAGCAGTGTGCTTCTGATGATGCCATTGCAACTTTTGTTGAGGCCCGCACTGCCCTGAGAGAGCCTCGGAGAAATTCTCTCTCCTTCTTTCCCACCCTTCGGCAGCTGCAAATAGCCAAGGGTCACTGTGTGAAGAATTCCCAACTCTGGAGAAGTGGAATGTCAAAGTTGTGAGCCCCTTAGTTACCAATGAAAGTTTCCTTATTTCGAGTGGGATAAAAAACTTTCTTATGTACAGTGTTTATAGGCTAGAGTTTGAAAGAACTTAAATTGAAAAACAAATAATAGCAAATATGCCCTCTGATATGAATATATCCTGTACGGCTCATTGTAATTTGGTAGGAATTAAGGGTTGGACCCAAAGAGTTTAATTTTCAGGTTCGACAGAAGCATATTTCAAGTCTCCCCAAATACCTTCTTAACAAATACCACCTTTGGCATGGTTTTGATTTATTTCTCTACTTCTGTACCATTGGCTTTGCAAAATTAATTTGCTGGATAGAAATATCTTAAATCACTTTCCCACTAAACCATGATTGTTCCAGAGGAAGAAAAGGGGGAACCCTCTGTTTTCACTATCAAGAAATGATAATCCACAGAAAAAATTGACTGAAAGCTACACACAGAAATAAATGTAATACCAATATTTTTCTTTCTTAGAGAAAGAAAGGCCTAATGGGGAAGAGAAATGCAAGTTATAAAATATATTTCAGTTTCTCCACTATTATGTATAGTTAAATAGGCTACACAGAGAGAAAGGATGGGTGAAGGTGAGTGAGTGGAGTCCAGAATAATAGGACATGCAGAAAAAAGTATGAGACCATGACTGAACAAGGTGAGAGGGAAATGGTGGATGGAGAAGGGATATATTTGGGTAAGACAGAACAAATGGTGAAGACAGGGAAGAGAAAACCACAGCCACTAGTTACCTTCTGTGCACATGTATATCTTTATATCCCCCCCACTGCCAGATAGGTGGCTCTGCATATTAGGTACTCAAGCAATAAAGAGAATCAAAGAGACTCGATCTTTGCCCAGGTTCAATCCCTAGTCCAGGAACTAGATCCCACATGCCATAACTAATTAAGAGTTCACGTGTCAAAACCAAAGATCCTGTGTGCCTCAACTAAGATTGGCATACCCAAATATAAAAATAAATAAATAAAAAATAAACACTTAAAAAAAATCCAGAGGCTTTGAAATTAATTTTGACTTAGATGTGCATTTTATCTAGGCTATGATCTTATCATTAGTATTAACTGCCATCTGTTTCCCTTGGAATATTGATTGATTGATTGTGTGTGTGTTGTTTAAATGCTTTTCACGGATCTTCAACTGCTTTAATCCTACCCTTCAGAAAGTATACCCCAAAGGAAATGACTAGAGCTTTCCTACTTATGATGGTGGGGTGGGTAGGAGGATTCTTAGGACTAATGAGGAGTGAGCAGAATCAGATCACTTTGAGGTTATGACCTCCTCTGTACCTGGGCCAGCAGATTCCCATTCTGATGCTAGAGACCATGATAGAGCCTGGTGATAACATATCTGTAGATTACAGACAACTGCTTACACTTCTTTGGAAACTAGTTTCTGAATTGGGGATTGAAAACATAAAGAGACGAGAAACAAAGGAAGAGAAAGATTAATGTTTTAGTCAACACTCAACAGAATATCAATCCTGGCAAGTAAAAGAGTGTTGACATGGTTTGAGAGACTCAGGATTTAGCAGAGCATTTGAGTTGGCATATTGTGCAGCTATTGAATGAAAATGTTCTATATTTGGTTAATTGGCCTACACACCCCTTATAATTACCTCTAGCCCCAAATAATGGATTGATACTCTTTAGGTGGCCCTTAAAAAATGTCATTCAGTAGAAAGAGGCTTAGAGAGGACTCTACCCCATTGTTTCAGTGGTGCTTGAAATAACTGCAAAGGGTCACACATCATGAATGATAGACAGTGAGCAACATTCCTTGAATAAACAGGGAGCCAAGAGCTCCAGGATGGTAGGCTCTCAGGAGAGCAATGGAGCCCAGACTCTGGTATTAATATGGTGACCCCTAGTGTTTCATGGTGGTAGCACCACTTGGAATCACACCAGCACCCTGGCCTATTAGGGCTTCTCCATAATCTGATTGAAGGAGTTATTGCCCATCATAATTGTTTACGTCTTTAAAACCATCATGTTAAACAAAACCCTCTTCAACTTTAATGCATTTTCCTGCACAATATCCATTTCCAACCCCTGCTGAACAGAGTTGTCTTGACATTGTTTTTTCTTATAATGTGTGGCCTCCTGTCTAAGCATTTCAAAGATCAAGACATATCAATTCATTACTGCGGTTGCAATGTCATAAACAATGGATAATGGCATCAATGGATGAATTGTTAGAGGAGGTGGGTATTGCTCTGTTCATGGTGTGGGCCTGATCAGCAGGGATTTACTCAGGGAGTACCTCATGTAGCAGACAGACAAGCAAGCTGGGTGTAGTACAAGTACTTATCTGTTGTCTGTTGGATTTTTCACCTTGCTGATTCAATGGATATGAGCTTGGGCAAACTCTGGGAGATAGTGGGGGACAGGGTGGCCTGGCGCCATGGTGTTGCAAAGGGTGGGACATGACTTAGGGATTGAACAGCAACAACAAGAACCCTCATTCAGACACGGCAGAGTATATAGGTACAAAGAAAGTGATATGATTCCATGTGCTCATGTAATTATGGTGAAGAGGAAAGTCAAACTCCCAGATAACCCAAGCTACCTAAACTACCTCCTCACTACTTATCAGAAAGTGTTTTTCTGGGACCTGAANGAACCCCCAGGGTTTCCTGTGGTCTCTGAGGTCAAATGATTTACATATTAATACAAAAACATTATTTTTCACTCTTAATCTCTCACAAATGTACAGTAGAGTTTTTGATGTATTATACTGCAACAAATTAAATGTAGAGGCATCATCTGAAAATCCAGCTGTCTTCTCTTAAACTAGATGTTAGAGATTTATAAAAATGTGGCACAGTGGCTCTCTTCTCACTAAATTATTTTGGTTTGGGAAGTATAATTATTTCTCTAAAAGTATATTACTTACATTAATGTACAAGGGGATTTTTTAAGTGAATTAATACATACTAATTTCCAAACTCTAATATATTCATAAATATAACCTAGACAAACAAAACTCTTTAGCATCCTTAGTAATATATGATTGTAATTAAGCCCTGAGACCAAAAAAGTTTGAGGATCACTCCTTCAGAAGATGTGGGGATTTCTCTAAGCAATACTAATATAAGTAAAAATAAAGACAGACTGATAGTTTTACGAGTAGGTAGTTGTGCTATATCTAACGTATTGGGTTGACTCATATGAAATTGTCAACGTGGAACCGTTATTTGCCTACAAGAACGGTCATTTCATGTGGCAAACCTAGTAAAAAGATATTGTTATCAATCTAACAGTTGGGCTATATTTACCTTGGTCCCTCATTTCTCAAAAAATTGAATCATCTCATTTCAACTCAGAGGCTCTTCACACAAGTATACTGGCTTGTGCTTCACACGAGTATACTGCTGACAGTGTATACAGAGGGTAGCAGTGAGAATGTCTAGGAAAGGGCAGCTTCCCTAATTCCGTAGGATAGATTCCTCACAGTAGAACTACTGGGCCAAGAAGCTTGAACATACATTTGACTCTTTATTGCCAAACTGTTTTCCAGAAAGTTGTGCTAATTTATATTCCCATCTGCCATGTTGTAGAGGCTGCTTTACTTCTCTGCACCACAGCTGGGCTTTCTCTCTTTATCTCTTATTCATCATCCTCTCTCCCTTCCTCACATCCCTTACCCCCTGCTCTCCTCTGTTTTCCAAATGAACGTAACAGGAAAAATATTGTCTTATTTTAATTTGCATGATTTTGATCTTTAATGACTGGCAGGTATTGTTTTCCCAAATATTCGTTGCTGGGCACCAACTGTGCCTCTCCAGTGAGTCACTTTTATTTTCAAACCTTAATATCCTTCAGTTCAGTTCAGTCGCTCAGTCGTGTCTGACTCTTTGCGACCCCATGGACTGCAGCTCACCAGCCCTCCCTATCTATCACCAACTCCCGAAGTTTACTCAAATTCATGTCCACTGAGTCAGTGATGCCATCCATCTCATCCTCTGTCATCCCCTTCTCCTCCCACCTTCAATCTTTCCCAGCATCAGAGTCTTTTCAAATAAGTCAGTTCTTCACATCAGGTGGCCGAAGTATTGTAGTCTGTAGTTAGAAAATAAGCAAAGCTCACTGGTCTGCAGAATACAGAACATATTCTTTTGGTTTCATTATTACCTATTTGCAAAACAAATGAGCTGGTGCCAATCAAATGCCACTGTTCAAAGTATCTCTGGCCAGAAACATAAAATGTTGAAACCACAAGTAACCTTCTCATTAGACCCTGCACTGGTCCATACCCTACTTTAGTCTAATTTGAGGCCCTATAATTTAAGAGGAAAGTGAAAATGCTAACTTCAAAAAAAAAAAACAAGCAGTAACAGAAGAGTCAACTTGAAACAGTTCTTATTTAATTGGGAGACTAGTGCATATCATCTAGTTCCTTGCTGGCACTTTCCTCTGGCTTGAAGTCTGTAGACAGTCTCTAGTCTGGACAGCCTTTCTCTGTGGACATGTATCAACACATCTGAGATAGTACCTCTGAGAAGACAGAGGTCATGTTTAGTTCTCTTCTTATAATTCTGCACAAATAGATGTTTTCTATTGAGATTGAGATGTTTTATATTGAGATTGAGATGTTTTATATTGAGATTGTGGCCACATGTAAGAAGGAAAAAAAAATAAGGAGAATGGGGAGAAAAATTATTGTACATATATTTGATAGAAAAATACTGAATACATGATAGTGAAGGAGAGGACTCCAGATGCCAGTAAGAATCTTTGAATGAAAAATCTTGAGAAATCCTTCTTATGATGTAACCATGGTATAGCCTAGACAGGAAAGGGAATAGTGAACTGTAAGCTTCCCTGGGGATATAAAGAGATCAAAATTGAAAGGGAAACACCCTGACATAAATGTCTAAAAACAGCAGACTCCCTGTTTTCCTGTGTTCTGTTGACCAGATCTCTTTATTAGCTATCTCCCAGGCCTCACCAGTATCAATAGTGGTTCATAATGATGGCCTGAGGGCAGAGCAAGATCTTGAAGTGCCCTCTGACTCATCAAAGAAAGATTAAATTAAATGTATTTTGTTGAGGTCTAATTCTTTTAAAATTGGTAATCCATGTGTGGTATAGATGATAATTCCCTATTAATCCAATATTTTATTCGACCAGAGCAATCTTGGAGTCATCTATTTCCCACCCACAAGAAGGAGCTGATGCTAGTCTTTAAATGTCATTGAGCGTTCATCAGTTGCATCTCTATTGTATGTTGCTCAAGGAATTTACATAAGCACAGCTGAGTATCTGTTGTTTCCTTGCTCTGTGATAAAAGTTCATTTTTAAAGCCTCAAATTGCGATTTGTCAAAGTCCATTTGCCAGTTCTCTAACAATTTCAGCCAAATTGTAAATTGTATAACTGTCTGCATCATTTGCATACATAATCATGTTAGAGTGATGGTATAATCTAGGCACATCATTTATTAGAAGAGGGAACAATAGCAGCCAGCTTCCAATTCTTGGGATACTCAGAGTAATTTATTACATGGCTGATGTTTTCTTTCTAATTTCCACCAAATGATCTCTTTTAGAATGATGAGCGCTAAGGACGGCTGTCCCTTGTGGATTATCTTTACTGCTTTCCTAATCTTGAATTGAGAGCCAAGACGAACACCACATTACACGTCTGCTTCATTCATACACACACACACACACACACACACACACACACACACACACACAGAGAGTAATTTCAGTCCAAACAATATCACAAGAGTTCAATGAAACATCCTCCTGAAATGGTGCCCTGTGTTAAATTAATTTGATCTCTGAGTCTAGTTATTGAGTATTCTTTTCTGTGCATTGACAATTTGCCAATTGCTTGCTTCCTATTTTTAATCAATCTTGCAGATAATTTACCAGCCAACTAAATCGTTTTACTGGCCTATCACACTTCTCTACCTGACAGAGAGCAAAAGTAAATACAATCAGTCGTGTGTTGCACCATAGGAAATTTATGATGACCCCAGGCAAGTAGCTTTCTGCAAGACTAATTTATGTATAGTCACATCTGTCACTGTGGCACTTGGACACATCTTAGGCTTTTTTATTCATTATTCCTGGTAACAACCCTGTGAGATCACAAGGTGGGTCAGATATTCCCTTCCTCAAGAGGCCTCTGAAATTTCATTCGATGCTACTTTTCAGGACTCAGTCCTCATGTCAGGAATTCGGTCCAGACCACTGATCAGGGTCATCTTAAGTCCTAGGACTCAGAAGCTCTGCTGCTACTGCTGCTAAGTTGCTTCAGTCGTGTCCGACTCTGTGCGACCCCATAGACGGCAGCCCGCCAGGCTCCTCCGTCCCTGGGATTCTCCAGACAAGAACACTGGAGTGGGTTGCCATTTCCTTCTCCAATGCATGAAAGTGAAAAGTGAAAGTGAGGTCACTCAGTCGTGTTCGACTCTTAGTGACCCCATGGACTGCAGCCTACCAGGCTCCTCCGCCCATGGGATTTTCCAGGCAAGAGTACTGGAGTGGGGTGCCATTGCCTTCTCCCTCAGAAGCTCTACCAGGTCCAAATTCATTACTCCATTTATTAATTTTTCCCTACAATAAATGTGGAGAGGAAATCACTTTNGGCTCCTCCGCCCATGGGATTTTCCAGGCAAGAGTACTGGAGTGGGGTGCCATTGCCTTCTCCCTCAGAAGCTCTACCAGGTCCAAATTCATTACTCCATTTATTAATTTTTCCCTACAATAAATGTGGAGAGGAAATCACTTTCCTGGGGTCATAAAGTAATTTAGTTGTAGTAGGGATTAAACTTCCTTGTAAGTTAATGATTAACAAAGACTCAGACCTGGATTCTTATTCAGACTCAGCCATTTATTAATGGTGTGACTTTGGGCAAGTTGCCTCCCTTTTCTTGCAACACTGTCATCTTTTGAGAACGAGGGAAACATTGCTTATCCTTTGGGCATTATTGTGAGTGTTGAAATAGTAACAGGTCACTGTCTGAGTGTTTTCTGGGCTAGGTTATTTATGCTCCTTCCTGTGTTTAATCCAGAACACAGCCTTGCAAGAGGTGGAGGGCACCTCTGTATAGAACTCCTGGTACAGAATCTACACTCAATATTATTAGGATGCTATGTGGTAACTCATTCTTAGAGTTAGTAGAGAACATCACCATGGTTGTCTTTCTTTCCTGCTGTTTATTTACTGGAAACATCTTGGAATTCAGAGAGGAATCTCTTCAGGTTGCAAAATTACAGGTTAACAGAATTTGAAGTAACTTTGACTTAAGAAACTCAAGTGTGGGCAGAGACCAACTGATGAGGCTCTCTGCTGACTCTCAGAACAAATGAGTATAATCTCAGCTTTCATATACAAACCTGAAACTCACCAGATCCAACAGTCTCCCAAGTTACAGAGGCACAGATGTAACTGCCTCCAGCCAGACTCATGCTCAGGCACCACAGAGCATTATTGCTTGATGGCTGTATATACATAGGCCCTTAGAATAGCACATGTCCTACAGTAAGTGCTGAGTAAGCATTAGCTAGTATTGTCACCATAAGCATTACCTTACTCTCATCACACCCACTAGTTATGTTTGCTAGATCAGCTTTCTTAATATACAAAGCTAGAAAGATTCTCCTGTCCAGAATGAGATTTGTTTGAATGGCTTTCATATTTTTATGACCGAGTGATACTACCTAACTTTCCATAAATATTTGTGGAACAGAAACAGGTGTCCATGCCCTACAGATAAAGCATCTCTAGAGATATAAAGATGAAGATGCCTTGAATCCTAACCTCAAAGAGTTTATAGTCTGCTGAAAGAGAGGGTGGGGCCTGGTCATAATGCAAGTCAAACTGTGGGAATATTTTAAATACCGTGTGTGTGTGTCTGTGTGTGTGTGTCTGTGTCTGTGTCTGTGAGTGTGTGAGACGTGCAACAGGATGGGAGGGGTTATAGAACTTCCCAGAGGAGCTGACCCTAGAGCATGGCCTTGAAGGATTAAGGTGTCCTTCTCTCCTTCCAGCCGTCTACCTGCCCTTCCCCCTAAGCCCCAGGCGCTAAGCAAGAGGACTGCAGAGTCAGTGCATGCATGATCTTGGCTGTCAAGGCCATCCTGTGGATAGAGAAGAGATACAGATGTAGATTGATGGCCACAGGAGAGTGGAGCAAGTGCTCATAAAGAGACTCTAGGAGGGGCTAGAGGAGCCCAGAGGAGAGTCTTCTAAACTGGAATGAGAGATCAAGAAAAGCTTTCAGGAAGGAGGTGATGCTTGAGGCAGACTTTGAATAATAGTTTGAGGAGATCATGAAGAGGACAGAAAAGAAAAAGAAAGACAAGCTAGGTCGAGACATGGAGGCAAGAAAAGTGTTGGAGCTTTACGGCACCCCAGGTGGCTCAGAACATGCAGGAGCACTAAGAATGAAGGCAGAGTCCGGTGGGCAGGACGTTAGGGCTGTGATGGGAGGTGGGAGGAGAGCCAAGGAGGCAGCCAGCCAAAGGGACCAGCAGGATCGCAAGCACAGAGATCTAGAAAGTGAATCACGCAGAAAGCCAACAAGTGGTGGAGCTGGAAGAGAGGTGCGTCTGAAAAGGTGAAATGGGGCAAAGTCCATCTTCCTCCTGTGGAATTTCTGTCTGGCTCCCTTAGCACCATCTGGCTGGCCCAATTCTCAGTGGTACAGTATAGTCATTCTGACTCCAGCAGCCCCAACCTCCTCCCCTGCCATACCAATGGTTTTATGACTTTGATTTTGATTCTGGGCCAACTTGGCCATATGGCTGGGCTTCCTTAGAACAGAAACCCTTTGAGCCATTTGCCCTGAGTAAATTCATGTTTTCTTCTTAGGCTTCAGATCTCTCTCCCATGTGGCTTTTGATTGGCCTCCCATTTCGACCAGCAGTTAGCATCAGAAAAAGATGGTTAGGAAATAAATACCTAAGAGATACTTAGTTCAGAATGAAGGCATTCTTTCCACAGTACTCATTCAAGAGAATTTCAAGAGCTCAGAAATAATTAGTCTCATTCTGATCTGGGCCACATCTATGAATTCTAACAAGGTTTTATCCTTACTTACCATCATGCTCAGGTAAGGAGTGACTGTTGGACTCCAGCAGTCATAGAATGAATAGTAATGAACTTAAATCTCTGCATTTAAATGTCTTTTTTCAAACGATGGTCATGTGAACCACAGAAAAAGAAGTTTCTTCCCAGTTATTTATGTTCTTGGTGTTTTCTGGAAATTTTGTCAATCTTCAGAGAATAGTCTAATAATCATCCATAGATTGTGTTAAAGTCCTCAGAAGTACTAGCATGCCATAAATAGCTTTATTTTTTTAATATATAGTAAGCATTAATAGGGCTTCCCAGGTGGCTCTAGAGGGAAAGAACCCACCCGCCAGTGCATTAGACATAAGAGATGCAGGTTCGATCCCTGGGTCAAGAAGATCCCCTGAAGGGGGTATGGCAACCTACACAAATATTCTTGCCTAGAGAACTCTATGGACAGAGGAACCTGGGGGGCTACAGTCCACGGGGTCACAAAGAGTCAGTCACAACTGAAGCGACTTAGCATGCACGCATGGAAGCATTGATAGCTGTCAGGAGTTTTTTCTAATAATTTAACCCCCAAAATAACTAGTTTGCACCTAGCTCTTTGTCTGCTAACTTAGATGTTAGTGAAACACAGTGCCTTTCTTTGAGGAGATTTTGTATAATTCAGTATTACCTAAAATAATACAAAACAAAAATAGCAAATCTTCCTCACTGCTATTATTTTTAAGGATTTTTTTTACACTATTTTATTATACTAGAAGAGTCTTTCTCAGACCAAGGCAGTTTGCAGGGTCAAGTCTAAGATGTTTTAGCAACACTTTCTTCTCAAATGGGCAACAAAAACACTAAATCCCTTTGAATTTAGTGAACCAGGCTGAATATTCCAGATTTATTTTAGAACAAAAAGAAATTCATTTGAAAGATGCAGATTCTTCATAGACATAATTAATCAGCCTCTTTAGGTTGAAATGAACTGGAACCAAACTCATATTAGTAAAACTAGGAACATATTAATTCATATACCAAATGCCTGAGCTAGGTGGCTCTAGGCTCAGCTGGATTCACCAGCTCACATATAACATCTATCTCACTTCCTCTCTCTCCTCATACCCTCCTAGGTTCTGTTTGCCTCATTTCCAGGTGGACTATGCATGTAATAGCCCTTGGCAGCTCCAGGCTCACATCTACCAACATAACTACCCCAAGGGGAGCCTCCCACTGCCAACAGCTCCAGCAATGTCTTGGACTGGGCTCTCATTGTCTCAGCTTGGGTCCATCATTCTAGGAAGAGTGGTGTGATGTCTGACTGTGAGAGTAATACACCCCCCCCCCAAAGAAGTTTAGAGTGCCTATGCCAAACGGGAAGACAGCAAGTAATGCCCATTGTCCATTATGATAGCTTCAATATATTCTAGTGTGTTGCAAAATCAAGTGGTACAGTCAGGTGAAGGACACAAGACCACAAACTAACAATAATAATGTAAGTGGCAATAAGTAACTAAAAAATAAAACATGTCATCAAAATTTGAGTTTTTCTAAATTTTTTAATGCCAGATAATTCCTTTGATTATTTTTTCACCAACTTCAAGAAATTAAACTATGATTGGCCCAGATGATTCTTAAACGCCCTTTAAGATTTTTTTTTAAATCTATAATTCTATATATTGATTAGATTGATTAGTTTACTGTTTCAGAACCATCTAAAAATGGCTTCCAGGTCATAGAGCTAGGTAAACTACATTAATACTATATTATGTAGTATAATGTATAAACTACATTAATGTAGTATAAACTACATTAATACTACATTAATTGTGTAAACGATCTGATACTTCCAAGATTTTTTCTGACTATGACTTCTCTACAGAGCCAATCTAAGATATACTCCTTCAGGGGATTTTTTTTTTTTTTTACTTAATATTATTTTATAGAAGAAGCCAAGACAGATTTCAACTCTATATTTGAGTGAAAATATATCACATCATTTTCATATNATTTTTTCTGACTATGACTTCTCTACAGAGCCAATCTAAGATATACTCCTTCAGGGGATTTTTTTTTTTTTTTACTTAATATTATTTTATAGAAGAAGCCAAGACAGATTTCAACTCTATATTTGAGTGAAAATATATCACATCATTTTCATATGATTACTTAATAATATTGAATTCTTCCTTCAAATTTACAATCACATTCCCACCATAACTCTAAATATATGAAATAGAAATTCATGAAGGAATTTTATGGGTAAAATAAAAAGTATTCCCTAGAAATATTTAATAGCTGATTAAAATATTTAATTATAAACTTTTAAAAGCCAAATAATAAAGTCCAAATGTGAGAATAGAAATTTTACCAACTAGATTTGATTTTATTACTGTGAGCCTAAGTTCTGCTTGCCTGGAAAAAAAATAACCTTTTTTTTTTAGTTTATTTCTCTCTTTTTAACACTGATGTGTAATGCTCAAACAAAACTTCTCACAAAGGCACTTATCATTTTATTCTATTTTTCCATCATGTGCACGTTTCTTTTCATTTCCATTTCTTCCATGTGGAACATTGATCACAGCAAAAGGCAAGCATCTATTTCACAAATTGACAAGAGTGGCGATTCTCTTTTTAAAAAGATTGTAATAGGTGCAGGTTTATCAGCTTTAGGGTTATTTCATAAATTCTTTTTTTTAACTAAGTACTGCAAATCTGCAAAACACTCTTTACCTTATTTCTGAAATAAAAGTTACATGGAATTCAGCAGCACATCAAGAATGTAACAACATTCACTTTGGAGTTAGCATCCTTCATGCTCTCATTGTGCATCTGAACTCTTGTGAGGCTCCCTTTCATCCAACCAGGCCTCCCAGAGGTACCTGTTTCAGTGATAAGATTCGCCAATTTTTCATCATTCCAGAAAAGATAGTAGCCGGCTGTCTCTCTAGTGGACTCGGTGATCTTACCTTGAGGTGTTAAAAATCGCTAAGGGCTATAAGGACTTGTGTAAATTACAGCCATGCAGAGAGGCATTGAAAAATCAATAAGTAATGAAATAGTACTGGAGTGAAGTAGCCAAGAGAGCAATGGGTGGGAAACTCCCAAGGACACAGTTTCATTTTGTCAAAAGGTAAAAGAAGATGTTCTGATGTGTTTCTATAAAACGGACTTCCTCGGAAACAGGAGGCTATTGGCGTAGATGGCAGGAGGATCACTCCAACAAGCCACTAGATGCAGTGGGCTGCAAACTTCTTGGTACAACAGCTTTATTTTAGACAAGCATTTATTTCATTCCAGTTAAGCAATGGCGTTTTCTTCATTACTTTGGCTGTCTACCCCAACACAGTTTTTCTATCCCTTGGATACCCAAGCATAGCCCATTTCCTCCATTCTATAAGGGACCATGTGTATTGCTTCCACAAACTCCCCTCATCCTTTCTGATTGTACATTAGCAGTGTTTCCCCAAGAAAGTGACAATGTGGTTGAATCTGGACATCACTTCCCAAGGGCTTCTGCCCATTCACAAATGACTGTGGATATATTCAGCCTGGAGGATACAGCTCTGCAGTCTAGGACCATTCATATAGTTGAGTCCCTGAGCTGATAATTAAATCCGCTTCTGCTTTTTCTTTCCTTCTTTCTAACTTTTGAAATTTGAAATGACATCATATTGATATTTTTGATGTTGATAATTTGTTTTACGATGGTCAAACTGATTTTTATAAAGTCATATTTGAGTATCACAAAGAAATAGATGAGGGAAGGGATCCAATGCAGTCGACTTTGCTTGGGAGAACCTACTTCCTTCCTGCTGATGGTTGAAGGTCCCCTTTTATCTCTGTCCTTTCCGGTGGTGATAATGCCCCTTGCTCCTAACATAGCCATCTGCTGTGTGAATTAAGCTATCTATAGAGAAGTGTGAGCCAGGCACCAGTGAATCCCCCCAAGGTCTCAATCCAGAAAAAGGAAACCATAAAGATGTTACCTAAGAACTGATTGAAATGATAGGATTACAATTGCTGTGTGTGTGTGTAACTTCTGTCCTTTGTTTAGCAATAGAACGATGAAAATTGATCATTAGCCTTTATTTTGGGTCAGTTGGTGTCACTCAAGCTACAGGAAATGAAACTTTAAAAAAAAAAAAAAAACAGATACCCGCCTGGAAGAGAAAAAAGTAGCCGTGAGTGTTTGTACAGTTGAAAGACTCGTAGTCTTGGTGAATTGAGATTTGGGTCTTAAAACACCAAATAAAATATCCTACTTATCTCCTTTCCCTTTACCAACACCCAAGTACACTTAGAACACTGACAAGCAGAATCTTTCATATCTAATGAAACCAGGGCAGCAACTAGCAAGCGAAACGGACTGAGATGGGAACCAACTTCCAGCCTGTTCCCAGCCCATTTACGATATGTTGGGTATGTTTCCTGATAACCGGTGAACTAATTTTTTAATGTGTGTCAGATACACAACATCTGTACACACTCCATTATAATTCAGAATCTGTATATATACTCCAAAGTGCTGATCAACCTAAGTCTAGCTACCATTCATCACAATTGATCCCTTCCACCCTTCATCCACCTGAACTAGTTCTATTTTTTTTTTTTTTTACTCTTAGGCTGTGTCTCCCTGTACTATGTTGCATGGGAAATGAAGACATATATCATATTTAGGAGAAATCTGTCCACTTCAGGTCCCAGAAAAACACTTNACACCAGGGACTGGTGTCAAAAACGTTGGGGACCACTATTAGGTCAATCAACAGTCTTAGCTCTTTCATACCTCTAGGGTGTTACAGAATGTTCCCGCCTCCTAGAATGTTCAACTCTACTTCTTACACTTTTTCTTCTTCACGTCTAAGATTCTATTCCGGGAAGAGGCGTTACCAATGCCGCGCCCGCCCCCCTCCCCCAAGTCTCCCACTTTGGGTCTGTGCTGCCACGAGTCCCCCACCTGCCCCCATCTCTCATGGGGGCATTTACCCCAGTTTTACAGGGGTCAGTTTCTCCTATTTGACTGTGAGACGCTTAAAGGCAGAAACTCTGCCCTTTATTCCTGTGTTCCCAACACAGGTCCTGGCATACACTGTGTACTTAATAAATTAATATTACTATTTTTGTTCTCAGTATCATAAATAATATTTTTTTTAGCTTTAAGATTACAGGTCCCCAAAATAATCAAGCTGAGGGAAATACAGCAACCATTTCCCATAGTGAAAAAGGATTTCCTATGGTGCAATTCTCACTTACATCAGCTTTTTGACTTTTGTCAGGTGAGAAATGAACACTGGGGTGGTCTTTAGGTGTTTGCGGATGTGGTAGAAACTTTGGAGTTAATTAGAAGCTCTGGCCAAAGCTGAACTTCCTTTGCGGAGTTCCTGGGAGGAAACACTAAATTAACAGTTCAAGGTTACTATTAGAAAAATAGCCCGTTTCCCTTAGGCTACACCTCCAAGAGCTTGTTCTCTTCCCTACCATTTCTGAGATGTTTCCACGTTCTTCTAGAGTTGGCTGCATCTGCCCTCTTAACCTCGGTCTTTCCATCCAAGGTAATGCCAAGTACCCCCGAGGTTAGAGACTGCTAAATGCTCCTTTTGCATATCTTCCTACTGCAGCAGGTTCTGGAGCACTCAATTAATATTGAATTGAATAGTGAGGGAAAAAAATTCCACACCATAAAAGAAGAAATGAGGATGGTTTTGTAAGTCCCCATCTCCCATGAGGCAGAAAATAGCATGAAATCACTAGCACCATAGCCTCCTGGTAGTCCCAAGAAGGATCTTAAGACATCATTACTGCTGCCCCTGCTGCTAAGTCACTTCAGTCGTGTCCGACTCTGTGCGACCCCATAGACGGCAGCCCACCAGGCTCCCCCATCCCTGGGATTCTCTAGGCGAGAACACTGGAGTGGGTTGCCATTTCCTTCTCCATAAGACATCATTGGGAATTCCTAAATTTGAAAAGACAGTTGGTTCTTATTATTCTTGGTGTTTATGTTCTATAAAGTCACCAGAGATTTTGAATTAGCAAAAACTGAACCATGGTTCCTAACCATGGGTTAGGTTCCTTTGAGCCTCTGATCACCGAATTTTTGTCAACTGATCAATATATAACTTTGTTTTATGTGTGTTATTGTTTAAAGATACATTATTTAATATATATTGTTAAATTATTAGCATTGAATTCATGGCCAGTAGCACTGTAACTCACACCTGATTGAAGCTTATCTAGTACATATGATTTCTCTGTACATCACAGCCTTTTTGAGCTGAAGAACACAAGACAGCATTTCAGCATTCTGCTTGGTATCCACTTTTAATAGTGAACCAAAAGTGCGATGAGTGAAAAACAGGATATTAAATAGTGAAGAGATAACCAGGTTATAGTATGAGAGTTGAAACAAGACAGAATGTTGCCTCATTCAACCTTAGCTGGGATGTGGATTTTAGATGACTCAAAACGGTTTGCTTCCACCAATGACTATGAAAACACTGCAAGTATTGATTTAGGATTTATAAAAAATTTAAGTGAGTCGGTGATTTGCAAATACAGAGTCTGCAAATAAAGAGGATTGACTGTACTACTAGAATATGTTGATAAAACAGTAGAGCTTTTGCTTCCAAACGGATTAGGATTTCCAACAGATTAGGATGACCTTGTTCACAGCACAAGTCTGACTTTAGAGTCCATTCTTTACTTTGTACAAAACTTCTTTCTGGCAAAAGATCACTTTCACTTTCTTGGAAGCCTTCACATAAGTAAATGCTACTTGCTACAAGTTGTCTGCTTGTTGGGATTGGGGTGGTGAATTTTTCTCAGAGGAATAAAACTGGTTTGCCGTGACAAGATGCAAAGGCTGGGAGATTGTTTAGACTCTGTTGCCAGCTAGGAGAAGTCTCCCACTGCCTCCCCAAGGTTTATGATTCAAAAGTGGCCTCAGCAAAATTCCAATGAACTCATGTTAGGCATCTTTGCCTTTATGAAGAGGACTTTACATGATGGTCTTATAAAACTATCCTTTCAAGCTAAATCTTGGCCTCTTTGGGTCATATCTTCACTTAACGCTTCATACTGCAAGTAGCTGCTTTGAAATTAGTTTTTGCTGATTTCTTATTGATCCCCATCTTGGTGCAAAGAATGGATGCAGAACTCTGGGCTAAAACTATGCCACTCTTTCACACATGCCAAAGACACAGACACACACGCATTGAAGAGGTCGGGAAAGAGGGTAAGTCAGGAATTCAGAGTATAAACAGAAGAGACACATGGCACAACTTCAGACAGTAGGAGTGACAGAAGGCGGCTCTGGAACGTCTTACTATGTCTCACTACACATAAGATGTCTCTTCTAGAACCTCCTTCTACAGCGATCAACTGTCTCCCATCCCTACTTTTGTCACCCCAACAGTCCAGAAACCAGTGTTCTGTGGGTTGCTATCTTTTTTGGCAGAAAGACTCAATGCTTGCTGAGAATTAGTCAAGTAGGCTATTTTAGAGCAGGAATTATTGAGCATGATTTCTCCTCCTTTATTTTTTTTGTTACAAATATAAATAGCTATCAAGGAATAATACTTGCTGCATGTTAGTGTAAGACAAAGCAAAAAGAATCAGAGAAACTATAGAGGAAGGCTCTTTTCAGAAAGCATCAATTATTTCTACAGTTCTATGTATTCACTTTCACTTTTCTTTTTCATGCATTGGAGAAGGAGATGGCAACCCAGTCCAGTGTTCTTGCCTGGAGAATCTCAGGGACAGGGGAGCCTGGTGGGCTACAATCTATGGGGTCACACAGAGTCAGACATGACTGAAGTGATTTAGCAGCAGCAGCAGCATGTAGTCATTTGCAAAGCACTCCCTTGGAAAAGCCCAGAAGGGATATGTTGCTGGATATATAACCCGCAAAGATTATAACTGATCATGCAATGAGGGGCCAAGAGAATTGTGTTGGATAAACTGCATGGATTGGCTAATTTCCACCAAGTCTGTCTTACTGAGTGGGGGCTCAAAGTGGCCTGTTCCAGGAGCCACCAACCTTTCCACTGGTGTGGGGTGGGAAGTGAGACAGGGCAGTCCTGGGGAAGTCCTTGCAGCATGTGTGGTACTGTGAAGGATGAGGATTTTGTGGCATTCAAGCAAGAAATCGTATCTAGTAGGACAGTGGCAACAGTAAGACAAGGTATGACATGGGCGTGAGTTTAAAGGGGAGGCTGGGGTAAGAGTGTGGAGTGTGTGGTCAAATCAGACAGGGGTTCGCTACTGTTGAGTTCAGCTCAGGGAGCTGGGGTCCCAAATAGCTACAGAAACACCATGCTGGAGCCAGCAATCATAGCTCAGGCTGTGCCCACCTGTGCTCAGTTGAGTTGGATTACACAAGTAGGTAGCAAGATTTGGAAGTGGTGAAGCAGGCCTGGTGAGATTTGGTGGATCCTCACCTATTTCATCACCTAAGAGAAAAATCTTTGCTAAAAATTGCTGATACCTATCCTTGAGCCAATAATAACATTTCTCAGTGGGCATAGGAAGGTTCATGGGGCAGATCTTCCTATTTCTCCACAGCTGTGTCCCATTCAGAATTATTCCTCACCCATTTTTGTTCCCATTCTAGTCATATCCAATTGAACTGATGAGCCACAAAAGCTGATATAAGAGGTAACTTCATCAGAAGATCCTCCTTGCGAAAGATCTGGAACTGTATTTAATCTGCCAAGGTAATAGGTTTAAGTGAAACACAGCTGACATATCCAGCCCACTAAGCTATTATATTTGCATTTTATATTGAACATGCCTGTAATATTCTCTTTGGTGGATGGAACTGACATTTCCATATGATGGTAAATGCTAAATTGTGAATAGCTTTCATCAGGGTTCTGCTTCAGCAATTCCATCACTCTACAGGCACAGAGAAAGATCACAATGGATACACAGAGGCATCTAACACAATGTGCTTTTGGGTACAGTCTGTTCTGTGGCTTAATTTGGATTTTTGCAACATCTCGGCCATTCAGAATGCAACTATTTAGCAACGACCTTACTTATCTAGAATTAGTTTAAAAAAAAAAAAAAAAAACCTTTAAAAGCCAGAAAAGTTGCTGCTGAAGTGACAGGAATGGCAGTTCCAGACGTCAGAGTCCCTTACGCACTCAGTCTCAGATGTGAAGCCCCTGACTCAAGTAGCAGGTTGGAATGCTATGCTGATAGCCAGGAGTCCATAGAGGTTAACTGCATTAGGCAAGGCTTCTCTCCCTTGAAAGAAAGGGTTATGAGAAAGACTGGGAGTTCTTAAGACCATTTTCAGTGTGGGTCACTCAAGAAGGCTACATTATGTGTGTTGGCCACTATGGGGATTGGGAAGTGGTACCATTCATTGTTCCTAATAAAAGTTGGTGCTTCTAGATCCGTGATTCTTCTTGGTTTCTGGGGACTCCCCCCTATTCAGCTGCCTCTTCCTTAGAGGGTATGTGAGAATATCTGAATTGACTAAAAAATGAAGGAGCCCAAAGAATACAGGGAATGTTGCCTGTCATACAACCAGAGCTTTATAATTAAAGAGTAGAATCCATGGGATTCCTGCACTTCTGTGATGGAGAGCTGTTGAAAAGATGTGCTGGAAATATTTCTGAGTGGCAGATGAGGACTGGATGCTGCCAAGCATGGCCCCATATTCAGGTCACCTTACTTCTGGGGACTCCATGAACCACCAAAGACCAGCTCTTTCTTTGAATTTCACAACTCTGGGGCTTAGAATTGAAACAAATGTCGGGTTCCTAAGTCAGAGATGAATCTGTATTCTTAAGCAGGATCTCCCCATTAGGTTAGAGCTGTGAGCACAGGGCTGAGGACAAGAAGTCTGGGAGTGATGCATTGGGAATACAGAATCAGGGCTGCCTTGGTCCATATGGAACAAGCTGGGTCCTGCCACCCACTGAGTTCTAACATGCATAGGGTGAGGGGGGTGGTGAGCAGGCTTTAGGAAGCAGCTTGATGATGACTTTTTGGAAGGTGGGTGGTCTTTCCCACCCAAGTGGATCTCTTAATTAATCCTTACTTACTGTTTTCTTAAATTTATTTTATTGAAGTATAGTTGATTTACAGTGTTATATTAATTATACTTACTATTAATACTACCTTATTTATGTAAAAGAGGGAGGGTGAGACTAAGTGAGAAAGAAAGAGACAGAGAGAATGAATGAGCAACTGGGCCATAACAACATCTTTCCTTTTAAATGCTTGTATCTTAAAACAACTCTAAATATTCTTCAGGCATGACATTCTAAAATTAAGCAGCAATTTTAGGGAAAGTTTTCCTCTCTTAAAATTTGCGACTAACTTTAGTTCCTAGATAATTAGTTCAGTTCAGTTCAGTCGCTCAGTCGTATCTGACTCTTTGCGACCCCATGAGTCACAGCACACCAGGCCTCCCTGTCCATCACCATCTCCCGGAATTTACCCAAACTCATGTCCATCAAGTCGGCGATGCCATCCCCCCATCTCATCCTCTGTCATCCCCTTCTCCTCCTACCCCCAATCCCTCTCAGTATCAGAGTCTTTTCCAATGAGTCAACTCTTCGCATGAGGTGACCAAAGTACTGGAGTTTCAGCTTTAGCATCATTCCTTCCAAAGATGATTAAGTTGTATATAAACTAGTGATTCTCAGATAGCTCCTTTGTTCTTGACTGGTTTAAGATACTGAGAGTTACGGATGTCTTCATGATACAATAGTTAGTGTTTTCAGAGTAGAAGATACATCCTCTATACTAAATATATGCATATTTTCTTCAATTATTCTAGGCACAAAGTGTGAGTGTGTGTGTGTGAGTGTATATTTAATATATGTGTGCATGTATGTGTGTTTGTGCATGTATGCATACTATGCATTTGATGTATCTGTGTGTATACTTGTATGCATGGTGTGTGCATGTGTGTGTTTCATGGGTCGAGGGAGGCTATAATGGGTGTCATTACTCCATGCTGAGCAGGCATTAGAATGAAGCATCTGCTTTTCTAGACAAAGATGTTGCATTCCATCCTTATGTTGAAATTATATTTTTTTCTAAATTGAAAAAACACACAATTCCATTCCAAAAGACTGCGTAGGATGATACTTTAAAAATAATTCAGCCATTTAAATTTAAGACCCTGGAGAAAGTCGCCTCCATGGTCCAAATCTATTCTCTGGCCCAGAGCCCAAAGCTTTTTCATTAGATTGAGAATTGGATACAATTTCATTCACTTTAAGCTTTTGCTGCTCAGAATTCTGTTCTTCAGAGACAAGCTAACAAGTGTCGATGGCCATGTTGGCCTCAATAATAGGTCTCCTTTCTTTGAATGATCTATTTCAGTTGCATTATGACTGTTTAAAGGTGGCCTTGTGCTTACAGATGCATCTTCAGTGAACACATGAAGAATGCTGAGACTTATTCCATATGGTTTTGCCTCTACAGTTACTAGTTTGTTTGGAGAAAAAGTTCTTATTTCTTTCAAGCCATTTGCTAAAGAGAAGCTATGTAAAGAATAGTCTTCTGTGCTTGCTCCTCTTACTACTGTCCATCTATACTAAGTTTACCTCTTACTAATATCCATCTATATACTAAGTTTAAGTTTCAAAAATTAAGGGAAACTTTATTGTGGTCTTTTAAATTAATAATCCTGACATATCAATAAGAAAAAGATAAACAATCCACAGAAAAATGGGCAAAAGACTTGACTAGGCACTCCACAAAAAAAGAAACTGAAATGATAAATCAATGTTCAAATTCACTAGAATTAAGGAAATGCAAATTAAAACCACAAGGAGAGAAACTTCCACAGCTACTGACTTGGCAAATTTTGAAGTCTGACAACAAGTGTTAGCATGGGTATAACAGAACGAGGGAACACACACACACACACCTCTGGTGGGCATGTTAAGATCTGCCTTGGAAAACAGTTTTGCATTAATTAGTAAAGCTGACAAGATGCACATCCCTGATTCAGCAAATCTCTTTCCGTAACTTAAAGCAATGATTCTCAAAGTATGGTACCTGGCTGGCTGTATCAGCAGCATTTGGGAATTTGTTAGGAGTGTGAACTCTCAAAGCCCACCTCTCTGCGGCTGAATCAGACACTCTGAGGGTGGGGTCCTGCCATTTGTGACCCCCCCGGGTGCTGGTGATGAGCTTTCAAGCAGAAGAGCCACCTGAGAGAATACCTGAGCCCTGGGTACAGGACACAAATTAATGATGCTCATAGCAGCAACTATGTACCTATCACTAAGGCTTCTTTTGCATTCTCTTTGGGCAGTGAAATATTACAATGTAATGAAAATAAAATGAAGATGCCAACAAACAAACCCTGAAGAAAAGCAAGGAAATGATCACCATAAAATCCCAGAAAATGTAAGGAGGTTATGATTAAGAAGGAATGCACAGTGGGGTCTGGTGCTTCTGAGGGGCGGGCAATGTCCCATGTTTTGATGTGGGAGATTATTTACGTACTTTATGATTCTACTTTAAATTGTATATATGTACTCTTCCAAATATGCATTACATTTTACAATAAAAACAAGTTATTACAGCTATCAAAGCTTTTCAATGCTGCTACATCAAATCAAGTTGAATCAAATTAATAGCCTCTCTACCTCATAAGTCTGCTTACTTCTCCTTCTCACTATAAAACACTATCTGTTCTATCACTACTTTTTCCTGTTGGACATGGCCCCCAGGAGTGGAAGCTCAGAGTCCTAACCACTGGGATGCTAGGGAATCCCCTATCACTACTTTTGTTCTTATTTACTTATTTTTTCCTGTCTTCCAAATGGGGAAATGTCACTAGGGACAGACGCTAAGATGATCATTTTCATCAGCTGGAGTCACTAACCTTTCCTTTCCCTAAATATGTGGAAGAGTTTAAAAGCCACTAGAAAACTGAGCAAGTTCTCAGTGAGTGGAACTGAAGCCTCCACGAGACCCAAGGATTTGCTGTCACTGATGAGGGAGTTTGTTGTTTATGCGCCTGCCTCTTTAGTGACTGCTTTAACGCAGGGTTAGGTGAGAAAAAACAACACATCAGTTCTTTCAAACATCCTAATGAGAACACAGGAACTAGCTGGCTTATAATTCAGTGTTTAAAGCAGAACATAGTCTTCAAACAACTTTGAAGCTCATTTTCTTTTCTTTTAACCCAGATAAAAATACTTTGTCCACAAGTCTGTGGTGAGTGCACTGATGGCCACTGACTCATTCGTGCAGGATATCATTCTTTCATTAATAGTAATAGAGAGTTCAGTGCTGATGCATAAAAAACAGCTGCTTATCATAATATGATGTACCAAGCATGGTGCTTGTATGCAGTAGGTACTTAATGAACACTAAGCTGACATAAGCAGCTCTATCATATGGAAATATATCTCTGAAACAAAAATATTCTTATAAATTGTTATACATTTTAGCTGTCTAACTTTTTTGATGTGTATATTTATTAGCTTTTTTATTATATAAAAATACATGTACTATAAAATTGCCATTTTAATCCTTTTGAGTGTATAATTCAGAGGCTTTAATTACATTCACAATGTTATACAACCATCTAGGTAAATAGTTTTGACCCTCATTTTAATATCTTTGGGCTTCCCTTGTGGCTCAGCTGATAAAGAATCCACCTGCAATGTGGGAGACCTGGGATCGGTCCCTGGGTTGGGAAGGTCCCCTGGAAATGAGAAAGGCTACCCACTCCAGTATTCTGGCCTGGAGAACTCCATGGACTGTATAAGTCAATGGGGTCGCAAAAAGTCAGACATGACTGAGTGACTTTCACTTAATATCTTTATTTTTCAGAAGCAACTTCTGTATTTCACATTGATTTTTTAAAACTTCCTCCAAGATAGCCTGTCTTCCTACCATTGGTCTCTTGCCATCGTTGCCAGGTCCTTGGTTTCACTGACCAGCTGAGTCATCTGTGTTATCTCGTGTGTGGGGAGCCAGAAATTTTCTGTGTCAGCAGGACTCTTCCTTTCTTCCTTTAGTTCAGCTTCCAGGTCTCTAATCATGGAAGCTGCTATGTTAAACTACAGACTTCTAAAACTTAAAAAAAAAAAAAAAGTTCATTCTTAAGAGGGAAAATGTAGACGCTTGGTTTCAGGACCCTCTGGGACCCATCACGGGTTATCTAAAGTACCAAAAATTATTAGCTTGATGTCTTAGTGGAAGTATTCAGGATATTAATTCACCAATTCCCAAGTTAGTCTCCCGTGCCAAATAGTGAATAATTAAGCTGTAGATAATGTCATCCTGCAAGCGTGATAAAACAGTAACAATGATGATGATAACAACAGCTAACACTGAGCCCTGCTCAGTGCCAAGCGTGGCTCTAACCCTGTTCTCTGTATTACCTTATGCAGTCACCACAGTAATCCTATGGCGTAACATAACTATTAGCCTATTTTATAGGTAAGGAAGCCAAGGCTCAGGGAGGTAGCTTACATGTTCAAAATGACAAGATTTGAACCCGGGCAGCATGATCCCAGAGCCCCGCTCTGTGTCACACACCGTGACCTCTATTTAGGGGTGGAACCCAACAGAACACTCTACTTTCACTTTCTTTCTGGGAGACTGGCTACTCCAGGTGAAAATGCACAGCAATAGATTAGAAACAAGAGTAAAACATACATACACACATTTATTTCTTTAGGGGTCAGTGAGGTGTGGGGAAGTGAGCTTGGAGAACTAGCTGATTAGTAATTAGTTAGTAATAAGTACTAAAAGAAAGACATATACAGAGAGAGAGAAAAGGCAGTTTAGTTGGGAGGAGATTACTTTTAGCTCCTGGGCAGCTGAATACCCAATGTAGAGCCATCGAAGGTTTTTTAGCACAAAAGGGACATAATAAAAGCTATGCTTTTAGGAAAATGAAACTGCCATTGGTGACTATAGTGGCCTGGAAGGAGAAAAGACTCAAGGTGGAAAGGCCAGTTCAGGGGTGTCAACAGGACCCCATGGGCAGGCAGCAGAGGCTAGAGGTGGGCAAGGACTGTGGGCACAGAGAGGCCAGCAGAGACTCTGTGGGGGAAGAATGGACAGAGGAACAGATATGCAGGGCCAAGTTGAGGCAAAATTCCAACCCAAATGACAGATAGAATGGGGTTTCATTAAGAGAAAGAGCAAAGACGCAAGGAGAAGACAATATGGGAAGCGTAGAATTGTAAGCTCTGGTTAAGACGTACAGGGACTATGTTTGGAAATTTGTATTTGAGAGGGAATGAAAGCTGGAGATGGAGAGACTGCAGAGCGTGGAGAGTTAATCACGAAAACGGTGAAGAATGTGAAGGGAGAGAAAGTGGAGCCACCTCAAGAGTGATGAAGAGAGAATGTGGGGGCAACATTCAGAGGTAATGAGAGGAGGAGTCATAAAAGGTGAGGCCGAGGACCGAGGGCAGTGTGGCCTAGAAGCCAAGGGAAG
The DNA here is from genome assembly GCA_006410875.1 of Neotragus pygmaeus. Lineage (NCBI taxonomy): Eukaryota > Metazoa > Chordata > Mammalia > Artiodactyla > Bovidae > Neotragus > Neotragus pygmaeus. Next base: position 163,312 of record SJYV01008858.1, on the reverse strand, counting down.
AGAAAATGTGGAGAATGAGCGGTGACAGACATACGAGAGGGCATGGACGGGGAGACCCAAGCTGAGGCCTTGGGTTCAACAACACAGACATGTGAGGAAGCAGCTTCAGCTGACCAGGGGAAAAGAGAGGGTCAGGGGATTCGTTTTGTTAGAAAGGGGAGGAAGCAGCAGGCATAGTAACATCTCACAAGAGGTTTGGTGACCAGGCAAGGAGGGCTGCATGAAGACAATTCAGAGGGTTAGAAGGATCAGGGGACAGTTGAGTTCAGGAGAGAGCCAACGTTTGTAGACCCAAGGGAAGAATCCAGTGACGGAAGCAGAAGAGGGTTCAATAAAGACAATAAGAAATGTGACAGAGAATCCCCGGGGGAAGGAAAGTGAAAGACCCTGCGGGGCAGCAAGGACCTCCTGATGCTGCATGGCACACGTACCTGGTGGGTCCTGGCTCGGTGCTACGACTTCCCGTAAACTGCGCTGGGTAGGCAGGGAGCAGACAGAGGAAGCGGAGGGCGAAATTTACTCTGGTTTAGGAGGAAGAATATGAGTCTAGACAGGGGCACAGGGTCAATGTCACAAGAGGCTGGATAGGAAGGCAAGAGCACTGAGAGAGAACCTTTTTCCCAGTATGCGGCCTTGGAGGCATCCTGCTCAACCCTCCCTTGGGGAAAACCTGTTCCTCACTGACAGCCTCCACTCGCCTGTGCACCTTTGGACACACCTGCTGTTTGTTCCCAGTCAGGCTGCTCCAGTGATGACAGAAGATGGTGGGGGGAATAGAATGGGCCACCCTACCCACGGGGGTAACAGGCAGCTTGCTCAGAGACTCCTCACTGGCTTGGCTGAGATTTTCCTCTGTCCTATGCACAGTCTGCAGCTCTTTCCTTCCTCTCTCCTTTCACAGATATTGGAACTGCCTTGCAAGTTGAAGACTCTCCTTCTCATTTTATGCTTCACTATATCCAGAATGTCTGATTTTGTATTGGCCTCTGCTTTTTGGGGACTCCTCAGTGGAAACACTTAGATATGCTGTTATCAGTGGGGGGTGGGAGGCTGTGCCTGGAAAATGTAGGCAGTGAGATGTGATGACAAAGATTTGAAGGATAAAGTTCATGGATTCTCTTTTGAAATAACTGTAGACTCACGGGAAGTTGCAAAAATAGTACAGGGACTCACCTATACCCGTCACCCCAGTTCCTCCAATGGTAACATCTTATATAATTAAAATGAAGAAATTGACATTGATATAATATCATTAACAAGTTTATTTGATTTGGGGTAATCAGTTTCTCATTATGTTTCTGTCCACCTCATAGATATATCGATCTCATCTTCATTGCAAAAAGCCACTTAAGAAGAAACAGTCTCCTTATTTCCAAGTCAGCCAGCTCTATAACCACTAGTTCATACAATGCATAAATAAAGCCATGGGTGGAAGGACAAAGAGAAAACTACAGATGTCCACGGAAGAGAGAGCTCTCCATCCATTCATCCATGTACCCATCCATCGACTCATCCATTTATCCCTTCATCAGTGTTTGCTAAGCTTTCCCTAAGCATCAGGAACTAGACACTTAGTCTATTTCATCAGGACACTGACATCAACAGGGCAGCAGCAACTATCATACCTCATTTTCGGCACAGGTACAATGAGGAACCAGAATACATAATTGTTTAGGCGACAAAGGATACCCAGATTTGTCCTGTGATCATTTCCACAGAGGCAGTAATTCATCTAGCAGCAACCTTATGCTCAATGGCCAGGATCATGCCTTTTTACGAGTCATTGTAAAGCGCCAAGTGCATTGACATATACTTCATAAATGCTAAATAATAACAAGTCAGTGAACCTAGAAGTATTGGATTCAGTATTCGAGACATTAAACCCAAGTTATGCTGTTCTAGAAGCAAGGCAAACAAATAAATCAACCCCAAATCAAATAAAGCCCACATCCATCCCCAGCCAGCAGTGGGTGTTGTCTGGAACGCTCTTTATGGGCGAGTGGTTCTCTCATGAAGGGGTGCCTGTTAGTACTTTACCTAACACATCACACACAATGTCCTGCCTGTGATTTGGGAGGAGAGTTTCATATGTGACTCACAGCAGACAACAGCGACACTATGTTCTTAAAGCTCCAATTCCCTTTATTTGATGCCAGAAAATAGCATCTGCAGAAGCTCCAGAGAAGAGCAACAGTCACCCCACTGAGCAATTAGACTGATCCTGGTGGGGAGTCTCTGCAGGCAGTATTGAGAGACCCTGTTTGTATTTCAAAGCCAGGATTTAGTTTTCCTTTAAGACATAAGTCTCTTTAGGGGTGGCTGTGATTCCTTGAGGATTTAGGCACACAACACAGAAAGCCTGGGATGGCACATATCCTGTATTGGCAACAGAATCAAACTATAGTACAGTCTGAATGCTTTCCTGATTCGAGATCCAGATCTCTGCACACAATCTGGTGGGATGTTTGGGCCAGTGCCGTCTCTCTAGGAATCTGCCATCTTGGTTTCATGTACAAATATGATTTATTTCAAACCCACATGCCCTTAGTCATTTCACAGTGATGACACCCTTGGGAGCAAAGCCCAACCCTCCAGAGCAAATGAGGAACAGCAAATGAGGCGGTGATGACTGTGACTTCTCTGAGAGCGAGAAGACTGACAAGATCCTGTTTTGAGTAGAGTCTGGGAGCACATTCTCTCCTTTAACCATCATATCCTGAAGGACTTGACTCTCATTCAGTTGCAGCCAAGGGGAGGAGAGCCAAGGAGCCTACGCACGACACCTAGACCTGGCCAGTGAGCCGCTGAGTCGAGGACTCTGCCAGAGGGGAGGTACAGAGCCTAGAAACCAAGGAAAAAATAGCCATCGGATGCCGACCTTGTCAATTCAACTGCGGATACAAAATGACTCCAGCTGGTTTCCGCCTGGCTCAGAACTAGCTCATTACATCTCACAGAACTGAGTGCACATGTGACCAGAAATGCTTGTCAAACATTACTGTACACCCAGTTTACCTGAGGCATTTGCTGAAAAGGCAAGTTTTTGCTCTTCAGCCTCAAGATTCTCACTTCGTAGATCTGGGAAGGGCTTTGGAAGGTAACTTTTCAGTAAGCACCCCAGTGACAGAAGCAGAAGGGTGTCTCATCATACTCTGGAAGGGCGGCTTTAAATCAGTGCTTTTCAATCTCCACGTGCCTAGAGTATTAAAGAGCTTAGGGGAATACCCTCAGAATAATTTCTCATCTTGCAGAGGAAGAGATTGAGGGATTAAGTAACTTTCTTAAGGTCACACAACCAGTTATACATGGGAAGTTAGAACCAGAAGCAAAGTCAGCACAGTGCCTTTTGTATTCACTATTCTGTGTGGTTTGGTTACTTTCTTCCCTCCAAGTCCTGTTGGACATATACGCATATAAGCAGAAACTAGAACATGCCTGGATTATTGAGGCAATTTTTAAACCTTTTGAAACAACTAGTGAAGAGTGTCAGTGATGCCAAAACAAACATTAGAAAAAGCGAGTTTAGAAAGAAGTGGTACTCACCCTCTCTAAAATCAACGATGAAGAAGATGACAGCAAGGATTAAAGTTGTCCTTTGAGTATCCACGATGTTTCGGTTTCCAAATCAGTGCCTATGAAAAAACAAAAAGTGAAGAATTACAAGAAACTGTACATAGCTCTGACGCTGCATCAAAAGAAAAATAAGTGATTTCCATAAGCTGTGCTTCCCAGGTGGTGCTAGTGGTAAAGAATCTGCCTGCCAATGCAGGAGATGCAAGAGACGCGAGTTTGATTCCTGGGTCGAGAAGATCCCCTGGAGGAGGAAATTCGAAGCCAGAACCATATCCTTCCTGGGAAAGATTTTATACTTTCTTACATGTAGGTGCATATGTTTACTAATAATATATATTGCTTTAAAAATGCATTTAAAGGTTACATATTCTTTTGCAATTTGCTTTCTTTACTCAACATTTGTTTCTGAGCTTTTTCTATGTTGAAATTATAGGTCTAATTCTTTGATTTTAATTATTTTATTATAATAAGTAGACCACAATGGATCCAAGCATTCTTCTTTGGGTGGATGTTTAGTTTGCACCCCATTTTTTCACTCCTACAAGTCCCACTACTGGGAACACAGCTGTGTGTATGTGTTTGTGTCTGTATATACACGCGTGTGAGCCCTTCTCTAGGACACACAGCTGTCAGTGGGATTGTTGGGCCGTAGAATGTGCACATCTTCAACTTTGTTTAATATTACTAAACTGCTCTCCAAAGTGACTGCAGTAAATTACATTATCTCCAAGAGATTACAAGATTTTCATTTCTTCATATCTCTGAATACAACTCAATATCAACAAAAAAACCCGCCCAATCAAAAATGGGCAGAAGACCTAATGAGACATTTCTCCAAAGAAGACATCATATGGCCAACAGGAACATGAAAAGATGCTCAACATTGCTAATTATTAGGGACATGCAAATAAAGATCACACTGAGGAATCACTTCACACTGGTCAGAATGGCTATCAGCAAAAAGTCTATAAATAACACGGGCTGGAGAGGGTGTGGCAAAGAGGGAACTCTCTTACACTGTTGGTAGGAATGTGAATTGGTATAGTAACTGTGGACAACAATATGAAGCTTCCTTAACAAACTAAAAGTAGAGCTACTGTATGATTCAGAAATTTTTCACCAGAAAAGATAAAAACTCTAATTTGAAAAGATACATGTACCCTAATTTTCACAGCAACACTATTTACAATATCCAAGACGTGGAAACAGTCAAGTGCCCACCAACAGATGATTGGTTTAAGAAGTTGTGGTATATATGTATGTATGTATATTTATATGTATACAAACATATATACACAAAGGACTATTACTCAGTCATAAAGAAGAATGAAATTTGCCACTTGCAGCAACATGGATGGACCTAGAGAATGTCATACTAAGTGAAGTGAATCAGGCAGAGATGATAAATATTATATTATTTTATAATTTTATAAATATTATATTATCACCTGTGGAATCTAAGAACATAATACAAATGAACCTATATACAAAACAGAAACAGATCCAGACATGAAAAACAAATTTATGGTTACCAAAGGAGTTTGAGTGAACTCCGGGATTTGGTGATGGACAGGGAGGCCTGGCGTGCTGCAATTCATGGGGTCGCAAAGAGTCGGACACCACTGAGTGACTGAACTGAACTGAAAGGAGAAGGGGATAGGGATAAATCACAAGTATTGGATTAAAAGATATATTATATATAAAATAGATGGGCAACAAGGATTTACTATATAACACAGGGAACTATGTTCACTATCTTGAAATAGCCTATAATGGGAACTAATCTGAACTAACCTGAATCACTTGGCTGTATCCCGATAATAATATAATACTATAAATCAATATACTCCAACTGATGAAAAAAGAACCCTCCCAGACTGTATGGTGTGCTGCCATTCATGACTAAAAGAGGGAAAATATACATGACTATACACTGTATGTGTACATGTGCTTATCGATAAATGCATAAAACAGGTCTGAAGAACTGTTTAAGAAACAAAAACCATGTGATTGTTGATAGGGAGGGGAAGAGGGCATTTTGATGAAAGAGGCTTTTACCAAAAACTTTCTTTTACCATTTAAATTTGGGAATATATGAAGTATTAAAAATGAAAACAACTGAGGTGCTTTGATTATGCGGGTTGGAGGACTTTGACCACGCCCATCAGCCTGTAGGGTATTAGGTACTTTTAAAAGTTGCTTTAGAAGAGAGGTGAGGAAATCTCTGTGTCATCACCCTGGAAACTGGTCCATGACCTCATCAGCCCTTCTGGAATTTCCCTGGTCAGTCTTCTGTCCCAGATGGAGACCAGCCACTTTTAATGGAAGTTTCTGGGCATTTATATAAAAATGCTTGCAAGTGATTTCTAGCACTTTGGCAACAAAAGGAGGTAGTTCAGGTTCTAGTCCTCATAGAAGTTGACGTTTGCTGGCCAAAGCACAAATTGCGGAAGGGAAGAGCAAGAGTTCCCAAGGACAATGATGAAAATGTAAACAGCTTCTGGGTATGGGTGTCATATGAGCTACTTCATTTTTCAGCAGGAATTTCCCAACTCTGACCACTTTCTCAATTCCCAAAAAAGAAGGGAGAAAATATGGCAATTGAGTAGTCAATTTTGAAAACAACCCACTTACTCTTCACAGTGAAGGGAATATAGTTCTTAAAGAGAAAGATCTAGCTGCTCTCCAATTTATCAAAATGTGACAGGGCAGTGATTACAAATGCAAATGTAACCTTTAGGTCCTGTAAGCTATAGGACAATACTCACAATACTCACAGCACTGAGCTTTTTGACTATTGCTAGGTCGCACCCAGTAGGCAATTCAGACTGGGTTCTTTTCTGAATTCCAGGTTTTTTTTTAATAACATTATTATCACAAATTCTGCAATTTGGGGGTTTTTTTTGGGGGGGATGTAATTACTACACATAAAAATTGACTACATTTCTTTTTTAAAGCAAACCTATATACAAGATAATACCTATTCTTTCCCTCTTTGAAATTCAAGAAACCCATGAACAGATATGAGATGTCAAGCGTCATGAGTTGCTGTTACCTAGAATTTCTACAGGCCTTTCAAGAAGGAGAACTATGCATCCATATGTCCCCATTTTACAGATGCAAAGACAGACTCCAAGCACTTAAGGGATTATCCATTCCTCTTGTGATACTATGCCCCTCTGCCTCTAGGAGGGGAATACCATCTTGGGCCCAGGGGCACAAAATCTAGGTAATAACAACTCTCATGATGCTTGGCACAGAGTCTTGGGGGGTCGTCTTCCTTAATCAGGAAATACATGACTTCCATATGCCCACACCCACCTAATAAACCTGGCAATGTGGCAGCAGGTTTCAGTGGGGAGGATAATTCTGGCTAGGTTTGGGAGAAGTGGAATTTGAGCACATGGAGAGGTCCCTGGTGATGACTAATCAGGCTCAGAGACTCATATGTAGCTAGCATCCCAGTTTTGAAATAGGACATTCACTAAAACGTGGGTCATTTTCATACAAAGCAGATAAACCTATATGACATCATGTGGAGGTATCATGGTATACCCCACTCTACCCCTCCACCCCCGAGCCCTGACTACCTGCCCAGACACCTTTGTACTTGGCACGCCTTCTGCCTGCCAAAGATTTCCATCACAGGCTTGGTCCAGCCTGGGGTTCCTTGAGAGAACACTGGGCTAGCCTCTTAAGGGCAGACCCAGTCTTCCCGAGTAGATGCTGAAAGACATAGGAATGATATTTCCATTCATCTTTAAGGAGATAAGCAAACATTCATTAAGCGAACTTTCCCCTCATTTTCTTTCTTCCACAGCTTTCCTTTTAACTATAGGAAAAGTAATTAAGAACTATGGGAAGGCTATTTATTTTTTTCAATTCATAAACTCCCTTATCACCGTGTCTGGTGTATCTGTTGACAAAATTGGATGTGATATTAGCTCTATGACTGACTTCCATTACTATACTTGGGAGATTTCAGAAGACTTGGTTTATTAGGTAATTCCATTTCCCTCTTTCTATGGTGACTGTTGGGAAGACAAGAAGAAGCATGAAGAAGTCGGATGTACACACATTTGTCTCCCACAATAAATGACACTGAAATCTGTTGTGTTAGACAGATTTAGATTTGCATAGTATTTATTTATTATTTTTAATTGAAGTAGAGTTGATAGACTTGCATTTTTGAAGTCCAATGTATAAGTTAGACTTGGCCTACAAGTGGCTTTGCTTGAGCAATCATTCTCTTACAGAGGAAATTTCATGTACTGCGAAGTCTGGGGGGAGATCCTTTAATGTGTACATTATTTCCCCATCTAACTTGAGGTAAGTATAAAGAACCACACTGATGCAAGTACTGACTGTATCGCAGGGGAGGAAGAAGGGTGTGTAGCTGCCCACTTACTCAACCAGAATCATGTGGGATTCTAGGCTCACTTCCCACACCCTAAACACAGAGACTGACATTTAGGCAAACGTGTTCTCAGCCAGCGGCACAGCGCCCAGTGCAGGGTATGGCTCTGAATGGCTTTGGCACCTGTTTTGTCTTGCCTCATGCCCACACACTGGGGCTGCTTGTTCTCATCCAATAGCAATTAGTACCATGGTAAATGCCGTGTGCTCTGTGCTCATTCAGGAGAATAAGCAGGTCACACTCTGCCAAGAATTACAGCTAATCACAGAGGGCTCAGGGCACACCTGCCCTTTCATTAGGCTTTTGTTTTAAAATAAAGGGTTGGTGCAACTTGAAACACTGTGTTCTTCCCCTGGTTAGGGATAACCATGGGGACCCAGAGTGGGAAGCCTGGAGTGTGACTTGGTTGCCAGCCCTGAAGACATGCTTTCTACAATGGAGGATGGAGAGCGGCAGGAAACGACTAACAGTGACGAGGTGGGTCCAGGAATGCTCCACGGACGTGCTGAAGCATGGCTCTGAACAGTATCCAATGCTGGAGATTGCTCAGGAACCACCACAGACATAATACAGGGGGATAAAGACCCGGGCTGACTGCGCTTTGGGGGTGAAAAGCTCTTTAGTTATCGTTTCCTTTTAGTCTCTTCTAACCTGGCCAGGGATCGAACCCGGGTCTCCTGAATTGCAGGCAGTTTACCCTCTGAGCCACCAGGGAAGCCCCTTCTAACCTGGCACCTGTCCTTATTCTAAGAATGCATCCTTTATCCTAATTTGGCTATTTACAAAAATTATCTATTTTACAAGTTAGTCTTCTAAGAGGTATAATTTACATTCAGGAGAATTTACCCTTTTAATCTACAGAGCTCAATGAGTTTAACAAATGTGAACAATCATCACAATCAGGATATAGAACTACTTCTATCACCCTTAAAAATTCCTTCTTGCCCTTTTCTTATCACTCCCCCTTTCTGGGTTCCAGACCAGACAGCCACTGATTTCTTTTGGTTCCTATTATTTCTGTTACCCAACCCCCAGAGAGTATTAATAATATAAACTGGGTAATGCAAAAAACAGGGTTTTTGTTGTTGTTATTGTTAATGGCTTCTTTCACTTAGCATATGCTTTTGAGATTTATCCGTGTCAGCCCGTGTTTTAGTAGTTGGTTCTTTCTGACTGGCAAAGGGCCTTCTACAGACTCACCTCAGTTGCTTCGCCAGCATAAGCAGGACGTAGTCGTGTACACTTTGTGATGCTGAAAGCCTGAAGGCAAAAGGAGAAGGGGGCAGCAGAGGAAGAGATGGCTGGATGACATCACCAACTCAATGGACATGAATGTGAGCAAACTCTGGGAGATAGTGGAGGACAGAGGAGTCTGGCGTGCTGCAGGCCACGGGGTTGCCAAGAATCAGACACGACTGAGCAAATGAACAGCAACGATAACAACAACATTTTAGCTACTGTGAAAATGCTGCTATGAACATTCAGGTACAAATCTTTGTGTGCGTATATGCTTTTATTTCTCATGGATATATACCTGGGGGTAAAATTGCTTGGTCCTTGGTTATATATTTAATTTTATGAGACTGCCCAAATATTTTCCAGAGTGGTTTTGCACACCATTTTGCATTCCCATCAGTGATGGATGCCACTTCCTTGCCAACACTAGGGATTAGTCATTTGACTAGGTATCTACAAGTAACTCATTGTGATTTTTAAATTACATCTTCCTAATGACTAATGATGCAGAGATTCTTTCCACATCATAATTTATTTAAAAAAATCAATCTGAATCCACTCTGCCCCAATTCTTGTTGAAGCAAGTCCTCATACACCTCATTTTAGTAGAGATTTGTCAAATCCCTCCCAGGTACCTAAAAAAAACAAATGTACAACCCAGGAAAAGCAAAAACATAGCAAAGATGAGGGATGTGCCCTGAGACTCTCTCAACTGTCCTTTGTTAATATTTCCAACATGCTGAGCAAATCTTGGGGCAGAAATTGAGTTTTTCCATTCCCCACTGCACCCAGTTCAGGACCAAGCACACGCAGGTCCTTCAATAAATATTTGATGATTGACAGATGCAGGATGGTGGCTCATGTTCCAAGTGGACATAATTAGGGTGTGCATATATCTGGTGAGGGGTGTTAAAATCACGTAAGGCTGATCAGCCACTTACTAAGAGTTTCTGTCCTGTGGAGTGTGTTCATGCTGGATAGAGATCAGAGGTCCTTTCTGAGGCTAATCTTTAGAAACAGGTGGGAGTTTAGAAAAGGATGCCTAGGACCAGACACAGATTGTCTTTAAGATAGTGAGGCCAAAGCTCCAGAGCCCCACGTGCGCCTGCTGCCCTATGATTCCTGGCAGGTACTGGGAGATACAGAATATTCTGTGGGGAGGGAGAAGTCAGGTCACAATCAGGACCCTTGACGACATCTCAGAAACAAGGGACCTGAATCTGGGTAATTTGTATGACTTCTGTCCTCATTTTAAAGAACTACTAAGCATGGAATTTTGTTGCAGATGGTGATTTTATGTTCTTTTTTTCCCAAGAAGTTCTCATGAAATCTGATCTGTCCTGCTGTGCTTCACTCAAGAGGCTGTGATTTAATTTTTCTAGGATGTGGCCCAGGCATGGATGTTTGAAAGAGTGTGGCATTGAACTGAATGTGTCTGAGGGTTGAGCTATGTGGCTACATGGTGTCCACTAATGACCAAGTCTAGGCTATAAGCCACAAGGACAGATCCTGGGCACTGAAGTGCTTTCATCATCCTAAGCAGAAGCGCTTCAACCAAACAGGCCCTTTTCATTTCTCTCCAAACCTGAAAAAGTGTGTCGTTCCATCCTGGCTGACTCAGACCCAGGTATCTTTGGGTCCACTCATCCCAGTCTGACCTGACTCCACTGCACTGCCTCCAGGCTCTGACCACATCTTTATGTCCCTCATCATTCATATCACTTGTGGGGCATTTTTTCATCATTTGCTTCTCTTTCCAGTTAGATGCTGAATTCTTAAAGTGCAGAAAGGAAGTCTCATGCTTCCTCTTAGCCTCTGTAGTGGTAATTTCAAGATAATAATATCATTACCCGCAACTATACTAATAGCTAACATTAACAGAATGCTTTGTGCCCAGAACTGGTAGGTTACTTACATACAGCACCTAATTTAATCCTCATAATTATCCCTGATCTGGGCATTATTACTGCTCTGTTTTATAGATAAGCAACTTGAACCTCAGGAAGGCTGAGGTCACAGCCCATCGGCCAAGGTTACACACAGCTCATGGAATAACATTCATCTCTGATTGGAGTTTTCACCAGCTGAAGCCGAAAAAAAAAAAAAGGAGTGCTAACTATAAGTACTTAAAGAACTGGCTTTTATTCTAAGATTATAGATTCCCTTTTTTTGTTGTTATTGTTGTTGCTAAATGCCTTTTTTTAGCAATGGCACACTGTGATGGTAGATTGCAATAGATGCTTTAAAATAACTTTACATGGCAAAATAAAATATTAGGTATCCTTTATTTGTCTCTCCCAATTGTTTGGGTGGGAGGATTTTGGTCTTTCAAGTGAAGAAGTCTGAGAACCCTTACTCTAACGAATACTATGTATTAAAAGATACGCCATAGGCAAAACCAATACGATACTGTAAAGTAATCAGGGAGGCCTGGCGTGCTGCGATGCATGGGGTCGCAAAGAGTCGGACACGACTGAGGGACTGAACTGAACTGATCTGAAAATAAATAAATTTATATTTAAAAAATAAAAGATATGCCGTATACATTTGCTAAATCAATAAATCTGACACTTAATCTTCCAATGCAAACATGTTGCCAGTAGAAGGAAGGAAGAGAAAGTCCTTCAGCTTCTAATTTAATTTCTGTCACCAACAGTTACTGAGCTCTCCTTTGTGTTAAACACTGTGCTAGAGTCACCCACAAAGGACACAAAACAAATAAACAGCTGCTGCCCTCACTGAGCTTAACACCATTTTCAACAGTTTAGGAAAAGTAAAAAGAAGCCTGTCTGGGAACTTCCCTGATGGTCCAGTGGCTAAAGGACCCTGTGCTCCTAATGTAGGGAGCCTGGCTTTGATCCCTGATCATGGAACTAGATCCCACAAGTAACAATTCACACACTGCAAAGAAGATAGAAGATTGAAGATCCCACAAGCTGCGATTAAGACACCGTGCAGCCAAATAAATAAATACGAAAACAAACATGTCTGCTAGAAAATCAATACTATCAATACACTTCAAAAAATTCAAACAATATCTGTTACTCATTTGAAAAGATCCCATTAGATAAGACACAATATTCCTGTGCTATACAGTCCATCAGTCCCTAATGAAGCTACACTAATAATAACATCCTCATACTCAACGTGGTCTTCAGGGTTACATACTAACTACAAGTGGGTAGTGTAGACAGCAACAGATGTAGTGACTGTGGACCACTTGAAATACATTTATTAAAATATGAAGAAAAAAATGGTCTATAAACATACTATCTAAAGGCCCTCTGTTGGTTAGAAAATCCAAAATAAAAATAGGAAGGCATAAAATAAAAAATAGGCTTTTACTTCTCTCAGCTGGTCATTTTCATGTATCTGTTCAGAAACATTTTCCCTATATGATGAAGTGTATGTATAAATTATATATAATACAATATATATAACCCATACAGCTTTTCTTTCCTTTACTCAAAGGACCTATCCTAAACTACTTCCTCTGATCTCTGTATTTTTCACTTGACAGTGTATCTTAGGGATGCTCAGATTCACTTCCTTTTTAAAGGCTGTATTGTATTCCATCATGGGTTATATCATAGCTCTCTTATCTAGTCTCCCATTTGCTAGATACAGTGTTTTTTTCTTTTTCTATTTAAAAGTGAAGCTTCAATGAGTGTCTCTATATATGCATTTTGGTATACTTTTTAAAAATTTATATATTTTTTAATTAATTTATTTTTTAAATTGAAGGATAATTGTTTCACAGAATTTGTTATTTTCTGTCAAACAACATGAATCAGCCATAGGTATACATATGTCCTCTCCCTTTTGAATCTCCCTCATAAATTGGCACAAAATTATGAATATTAAAATCTTTAATCTGTCTATAGTTTAGTCCCTTTCCATTCATTGCATTTGTTTTTAAAAATTGTATTTATTTTATTCATCAGTTTTGCCACATAATGATTTTTCTATTTTCTCACTTTTCGAAGAGCCATTTTTTGGCCATGTTGCTCTGGACTGGTTTTGAACTATGGATTGTATGTCCTTTGTTTTAAAAATTATACTTATTTTTTAAACATAAACTTAACTGTAGATTTTTATAATAAAATATTTTTCTATCATGTTCCTGAGTATGGCACAATACTTTACACACTTCATTCTTTAAAATCTTCCCTATTCCAACTTGTCATTATTGTCTAGTATTTTAATTTAAACACAAAAATTTTAAAAACATAAACAATTACATTTACTGGCATATTTTACTTCTTTTTTTCTTACTGATGTGTTTTGAGCCCTAGGTTCTATTAATAGTTCTGTTAGTGTTTAACTCCTAATTTATATATAATTAAAATGAACTTTATTTTGCTTAGTCTCAATAGTTTAACTGGTAGAAAAACATATGCTGATGATTTTTTTTAGCATTTTGATTGTCTTTGGTATCTCTTGCTATAGCTGAGAAGTCTGTGCTCAATCTAATTTTCACTTCTTTTCAAATAATTTGCCTTCAATGTTTAATTCTTTTCTGTTGTTTTATTACCATGTATTTGATGTGCATTATTTAGCTTCCTTTAAATCTACAATGCATTGACCTTAGAAATTACATTTTAAATTTTATAATATTCTAAATAGAAGTTTCAGTTCAGTTTAGTCACTCAGTCGTATATTCTAAATAGAATTCTAAATGGAAATACTTCTATTTTCTTTTTCTGAAATTCACATTAGACATATATGAATGCCTCACAAACTATCTTCAGTTCAGTTCAGTTGCTCTGTTGCATCTGACTCTTTGTGACCTCACGGAATGCAGCATGCCAGGCTTCCCTGTCCATCACCACCTCCTGGAATTTACTCAAACTCCTGTGCATTGAGTCAGTGATGCCATCCAACCATCTCATCCTCTGTCATCCCCTTCCCCTCCTGCCTTCAATCTTTCCCAGCATCAAGGTCTTTTCCATTAAGTAAGTTCTTCGCATCAGGTGGCCAAAGTATTGGAGTTTCAGCTTCAGCATCAGTCCTTCCAATGAATATTCATGACTGATTTCCTTTAGGATAGACTGGTTGGATTTCCCTGCAGTCCAAGGGACTCTCAAGAGTCTTCAACACCACAGTTCAAAAGCATCCGTTTCTTGGCGCTCAGCTTTCTTTATGCTCCAACTCTCATATCCATACATGACTACTGGAAAAACCATAGCTTTGACTAGATAGACATTTGTTCGCAAAGTAATGTCTCTGCCTTTTAATATGCTTTCTGGGTTGGTCATAGCTTTTCTTCAAGGAGCAAGTGTCTTTTAATTTCATGGTCACCATTTGTAGTGATTTTGGAGCCCCCCAAAATAAAGTCTGTCACTGTTTCCATTGTTTCCCCATCTATTTGCCATGAAGTGATTGGACCAGATGCCATGATCTTAGTTTTCTGAATGCTGAGTTTTAAGCCAGCTTTTTCACTCTCCTTTTTCACTTTTATCAAGAGGCTCTTTCGTTCTTCTTTTCTTTCTGCTATAAGGGTGCTGTCATCTGCATATCTGAGGTTTTTGATATTTCTCCCTGCAATCTTGATTTCAGCTTGTGCTTCATCCACCCTGGCATTTCGTATGATGTACTCTGCATATAAGTTAAATAAGCAGGGTGACAATATGTAGCCTTGATGTACTCCTTTCCTGATTTGGAAGCAGTCTGTTGTTCTATGTCCAGTTCTAACTGTTGCTTCTTGACCTGCATACAGATTTCTGAGGAGGCAGTTAAGCTGATCTGGTATTCCCTTCTTCTGAAGAATTTTCCACACAGTCAAAGGCTTTGGCATAGTCAATAAAGCAGAAGTAGATGTTTTTCTGGAACTCTCTAGCTTTTTCGATGATCCAACAGATGTTGGTAATTTGATCTCTGGTTCCTCTGCCTTTTCTAAATCCAGCTTGAACATCCAGCAGTTCATGTTTCACATACTGTTGAAGCCTGGGTTGGAGAATTTTGAGCATTACTTTGCTAGTGTGTGAGATGAGGGCAATTGTGTGGTAGTTTGAACATTCTTTGGCATTGCATTTCTTTGGGATTGGAATGAAAACTGACCTTTTCCAGTCCTGTGGCCACTTCTGAGTTTTCCAAATTTGCTGGCATATTGAGTGAAGCATTTTCACAGCATCATCTTTTAGAATTTGAAATAACTCAGCTGCAATTCTATCACCTCCACTAGTTTTGTTCATAGTGATGTTTCCTAAGGCCCACTTGACTTTGCATTCCAGGATGTCCAACTCTAGGTGAGTGATCACATCATTGTGGTTATCTGGGTTATGAAGATCTTTTTTGTATAGTTATTCTGTGTATTCTTGCCACCTCTTCTTAATATCTTCTGCTTCTGTTAGATCCATACCATTTCTGTCCTTTATTGAGCCCATCTTTGCATGAAAATTTCCCTTGGTATCTCTAATTTTCTTGAAGAGATCTCTAGTCTTTCCCATTCTATTGTTTTCCTGTATTTCTTTCTACTGATCACTGAGGAAGGCTTTCTTATCTCTCCTTGCTATTCTTTGGAACTCTGCCTTCAAATGGGAATATCTTTCCTTTTCTCCTTTGCCTTTAGCTTCTCTTCTTTTCTCAGCTGTTTGTAAGGCCTCCTAAGACAAACATTTTGCCTTTTTGCATTTCTTTCTCTTGGGGATGGTCTTGATCCCTGCCTCCCGTACAATGTCACGAACCTCCACTCATCCTTGAATCTATTTGTCATTTCTACTTATAATTGTAAGGGATTTGATTTAGGTCATACATGAATGGTCTGGTGGTTTTCCCTACTTTATTCAATTTAAGTCTGAATTTGCCAATAAGGAGTTCACGATCTGAGCCACAGTCAACTCCCAGTCTTGTTTTTGCTTACTGTAGAGAGCTTCTCCATCTTTGGCTGCAAAGAATATAATCAATCCATCTGGTGATGTCCATGTGTAGAGTCTTCTCTTGTGTTGTTGGAAGAGGGTGCTTGGTATGACCAGTGCGTTCTCTTGACAAAACTCTGTTAGCCTTTTCCCTGCTTCATTTTGTACTCCAAGGCCAAATTTGCCTGGTACTCCAGGTATCTCTTGACTTCCTACATTTGCATTCCAGTCCCTTATGATGAAAAGGACATCTTTTTTGGGTGTTAGTTCTAGAAGGTCTTGTAGGTCTTCATGTAACTATTCAACTTCAGCTTCTTCAGCATTACTAGTTGGGGCATAGACAAGAATTACTGTGATACTGAATTTTTTGCCTTGGAAACGAACAGAGATCACTCTGTCGTTTTTGAGACTGCATCCAAGTACTGCATTTCGAACTTTTTTGTTGACCATGATGGCTACTCCATTTCTTCCAATGGCTTCTTGCCCACTATAATAGATTTAATGGTCATCTGAGTTAAATTCACCCATTCCAGTCCATTTTAGTTCACTGATTCCTAAAATGTCGATGTTTACTCTTGCCATCTCCTGTTTGACCACTTCCAATTTACCTTGATTCATGGACCTAATATTCCAGATTCCTATGCAATATTGCTCTCTAAAGCATCAGACTTTACTTCCATCACCAGTCACATTCACAACTGGTGTTTGTTTGATTTGCCTCTGTCTCTTCATTCTTTCTGGAGTTATTTCTCCACTGATCTCCAGTAGCATATTGGGCACCTACTGACCTGGGGAGTTCATCTTTCAGTGTCCTATCTTTTTGCCTTTTCATACTGTTCATAGATGGGGAAACAGTGGAAACAGTGTCAGACTTTATTTTTTTGGGCTCCAAAATCACTGCAGATGGTGACTGCAGCCATGAAATTAAAAGACTCTTACTCCTTGGAAGGAAAGTCATGACCAACCTAGATAGTATATTCAAAAGCAGAGACATTACTTTGCCGACTAAGGTCCATCTAGTCAAGGCTATGGTTTTTCCTGTGGTCATGTATGGATGTGAGAGTTGGACTGTGAAGAANGATGAAGGAGCCTGGTAGGCTACAGTCCATGGGGTCGCTAAGAGTCGGACACGACTGAATGACTTCACTTTCACTTTCCACTTTCATGCATTGGAGAAGGAAATGGCAACCCACTCCAGTGTTCTTGCCTGGAGAATCCCAGGGACAGAGGAGCCTGTTGGGCTGCCATCTATGGGGGTCACACAGAGTCGGACACGACTGACGCGACTTAGCAGCAGCAGCACTGACATTAGATATCTTCAAGTTTGAAATTTTGGTCTATAGGAAGAGGCTTTTTGTTGTTTCTTTCTCTAAGTTCAACTTCCCTGTTTAGTTTTATATATGACTTTCTGCTCAGCCCTTGGATCATCAGGCCAGCACCAAGACATTACTATAATAGCATTTTTAGACTTCTCTCTCATTGCAATATTAGAAATAGCATAGGTTCAGTCAGTGAAATTGCAGACTTTTGTTGCATTTCTCCAGAAGCTATACCTTTGTCCTTTTACCTCCTCATGTCTATAGTTCCCTATAAAGCTGGATCTTCAGGCAGTAGGTAGGTAGGACTTCTATTTTTAAATTGTCCTCTCTTGAACCCTCCCATAGACTCTGGATTCAATCACAGAGCCTGTTAATTTCTCATATTTCAAGAAGAAGATTTAGTTTCTATTATCCCACAAATTGCCACTGCCTATTTCTAGTTGGAGAGGCTGGTGAATCCATGGCTTTAGTACCATTCATCATTTTGTGTTTCTGTTCTGTTTTTGGTCTGTGGGGAGATCTATTATGCTTTTAAGTCCAGCCATATATTAAAATTTCTCTTTCTATATCTTATATGTTAGAGCAAGGAGGTGAGTCAATATGTGAATTCACCATGTCATCTTAATAGGAAATCATCCATGTGTATATATGCACGTGTGTATATATATACATATTCTCCCACCACCTTAGGTTATTAAGGAAAAGGCTCAGAATCTACAGGCATAATTATTATTTGATGACATCTCAGGTGGTTATGGTTAATGGGTACTCAGGGACAAGTTCACATGTCATGTCTTACTGGGAGATCTTGTGGAGATTTGTTCTACATCTAGAAAGTCCAGTTTGTTAGGCTCCCCATGCATAATCCAGGCTTTCGGTGTATGCTTTTGCTCAATAATGTAGTAAGACCTTTGGAGGACTTAATCTATAGGTAACATCTTTTATTCTATACCTAACTTGAAAGTCAGTTGCAATAAAGAATGACAGGTTGGAACAGCAAAGGATAGTATTGGAGATTTATTAGATAATGAAGCTTCCATGCCCTGTTTTTAAGCTCTTTTCCCTCTAACACAGCACACTGGGTAATATGTATTCTCTGATCTAGCTGGTTGTGCTGTTTGATTTAAGAAACTGGGCACTGGCATGATAATTGTTTTTCAATGGCTATATTCCTTATAGTATTATTACTTACATGGTACAGGTTTGCATAATATTGAAATCAATAAATTGTAAGTGAATTATATCCCTTCTTTATACCTTTGGTTCTTAAATGTGAAATCACCTTGCCATACTTCTGCTGCGTGTTAGTTGCTTACTTTTTCAAAAGTAGATAGTTTTAGTCTCTCACAGGGCAACTACTAAAGACAAATGTCAAATTTTCCCAGAACATGGGAAAATTTTGTTTACATGAGAGGAAAGCAGGTTTTGGGGATGGCACAAACATGCCATCATATGGGCTAAATCTAGGCAATTTTCAGAAACTGAAAAGTCAGTCTTTAGGACTATAGTCTATCATTCTCCTTTATATCTCTTAAAGTTTAGGAGGAGTTTCTGATGATTAGAACAGGTGAGATATGTACAAAATACCAAGTTTTGTAAGGCAAAGATTCTATAGAATCTGAGAAATTGGTGAAACTACACAATGTATTTTTGGATATCCTGAATTGTTTTCATTAAACATACTGGTATGATCCTTGAGTGATTATACCTCATACTTTATTGGTGTTTAGCAAAAAAGACTTGCTAAGGGCTTGACAAATACTTGTTGACTTAAGAAACACTATTGATACAAACTCAGCATTTTAATCATGATAAATCTCAGGGCCAACAGACTGCATGTTGATGTCCTTGTTTTCCGTCTAATGAAAATATTTAATTTTCATAATAAACTGAAAGTCACCCCAGATTTACTTAATACCAACCTTGCCTAAGATGATGAATCATTCTCAAGGGCAGCACTGTGGCTCCAGAGTCCCAGAGCAAGGCCACTCTCTGTGGCTTTTAGCTCTAGGTGGCATCCAGTTTGTCTTTCTTACTTGGTATATGAAATCGTTATTAAAATCCAAAACTATAATAGTGTTTTCCTTAGGGTCCACCATTTATAAAGGAGAATAACTCTCAAAATTGTAGGATGAGTTAAATTTTCATGACTTTATTCACTTTGTAGTTGTCACCCAATGAAAGCATTTCTGTCTGAAGGCCACCAGCATGCTTCATAAAAGCAGGGAGAGCAATCACTGATGCTTTTCTGATTCTCTCTACTTTAAATTCATCTTCCACGCTTACATTGAAAAGAGAGATGAGTCTTTCTATTTTTCTGTCCAGAAGAAAACATTCTTGGGTGCTGTTTTGTCTCCAATTAGATAAATGATCATTTAAATCCAAGGAAGAAGTTCCTCAGATAGAATCATGATAAAAATAATATGTCCTGATATTCTGCTCAGTTAGAATAAGGTGTTAGTTGTTTTTATTGCTGGAAATTCCCTGCTAAGCAACTTCGTCATGCTCAGTCGGTCACTAAATTGTGTCCGACTCTTTGCGACCCAATGGACTTTAGCCTGTCAGGCTCCTCTGACCATGGGAATTCACAGGCAAGAATGCTAGAGTGGTTAGCTACTTCCTTCTCCAGGGGATCTTCCTGACTCAGGGATGGAACCAGCATCTCCTGCATTGGCAGACAGATTCTTTACCACTGAGCCACCTATCATGTTGTGATCATAGTCTCAATCAAATGAGTTAGTAAATCCCAGCATTCTTTTTTGGGCAGTAAAATCTTCATGTTGATGGAGGAAGAAAGTTGTGATTGTGTTCTCAGAGGACAGCTTCCAAGAATTTTTACTTCTCTTCTATTTTTTCCTACTACTAAGTGGGAGACAATCTCATACCTCTCAGTTAATTATAATACAGTTTCCTTTGCAGTTTTAACCTCCCTGTTTATACATCCCATTTGTAATCTTTACACATTAAAGATGCTAGTCATCTTCATTTACAGATTTAGAGTTAATTCACTCTACATAGATGTTAAAGTAGAATAGAAGTTGTAGCCTCAATGAACCTGTCAAAGGTATTGAAAACCCTTCAGGGCATTTTCAGAGAACTGAGACCCAGATAGCAATCATGTTCTCTTTGCCAGATATCAAAAAGATGCACGAATCGGCCATAAATAAGCCCAATGGGTATTTTATCCTACTTGGAGTTAACACTATATAATGTATTTATAGTTTATCACATATTAATAATCTGAAAGTGATACACTATTTATAGTTTAAAGGTAGAAAAGGAAGAGCTCATATTCAATAGAACATTGTGTCTTTTACACTGAGAACATAATTTTAAGACAAAGACAATGAGGAACAAAACGGAAATTTTTGCTGCTAAATTCTAAGGTATCAGTACTGAATTATTTCTTTGTTGCTGCACTTCTCATGGTCTCACATGACATACTCAAGGCACCTCCTCATTCATGTGGTGTTTGGATCTTCTCAACAACAGCATTACTCCTTGTACTTAGAAACTTGGCAAGCGTTAGAAGCCATTTCTCAAGCAGAACTCAAGGCATGAGGACATATAGTTATAGCTCAAAGGAGGTTGCATGAAATATTAACCCCACTCTTAGAACAGAGTCCTGTGGTTGATCCAAAGAAGCAATTGCCAGCTCCACAAATAAGATACTACAATGAATTTAAGAGTATCTAAGATGTTCCTATAATCTGCCCTTAACAACTATGCATGCTAGGAAGTATGGTGGAGTACACTCATCAGACAAAATAAATAGCAAGGCACCAGGGAGCTCGAGAGGCCCCCTACCTGATTAACTGGCCTGATTTGGGGCCAGGCCTGGAGACAACCAAATGAGAATCCGTAACACAGTGCCTCAAAGAAATTCAGCAGATATGCAAAATGAAGCATGAAAAAGCCGAATTGCAATTCTAAAGAAAAAATTTGAAGTTCATAAATTGCGTCTCTTATTTTCCTACATTTATGAACTAGATGGACTTATCCTTTCTATGTTTTCCCCATGCCGGAGTCACATTTCTTTTCCCTGTAATGAGTAATCTGCATCTCTGTCTATGACTGTTGCTTTAGCCAAGCCAAAGGCTGTTGGACTCACACTCCATCCCCTTGCTGGTGACTTGTATTTTAAATTTTACAAAAAAACTAGACCATTTTACTTTGTTTTTTAGCCAGAATAGGGCTCGGAGCTAGTAATTCTCTACCAGTCTGTAATTAATTTACTTCACATTCTCAATGTTACAATTTCCTAATTTTAGGGAATTCTTTCGGCTAGTCTATCTTTGACATAATTTTCATTTGTACATTCTCTGCTTCAGGAACATTAGCTATCGTTATGTTGGATAACTTTTAGATTGCCCTCACATTGATTACATTTTCTCTTTTGTCTTTCTCTGCACTCTCCACGCTTAGTTTAAGCGTTTTCTTTAAACCAGAGTTTTATTTTAGCTAGCCATGTTTTAGTCCTGGCTATTCTAATTTACCTGTGAGTTCCATAATAGTGTTTCTATCCTCAAGGTTTTAAACTTTGCAGTCTCCCTTCCCTCCTTATTTTATGATCTTTTATCTCCTTTAAAAAAGACGTCTGTATCACATTCTTTAAAAAATACGATACAGTTACCAAGAATTGTCTGCCTTTTCTTGGCTTATGTGTTTCCCTCCAGATGAAGTCCTTTATTTGTCTTTTCAATGTTTAGTTTCATTCATTCAGTATTGATTTATTGACTATCTACTATGTGTCAGGCAGTCTTCTTGATACCAGGGAGACAACCATTGAAGAAACTAAGTTGCCTGCCCTCACGTGATATCCACGAGTTGCGGGAAATTCTTTACCAGCGTTATTCTCATCCTTCCTCGGGTATTGCTTCCTTTAGGGCATTCTACCTATTTTATGACAATGAGGTTTATGGTCCTGGTGTGGGATCAGTAAAGAGACAAAAAGCTGATGACCAGTCAGCAAAGAGAACTGATCAAAGTTCTGAGTGATTCCATTTGTGCTGAGACCTACCTTCTTCAATCACAAATACTTCAAGACCAAGGGGAAAGGGTCATTTGGGTCACTTTAGACGATAGCCCATTTCCTGTTGCCAATGTGAAAAGAGTTAAAGTTTGGAACCTGAGACTGGCTTCTCCCTGTAGCTCTCTAGGCCTGGTCCTGGGGTGACTGCCAATGAATGGGGTGCCCAAGGAATAAGAGAACATAGGCATCCACCAGTGAAAGTTCTCTAAAGGAGGAAGAGGGCAGAGGAGCAGATTATAACGACATCTGCCGACTTAGTATTTCTTTGGCTGCCTGATTTCTATCTTATGGAGCAGATTTTAAGTATATAACTGTTGGCTTATTCTCCTAGGCCACTTAAATACTTTAAAAATACATTTAAAAATTCTTACTAAGAAACAGTTTCTATTTATCACAGAAACATGAAGATAGGCAAAGAAAAGAAAAATGATATCAAATTTGCTCTCCAAATCATGCTCAGACTATACTACAAAGCTACAAACACACAGATCAATAGAACAGATAGAAATCCCAGAAATAAACTCATGTACTTACAGCCAATTAATAGATGAAAAAGGAAGCAAGAATATACAATGGAGAAAAGACAGTCTCTTCAATAAGTGGTGCTGGAAAAACTGGACAGCTACATGTAAAAGAATGAAATCAAAACATTCTTAAACGCTATATATAAACATAAACTCAAAATAAAGACCTAAATGTAATACCAAATACTATAAACTCCTAGAGGAAAATACAGGAAAAATACTCTTTGACACAAACCATAGCAATATATTTTTTGGATTTGTCTCCTAGAATAACAGAAATAAAAACAAAAAATAAAATTAAATAGGACCTAATTAAACTTTAAGGCTTCTCCTGTGGCTCAGCTGGTAAAGAACTCACCTGCAATGCAGGAAACCTGGGTTTGATTCCTGGGTTGGGAAGATCCCCTGGAGAAGGGAACAGTTACCCGCTCCAGTATTCTGGCCTGGAGAATTTCATGGACTGTATAGTCCATGGGGTTGCAAAGAGTTGGACACGACTCAGAAACTTTCACTTCACTTCAATTAAACTTAAAAGTCTTTACACAGCCAAGGAAACCATAAACAAAACAAGAAGACAAGCTATAGAGTAGAAAAAAAATCTGCAAATGATGCAACTGACAAAGGATTAATTTCCAAAATATTTAAACAGCTCATATAGCTCCATATAAAAAACAAACAATCCAATAAAAAATGGGCAGAAGATCTAAATAGACATTCCTCCAAAGAAGACATCCATATGAAAGAACAGTCTACTGAATGGAAGAAAAAATTTGAATAATAAAGAGATTAGTATCCAACATATATAAATAGCTCACACAACACAACAACAACAAAAAAACCTGATTAATAGATGGCCAGTAGAACTAAACAGACATTTTTCTAAAGAGGAAATGCAGATGGCCAATAGGCACATGAGAAGATGCTCCACAATGCCAACCATTAGGAAAATCCCAATCAAACAACAATGAAATAGCACCTCATGCCTGTCAGAATGTCTATCATCAAAGAGTCCACAAGTAACAAATCTTGATGAGGACATGGCGAAAAGGGAACCCTTGAATACTATGGTGGGAATGTAAATTGGAGCAGCCACTGTGGAAAATAATATGGAGGTTTGTCTAAAAACTAAAAATAGAACTGCCATATGAGCCAGCAATTCTTCTCCTGGGTATATATCTGAAAAACAAAAGAAAACCACTAATTTGGAAAGATACATGCACCCTGATGTTCATAGCAGTGTTATTTATAATAACCAATAAATGGAATGATGTAAGTGTTCTTCATCAGATGAATGGATAAAGAAAATTGGTATACACACACAATGGAGTGCTTTCACTCATTTGCTAAAATGTGTCTGACTTTTTGTGACTTGTATGGACTGTAGCCTTCCAGGTTCCTCCAGGCAAGCATACTAGAGTGGTTTGCCATTTCTTTCTCCAGGAGATCTTCCAAACCCAGGGACCTAGCCCACATCTCCTGCATTAGCAGGTGGATTCTTGACCACTGAGCAACCAGGGAAGCCCAATGAAGTACTATTTAGCTATAAAAACAAAAATTTGCCATTTGCAGCAACGTGGATAGACTTGGAGGACATTATGTTAAGTGAAATAAGTCATATAGAGAAAGATACTGTATGATATTACTTATATGTGGAATAAAAAATAAAACAAACTAATAAATATAGCATAAAAGAAGCAGACTCACAGATACAGAGGACAGACTCGTGGTTATCAGTGCAGGGATGGGCAACACAGGCATCAGGATGAGTGGGAGGCACAAACTACTGGGTGTGAGACAGGTTCAAGGGTGTATTGTACACCCAGGAAATACAGTCAATGTTTTATAATAGCTATACCTTTAATCTTACATAAAAATTCAAAATCCATAAAACCGGTTAAAGCCAAACTCCCCCCTCTGGAGATAACCAATGTCAACATTTCCCAAACATTTTCTATCAATATAAATATATATTGAAAATACATATTAAATGTATAATTATATATGACTATATATGTACCTGAAAATATTCAGTATAATATATGTGAAAGTGAAAGTGTTAGTTGCTCAGTCGTCTGACTCTTTGTGACTCCATTGACTGCAGCCTGCCAGGCTCCTCTGTCCGTGAAATTCTCCAGGCAAGAATACGGGAGTGGATGGATTTCCTTCTCCAGGGCAGTCTCCTGACTCATGGATCAAACCTGGGTCTCCTGCATTGCAGGCAGATTCTTTACTGTCTGAGCCACCAGGGACTTGTGTGCGTGTATGTGTATATATATATATATACACACACACACACACACACACACACATATATATATAAACACACACACACTATATATATAAACACACACATATGTATATTAAAATGCTATATATATAATACATATATGAAAACATTAAGTATACGTTTATGCTGCTGCTAAGTCACTTCAGTCATGTCCGACTCTGTGCGACCCCATAAACAGCAGCCCACTGGGCTCCTCTGTCCCTGGGATTCTCCAGGCAAGAATACTGGCGTGGGTTGCCATTTCTTTCTCCAAGGCATGCATGGATGCTACGTCGCTTCAGTCGTGTCCAACTCTGTGTGACTCCATGGACAGCAGCCTACCAGGCTCCTCTGTCCACGGGATTCTCTAGGCAAGAATACTGGATTGGGCTGCCATTTCCTTCTCCATAATCATATATAATTATACATTTCAGCTCCGACACTCTGCAGCCTTCATGAAGTAACACATGATGGCAATAACGTATGTAACAGAATACAGAATGCCCTTAAATTAGTCTGTTTTGTAACCTGCTTTTTTGCATTAACTAAATCTATCCTGAAACTTTTCCAAGATTCTTAAATGTTCTTTCTGTAATGTTTGCATAGTATTTCACTGTACAGATGTACGTACCATCATTTATTTAAGGAATCTCTCGTAGTTGGAAATTTACTTTGCTTTTATATTTTCCAAGATTATAAACAACACTAAATTGAATAGCTTTTCATTTAAATATACCATGTATTCTTTTTTCCAGTATGCACTTTGCCGTAGAATTCTTCTTTATAAAAATACTTTGGGTGCTTGTCTCATTTCTGTGCTGCAGTACCTGACAGATCCTTGTCCCTTTTGCTAGTTGGGTTGGTTGGGTGGGAGGAGAAGGGAGGCGGAGTGGAAAAGCATGTGGCGTTCATTGTTTACCCATCACCCCCACACTAGGATACTGCAGCCCTGTGAGCAGTAGCCCCGAGGAGATGAGACCCAACGAGCTACTTGCGGGGATGAAGGGATCAGGGAGAGAGTAATTCTAAGAGCCAAGGATCCCAGCGTGCCCATT
The DNA here is from genome assembly GCA_006410875.1 of Neotragus pygmaeus. Classification (NCBI taxonomy): domain Eukaryota; kingdom Metazoa; phylum Chordata; class Mammalia; order Artiodactyla; family Bovidae; genus Neotragus; species Neotragus pygmaeus. The sequence goes on along the minus strand of SJYV01008858.1, from coordinate 137,033 downwards.
TATACTGAACACCAGGAGAGGTCTAATCAAACCATTCAGGACTGAAAACGGCCCTGAAAAAAAGCCAAAGGGTGTCTCTAGCTGACAAAGGGCGCAAAACGCATGGTCTGGGCTGACATTTAGCCCTTAACACACCATGACAACATAAGGTTCCAGAAGTATGTCAGAACAGGGGATCTGACGAAACTCTCCTCTCTCGTGCTGTGTGTGACTACTTCATGTAATAATATTACAGGAACCTCTGCATGAAAATCATGAAATGCTTATTTTTTGACATATGAAGCCTGAGCTGGTCAAGACCATCAGGGAAATATATATTGAAACGGGTGGAGCTGTCCCATCTTATTCATATTTACATTTTTTATTTAAGCCCCCTGCTATTTTCCTGAGAGTCTAGGATACAGCAGGCTCCTGGGAAATAAGTATAGTAAAGTTGGCAGGTAGAAGGGGTTTTTGGCTGTTGTTTTTCAAACATATTACACATATTTTCACATTATTAAAAACACACGCACACTCACAACACCATTTCCCCAGAAGCCTCTTTGGCTGACTAGTGTCATGTCTAGTGATTTAGAAGATTGTTTGCATGTATTATATTTTAAAACACATTGCTTTTGTAAAATGTGTATTTATTATACATTTTGGAATTTACGATATGTGCTGGAAGAGCTGCCTCTGCCTGGCTGGATCTCAGGCAGTCTGTCACGCACATGCCTTTCTGGAAGGGACTGCCACACAAATGCTTCAGCTGAGCCGACCCATCCTCCCCTTTGTAGTTCCGAGTGGTCAGTCAGTCTGTCTGTCTGTCTCTGCGTCTCGTGTACACACACCTACCCCACTTTCTCCTCCTCCTGTATGTAACACCTGTACAAATAAACGATACAAACAACAGTGGAATGACAATGCCAGAGGAGTGCCCGGTTTTAAAAGTTGCACTGAAATTACCAGGCGAAGCAACACTGTGAAAAGCATCAATTCAGAACTCGACACACTGAGCCTCTGCCACCCAGGGGAGTGACTGGAACCCGGGAAAGGCACTCAGACATACGAAGTGTGACGTGGAGGACAAAAGCCGAACCTGAAGGTAAAGCCTGTGGCTGATATGTGGGCTGCTGCTGCTGCTGCTGCTGCTAAGTCGCTTCAGTCGTGTTCGACTCTATACGACCCCATAGACGGTAGCCCACCAGGCTCCCCCGTCCCTGGGATTCTCCAGGCAAGAACACTGGAGTGGGTTGCATTTCCTGCTCCAATGCATGAAAGTGAAAAGTGAAAGTGAAGTCGTGTCTGACTCTTAGTGACCCCATGGACTGCAGCCCACCAGGCTCCTCTGTCCATGGGATTTTCCAGGCAAGAGTACTGGAGTGGGGTGCCATCGCCTTCTCCGGCTGTGTGGGCTGTGAGGGTACAAATCTTGATTACCCTGATAAGTCAGTGTGTGTGTGTGTGTGTGTGTCTGTGTGCACGTGCGTGTGTTCGCACGTGATAGTAAGTGAGTATGGGGGTGTAGGTGTGTGTGAGAGTGTGGGGTATATGTATGTGTGTGAGAGAGTGTTGGTAGATGTGTGTATGTGAGGGTGTGGATGTAGGAGTGTGTGTCTGTGTGTATCTGTGTGTGTACACTGATGAGCACCAGGCTCATCCCAAACCTGGGAGCACCAACACCAAGCTCATCCACACCCTAGGAAAACAACCCCCTACACTGACAGCGAGCCTCACTCCAAGGAGTCTTGCTGTTCCCCCAGGTTCCGCCCTCTCACACCCAGGCCTGAGAACGTTCCATTGAGCATCTGGGCCAGGCAGAGATGGACTGTCTGTGCCCCCATTAACGCTCTGACCCTGCACGTTTGCTCTTAGCCGTTCAGTCTCAGCAGGAAGCCATGAGAGGATGGGGATCTGGCTCTTTATCAGCCTGGCTGCCGGGCCTCTCCTGCCTGCCACCCCTTGAAGGGAGGCAGGGGAGAAGCGCAAGCATGGGTCTGGAGGTGGTGAGGCTAGGAGACAGAAAGGGGGGCCTGAGAGCATTCACAGTCATTTCCCAAATGCAAATCCAGCAGCGGGGAGTCAGCGCTCCCAGCCCCAGTCAGAAGCTGGACCTAGCGCCCTTCAGTGCAGTTCTGTGTCTCCATCCTGTCCTGTGAGCAGAGAAGGGAAAGATGAGCCCGGGTGCTGAGACCCCTTTGCCGGTGCCCACAGCTGGTTCCTTGACGACCAAACAGAAGGGACAGAATCCCCGAGGTCTGCTCCTTCAGAGAGCTGAGGGTGCCTTTCTTCACCTACAGAAAATGGGAACCAGCTTGAAAAAACACAAAGGCTCTGAGTCTGGGAGGCTCTGTGCCTCGGTCCTGTTTAAAGCTGCTGGCCAGACGTGCCCACTTAGCTACTCGGCCTGCTGTCCACAGCAGAGACAGGCTCCCTCAGCCTCTGTGTTATCAAGCCCCTGTACTCAGTCCCCTGCTGACGGTTTCCCCGCCGTCGGCTGGGTCCACTTCATCCGAGGCTGGCAAGCAGCTGTAGGCCTCCTACGAGAGGAGGTTCCCGGAGCCGAGATTGTGTCTTCAGTGCCTTAGGGGCACATGCGGTGCATACATCTTTGGTAAATAATTGTCCGTTCTGATGCAACTACAGAAATGTCAGTGCGGCATGTCAGCCACCAATTGGAGCGTGGCTCTGCAACCCCTCTCTATTCCCGTCTGACTGCTACTATCTTCCAGGGGGAAAAGCCCTCCTTGTCTCTTGTTACACCGTTTTTACAATCTGGGATGCCACTAATAACGACTTTGTGTTATACAAAACAGATCCATTAATGTCACCAAGCCCCGAAAGTACTGAATCAACCCTGCTCTTTCAAAAAGCAGGTGGACAGCAGATGAGGTAAAGGCCGCGCTTCCCAGTGGCTCCTTCGCCTGAGCGCTGGCCCTGCCCGTTGGCAACAGGGGTATTTAGAGGGCCGTGTGGCTGCGGAGGAGGAAGATGTCATGTCTGGCCCCAGAGGCCCCTCCAAACAGAACAAACCAGCTGTGGGACTTCAAGTGGTGATTTAAGGCTCCTCTAACCCTATCATGCCAAAGTTCCCGCTACACATAGCAGAGGGCAGGGGGAGGCCTGTGGCCCCCTCATCAGCTATGACAGCCACCCTTTCAGTAGGAATGTAAGGGGATGATTCCAACCAACATCTTCAGGGTAAATGTTGGGGGAGGAGGGATAAATCATTAGCTTAGGGTGAACACATTCAAATAACTATGTATAAGATGGATATCCAATGAGAACCCACTGTATAGCACAAGGAACTCTACTCAATATTCTGTGATAACCTAGATGAGAAAAGAATCTAAAAAAGAATGAATATATGTATATGAATAACTGAATCACTTTGCTGTACTCCTGAAACTAATACAACATTGTAAATCAACTATATTCCAATAACATTAAAATAAAAAAAAAAGAAAAAGAAAAAAGATATTCCTGCATAAGCCTTTTTTTCCTTGACTAACCAAGAAAGAGAAAATAAAAAACAGAAAAAGAGAAAGAAAAGCAAAACAACTTGAGGGAACCCAGCAGTTTTCAAGGTAGAGGAACGAACCATCCATCTTCACACTCCCTGCAATGTGCCTGAGATGCTTGTCTCTGATAAGGAGGGGGGACGGCCAGTGACGTGGTTCTCATGACTCAGAGGTGATGCTCTCTATTCCACAGCCAGGGTCCCGGCTGTGCTCAGGCCAGACACGGAAAGCGTCGTCCCCATACATGTCAGCCACACACACTGGAGGAGCCACCCCAGAGGGGCCCTGCAAAGCCAGGGTGGCTGGTGTCCAGTCCCAGGGACCGACGGGGGCTCACTCTTCATTCTGGAGAAGCCTGGGGGGCGGTGGGGAATGTGGGGAAGGAAAGGACTCAGCAGGTGAATCAAATGATGGACATGAGCCAGGAACTGGGGTTTATGTGACACAGAGGCACACTGTAGACAGGCTTGCCAGGCAGGACATCCACACCAGACCTCCTGTGCAGAGTTACTGAGGATGCCTTGGGCCTGCCCCAGCTATGGAGCAGGGACTGCTAAGGACAAGCTGCTTCTGAACATTGGTTACAGCATGAAATTACAAGGGAGAAGCTATTACAAGGGAGAAGCTAATTAGATTATAAATCACACATACTCACATGCACATAGATATATTTATATATGAATGAAGAATATAAGCTCCTTTCTGTAAATCATCAGGGTTCAATGAGTACTAAGTGTCTACTGTATGGCAGGCACTGTGCTAGGCCTGGGGGATTCTCAAGGAAGAGCATTGAACACAAAGAGACTCTGTGCCCATCCTCATGGAGATGACAGCCTCTAACGAAAAGTGATGAAGTGAGCACCAAGTTACAGTATTTAGCACATGATGGGGAGGTTGAACCTCATCTGTGTGGCCAGGAAAAGCTTCTTTCTCTAAAGAACTGTGGTGAAGTTGAGATATGACAAATGAGTCAGCTTGAAGCAGTAACAACGCATTCAGGCTGAGGAAGGGGTCTGGGCAAAGGCCCCATGATGGGCAGGAACACAAGGCGGTGAAGATGCCCTGAGCTCCCCGTCAGCTAGAAATGTCCCCTACCTGAAATGGAAGCTGAGAATCAGTGCCTAGAGGAAAGCCTTCTGCGGTGCTAGGTAAAACCCAAGTGTCCAGGGAGGTTTGCAGAAGGATCGGAAGATGACAGAGAGGAAGCGCAGAAAGAAGCCCTAGGCGGGCCTGGCCCAGGGAGCGGGATAGATGGTGAAGCTGGATTTCTTCTATCCTGATACACATAGCAACAGTGGTGCTTCCGCTTTCGCGGGGACCTGTCCCAGAGCTCTTGGCCGCCCCCCTCCTGTGCTCTGCAGTTTCAGGGTGGGTAGAGGAGGAAGGATCAACAAAAGGGCTTCCCGGAGCCACCTGTCTCCTGGACTCTGCCCTCCCAAGTTCATGGCTTGTGGCTTAGCTGTGTGCTTGGGAGGGGAGTTAAGAAGCCTTAGTGGAATAAAATCCTAGTCAAAGAAACCCAGGAGCCTCATGCTGGAGCAAAGGGGAACCCAAAACGTGAAAAGCAAGAAGAGAAAACATGGCACTTGGGGATGATGAATGAGATGTGGTGTAGGGTGAACGACTTGCCAGCTGATTTAGGGAATTTGGAAGATGTATTATAAAATCACGAGAAAGATGCTCCGGGCAATCAGGATGTTTTCTGCTGCCACCACTCACCACACCCAACCAAACCCCAAAGTACAAATGTGCCGTTTATGAAACCAACGTGGCTTATTAAACCAGGGCTGTTCCACCCTCCTCCTTCTGGCGGTGGCCAGGCTCTGCGCTCCGTGCGTTCAGTCCCCCCGCCCGTGTTGTATACGTCCGCCTGCCCTGGGACCTCCCCTCCCATTCCCCCACTGCCCAGCACAAGCACGGNTTCCACCCTCCTCCTTCTGGCGGTGGCCAGGCTCTGCGCTCCGTGCGTTCAGTCCCCCCGCCCGTGTTGTATACGTCCGCCTGCCCTGGGACCTCCCCTCCCATTCCCCCACTGCCCAGCACAAGCACGGCTCAGGACCACCATAAAAGGGCAGCTAAGGGACCGCAGGTGGGAGCGAGAGAGACACGCACCTCAAGATGGGGATGGGCTCCCTGACACGGGGCAGAGAAGTTTGGGCAGCTGCCAGTGAAAGCAAGCTTTCTGAGTTTTCTGGGAGTTGCATTTTCTCCTGAATGAAGGTTTATTGGCTCCTTGCTGGTTATGAGATTATACCCCAGTCCTCCAGGGATATGTGTGAGGGATCATGTAAATCCTGCATTCTGGCAGAAAGAGAAAAACACTAATTTTTACATTAGTGACATCTCAACATGGAGTTGTTCAGCAGAGCATCTGCTCGCGCCTGATTAGAAAGCCTGCACTGTGGACGGCATCTGCTCCTCTCCCCTCGCCCTTTCCTTGGAATGGACAGCTTCCCTAAGAGCAATGAGCACCTGGTGAACAGGTGTGCTGACCATGAAGGAACAGGCAGGTGCCTTTAACTGTTTGTGTCCTGGAACCAGAATCCATCAAGAGGAGCCATGATGGCCATTTCAAGACCGCTTGACATGCTTTTGTAAAGGGTTTTTCATCCTTCCAGATGAGAGCTCTCTCTGACCTTGCCAAGGTTAACTGGCTTGGAGCTGACTCTGAGCATCCCACATACTCTGGGAAGAACTTCTGGTGCCAGTCATTTGTCAAACTCCCTGCTTTTAGCTTGGTTTGAGGTCTTGTGTACATTTGCAAAAGAGGTCTTGATAGTGGCCCATGAACCTCCCCTCTGAGGAGCAGAGGGCATGCCCAGAACTGCAGTTGCTAAGCACTGATGCGAGAGAGGTCCTGAGATGCTGTTTAAGTCTCATGCTTAAATTCGAACATGTTTCTTATCTAACAGATGGGAAATAAAAGAAAGGTAAACATTGCCCACTGCCGTTTGTAAATCTAGAAGGAGAAAGAATTTTATAAACAACAGCAGAGAGAAGTGAAATCAGGGCAGGGTACTAACCTTTGGGTACAGACATTTAATTTGGGGCATAGACAGCAATCCTAGGTAGGTGTGATAAACCATCATCCAAGGTTGGAATCCTGGGGAAAGAACTCACGGGCAATATCAGAAGGGCAAGGGGTTTGGGAAACAGGTTGTGAAAGAGACCCCAGTTCCCATTAGATCCGGAACCAGCCTCAGCCACCTTACATAAACATCTGGCACCAACAGGGCAAAGATAGATCGTGTTTAGGAGGAAACCACTAAAACTCCTAGAAAGGGGATTATGAATTTAAATTAAATCCAGGAATAACTATACATAGTACTTATAAGACGTTGCTGTATGTAATGTCCCTATAGTTTAATTATATTCTATTCTATTTTCTGCTTTTGGTACATGAAGACAATAGTGAGAAGATCCTTTAGGATTTGGGAACGAGGGAAAGTTACAATTTCACTGCGAGCAGAGACAGTCACCTTAAAGAGACAGACTGGCACACAGGCCAGCATGACTGTGCCCACTGGATGTGCCAATTTAGGTAATGGAAGAGAATGTTCATCAGAGGCTGGGCTGGTCAGCTATAGCAGCACAGAGCAAGGCGATTCGTGAAGACAACACTGGTAATGCCTAGGAAGCACCATTCATGGGAGCTGGAACAGCCTGGGAGTCCTGTTGGCAAAGCCAGTGTGGATATAGATTCAGTGACTACTGGCCAACAGCCTTTGAATCTTTGGGCTCATTGTCATTGGCAAGACCATCCTTATACATTTGTTTAACCTTTGATCAGAGTCAATGCTCATTAGAAAACCTCTGGATTATTCCTTGGCTTTCTGACAAAGGAGAAGGCTCAGCGCTATAACTNCCTTTGAATCTTTGGGCTCATTGTCATTGGCAAGACCATCCTTATACATTTGTTTAACCTTTGATCAGAGTCAATGCTCATTAGAAAACCTCTGGATTATTCCTTGGCTTTCTGACAAAGGAGAAGGCTCAGCGCTATAACTGCAAATTCTGGTGCCTGAGACAGCCATTTATCACTGCAAATTAATACATTTACATTTTGATTATGCTTTGGGTTCCCATGTACACTTATGTTTTCCTGATAGAAAGAGCTGGTCGTGTTGGGATATTTATCACAGTGGGTTATGCTTTTGTAAACTTGTAAACTGCCTTTATTTTACAAATTCATTGAACAGTTTCTTGTCCCTGAGAGGAAGGTGGCTCATTCAGAGAATGTAGAGAGCATCAATTTCCTAGCCTCTAAGGTTGAGAACCACATTCTGGAAGATAAGAAAATCACCCAGGTGGTGGATGCCATGCCACAAGCCTCAAAGCCCCTTCCTAGAGAAGTAATCCCTTGTCCACAGTGTTGACACACTGATGATCCTTGTATCTCCTACAAACACCAGTGAGAATTCTTAAAACTAGAAAGTAGGTGGGATTGACATACATACATTACCATGTATAAAATAGATTACTAATGAGAACCTACTGTGTAGCCTAGGGAACTCTACTCAATGCTCTGTGGGACCTAAATATGAAGGAAATGTGCAAAAGAGTGGATATACATATATGCAAAAAAGAAAGAAAGAAAGTAGGGGTTGGGTCCTGTGGTCCGGCATTTATTGTGAAGACGGTAAAATACAGGGAGACGTCCTTAAGTAGTACACTGATATGCGGCAGGCCTGGGAGCAAGGAACCCCAACGGAAGAGCTCTGTTAGCCATGGAAGAGGCCCCAGTGTGGGTCCCTTCGGTTTTCCTTCGTGGCATGCTCTTCCAGAATGGCCAACTGTGGATGAGCCATCTCTCCAGCTAGCCTAGCTTTCTCCAGGGACTGAGTCAGGGGAGGGACAACTTAAAATCTCTGCTTCTCGCCCTTCCGGTGTCCACTTCGCTCACTATAGCATTTATGCTGCAGAAGGACTGAGGAGTTGACAGAAAACAAAATTTACCCGTGTCTGTGCAGTTGCTGTCAACCAGAGGGAGGAGTTTGGAGAAAGCATATAAAGAAAGGTATGAATTTTCCTTTCAAAAATTAACTTGTGCATGTATTAAACCTTTCTCATTGGCTCTTGAGAATTAAGCTCTGACAACAAAACTGGCTTTCGGCACATTTCCTGAGTTGCCCCCATCGTTTCGTATAATGTCTGAAATCCTCCCAGAACAACGCATGGCGTTCTTCAGGGCTGTCCGTTTTCCATTTCCAGAACTGGGTAACTGCATTTAGGAGGTCAGCAAATCCATCTGCTTTTCAGTTAATGACATGGACGAGAGGCTGCTGGGAAGTGGCCGAGGGGCTTTCACTGAGAGCCAGGGAGGAGGCTGGCCCTGGCTGTAGGAGGAGCTGGGTGACAAGGCAGTGGCTGTCCTTTTACACCTGGCCAAGGGACTAGCACAGCACGGGATTGTGGGAGGACGGGGATGCACAGACAAGAAGGGACGGAGGGAGGCAAGAGCCCTGATGGGGCTTCGTCCGCTAGGATCCCCCTCTGCAGGAGGTAGTTTTTCCACACTTGCCCCCCTCAGCAACTCCTCCTGTCCTACTGCACCCACAACAGGAAGGATGCCCCAAACCACCCTCTGACTCCCTGGTGGGGTCCTGCGGTGCAGCCACAGTTTATGTGGTATCCTAAGAGAGGCTCACAGTTCTAGCCCTTCCATTTTACAATCCCCTCTGTCTGTGGGTTTTAAACCATAGTATCCTGACCTCTGTGCAATCTGTTTGGAAATAACTCAGGCAATCGGATCATATTACCAGCTAAATGCTTATGAAATTTCATTTTAAGAGACATAACTGAAAAAGCATAAAAATGTCCAAATTCTCTCATTTAAAAACATCACTGTGAGCCAAGACCTTGTATGATAATGTATAAGTGCAACGTTACAACTAAATTATGAGGATCAGGGAAATAAAGTCCAGGGAAGAAGAATAAGGGAACTTTAATGTGCCTTCCATACCTTCAGTGTGGGAAATTAACATGAAACAGCATATTTCCAGGCTCTGGAAATATTCAGAGGATAGACAGTACTGTTCTAGTGTGAAGATAATACATATCAGCACAATTAGAAAATTACTCTTTCATCATGTTCAGGATTGACTTGTCTATGAGAAGGTCTAACAAATTTACCAGGCAACAATTCTGCTGATGGTTTCCTTCTTGCTGCCTCTATTTCTTAGTCCCTTCTTCAGAAAGATGTATAAGTCATGTCCTGGCTTAGTCATCCAAGATAAACTGCTGTGTACTAAGTCTTGGTTATGGGTAAATTCTTTGCCTTGATTTGCCTAGAACTAAATGTTGCTAATAATGATATTGACTCTGGGAATGAGGATAGATATCTACTGAGCACCTACTATGGTCCATGCACAATTCAAAATGTTTTACATGCACCAACTCGTTTATTTTAGAATAGCCATGTGAAACAGAAAGGATGATTTCCCATTTTATAGGTATGGAAACTGAGGTTAAGAAAGGTTAAGTAATTGCCTAAGGTCACTAAGTTAAGCAAGGAATGGAGTCAGGATGCAAACTCAAGTCTCAAAGCCCAAGTGTTAGTGAGACAGGTACAGATTTGAGAGCAAACCTTCTTGAGTATTGACAGGAACTGTCATTCCCCAGACAACTGTCACTTTGGGCTCTTACTTGGACACAGTAGGCTTACTACAAATACATACACCTACAACAAGTACACAATTCTTATTTTTGCCCTTATTTATAATGTGGTTTAAGTGTATGGAGCAGGTGAATGAAAAAGAAACCATATTACAGGTGGAAAGCAAGTTAACCCTTCTACCTTCAACCTGACCTCTTTAGCATGCAGAAGCCAAACAGTACAGCAGAGGCTCTGGCACCATGTGCATTTGTCATTTTAAGAGAGAAATAAGAGGCAGTAGAGGAGAAATGCATGGGCTATGGAGACAGGCAGATAGGATTCAAAGCCTGTTCTTTCATCATGTGACTTTGAATGAATTATATAACCTCTCTGAGCCTCCGCTCGCTCTTTCCTTAGAAAAGTGTCTGTGTGCTAACATCCTTACCTTGTAGGGCTGTCTGGCAGAATAAATGAGATAGCACTTAGCAAAATACCTTGCATATAGTGAGAACTTAATTAATTTTAGACTTTATGTTGCTTTCTACTCCTTCAACCAACAATTTTAAGACACACTATTGTTGATTGTTACAGAGGGCAATTAGGTAGAAAGCTCACAGGGTATATTTTAGACTTCTGGGCCTTAACCATGTGATTCAAAAAGCCAACTATGATGCTGTTCACTGCCAAGGTCAGACAGTTCAAGCCAGGCTAAGCAAAATCAGCCGATGAGTTTCTACTGAGAATTAGCACTCTCATAGGCATGGGGGTGTGGACAAGGGAGATGTAGTAAGTGGAGGAGAAGCTCCACATCAGGGAAGTGCCTACCATATACCAGTTTCACGCAGAAAATTTGTTTTATCACTTTATAATGGCAGCTGAAATAAGACAAGGTTTCTATGCTGCAGAGTTTTGAGTCTGGTTGGGACAACCTCAGTCCACACATGCACAAAAATCAAACCATGTGTATATTTTAATATCTTGAACAATGTCAATATCTGTGTACAGAGAAATACAAGAAGATAAAGATCCAGAAAAGGGGACTCTTTCTTTTTAAGGCAAGAAAAGATCTCAGAAGCGACTCATTTCCTCTCTAAACATACATTATGATTATTTTACAGGCTGTGATCCCTTAGCTGGCCCCTAGGGTTATATGTGGCATCTGGACTTAAATACTCTAGACCTGTGACAATATGGTATGAGCTATGCCCATTTGAAATATGTGTTCCTTAATATATCCCTCCAACCAGAAAATGAAGTAAGCTACAGCATCAGAATGTTGTTGTTTAATCCCTTGAAGAGAAAAAGTATTTTCCAGAAACACTGGGCTTGGAGTTCCTAAGAGGGAGAGGTACAGTAATGATAGTCTCCATCCCCAGCCACCTCCTGACGAGGCAGTTCTACCTCAAACATCAAAGCTGCTGCATTAAAACTTAATTTGAATTTAAAATCCCTGACAGGGACCGACACTGGGGAAGCAGGGGTTAACCACGGAGATAATGAGGCCGCTGCTGCCACTGCTGATTCTGTTGACAGTATTGTATCACCTAATGAATGCGGCGATATAAATCTTGATGAGGGGCAGGCCGGAGTCTCGGGGAAGGTAATGATAATGAGCAGGGGCAGGAGCCCATGCTGCAGATGAAGAAGAAAACCAATAAAATGCCTGGCCCAGGAGGAGCAGGCTGAGGCTGGGCCTGGCAAGGGTCAACCGTTTGGCCATGTTTATGCGGGTTGCCCTGTATTCCACCAGGCACATTCTAGGGCCTCCTGGGTTCGCAGGAGCTGATGGAAGACAAGGGAAGGTGGACGGAGGCATCGTGGGCTTCTAAGTCAGCTCCCCACAGGCCCAGTCAAGAACAGAAATAGGACAGTTATTACCACTGACTGGGGAATCTCATAATCTCTGTCTCTCCTCTCGACGGCAGGAGGAAAACAGATTTTCCAGATCTTAGTGATCCATGTCATCACCTGAAGTCCCTGCTTTATGCTGACTGGGTCTCCGACTACCACGAATCCATACTACCATACTATCACTTGCCTTTTTTAGTTAACGAGCTTGGTGTGATTCCTTTGCTCTCGTCCCTTCAGAAATATATTCCAAGGGCCACTTGGTAAAACAAAGGACTTCTTGAAAAGCTTTCATGTAGAAATCAAAGACTCCAGAGGCCATTATGCAGGTGGGATCTGATGTTCCAGGCAGCATGTGAGCATTTGGGCAGGCCCCTGGGGATTTTACCTGGAGAGCTCCAGGGAACAGAGGTAACCCTGGTGTGTTCTCCATATAGCTCTGGGCCCAGGCAATGGGGGCTTTAATAGCTCTAACAGCTACAGACCAATGGTCCAGGCTGCTTTCCCAGGTCAGGAATAAGAGGTATTGAGGAGAGTCCAGCACATTCACTCTGGAGCAGAATATGATTCTTAGGTGGAGAAATGAGTCGCAGTGCTAGAGCATCTGATACAATGGAGCCACGCTGTTCTGGGCGGTGTCAGACTGGTGGGCCTTCCTCCAAGTCTAGAACCCAGGAAATAGACTTCTGATTGAAAAAAAAAAAAAACTAGACAGTATCATGAAGGGGCCCCTTATCTTTATCCAGGAGTCTCAAGTCTGTTGTGCCTAAGAGTCACCTGGATGATTTTCAGAATATAGGTTCTGGGCCNTTAAAAAAAAAAAAAATCTAGACAGTATCATGAAGGGGCCCCTTATCTTTATCCAGGAGTCTCAAGTCTGTTGTGCCTAAGAGTCACCTGGATGATTTTCAGAATATAGGTTCTGGGCCCCAGTTTCAAAGAGCTTCTTTAGGAGGGTCTCGGATGAGTGTGCTCTGGATAGAAAAGCATCTTTGTCTTTTTTTTTTTCCCCCCTTCCTTTTAAATCTCCTAGAAGTGACTATCATCTACTACTGGCTGAGGAGATGGCTTATGTAAAAGTGGAAAGAAAATAAAACAGAGAAAAAATAGGAAATCATACTTTTTCTATAATTTTTCACCAGGGTGTCTCAACTTTGGCTGTATTGACATTTCAGACTGGATCATCCTTTGTTGCAGTGGGTTGTCCTGTGTATTATGAGGTGTTTAGCAGCATCCTTGGATTCTACACACTGAATGCCAGTAGCTGGCCTAGTTATGACAATCAAAAAAGTCTCCAGCCCTCTGGATGGGAGTAGGAAGCGCAAGACTACCCTCGGTCGGGCACCACTGGCTTAGATGACCCGGTGGCCTGGAAGCCTGGGCATTTTAAAGAACTAAAGTACTCAGAGATGGGAGACAAGCCATTGCCAAGTCCCTAGTGGTTTATTGCAAGGAGCCAGTCTTTTACTTTGTGATTATCATCCTTGGAAAGAAATTTTATCGTAGCTTTTTGTTGTTGTTACAAGAAGCACTCTTTTCAGAGGACTGGCGACTGTGAAGAGAATCCGGCAATTTGCAACATTCTTTCTTAGAGCTTCTGTTACCCCAGCAGGAGCACCCTCAGCTACACCTGCAATTTGCATAGAAGCATCCATGAAAGCAAACGCAAACGATACCACAAGGATGGACTGAGGCCACACCGTTCACAAACCCACAAAGAGACAACACTGTGTACCAGTCACATAGGTGGGTACTCTTTTCCCATCACAGATGGCACTGACCAGAAAATTAAAGTGTTCTTTTCCTAACAGAGGGAGAGTTGAGATTAAAGGAACAGAAAGATGAAAATCAAGATTCATGTTCGCAAGAGAAAGTTCCCTTTTTCTTTCTTCTTCCCCTTTCTTTCCTTTCTCCCCACTCCATCCTATTTCTCTCATCTCCCTCTTTCTCTTTCCTCTTGCTTTTTGTTCTCTCTTCTCTCCATCTCTTTCCCGTTCAGCCCCTCCACCCTCTCTCTCATTTTATTCGATTGGTTTGCCGGGCAACCTTATAGAAACTTCTCTCAAGAGCAGGCCTATTGAGCCTCGCTCTCAAATTGCCCCCAGAGCCCACTGGATATTCCTTCAGATGTCTAACAAGCGTTGAACACAACTGAGGTTTAGAGAGACACAGAAATCAATACTGCGGCTTCCACCAGTCACGCTGAGGGATTAGTTGTCCCAAGGAAAAGCACAGACAGTTGAATAAGAGAATCATGACTCCGAATACCCTAACAGGTTTATGAACTAGAAAGCAGCCTCTGGCCTTGATAACCTCCAGTTGGCCTGGAGAAAAAGGAGACTGTGAAAACATTCACTTAGCTTTCTCCCCTTTTGTATTAATGAGGTCAAGCATTGGACCTCAGGGGGTCAACAGTGGTACTCAGAGGAACGACTGTTTAGGCCAATGGGCAAGGATGACCGTCTGAGCAGTGGCAACTCAGAGGCTCAGGCATCCTCCCAGATTTGGCAAATTCAGTGGTCACATCCCTCAGGACAGAGTTTGCAAGGAGGCTGGGTCTGGAAGCCAAGTAGAAAAATAACAATGCCTTGTATTATGTGTTATGAGCAGTCAGCATTATAAACAGTGGAGGAGCATGTAGTTTTAAATCATGGATGGGGTATGGGAGATCAACCAAGTATGCAAATGAATTATGAAAGCAAAAGTCACTCAGTGGTGTCCAACTCTTTAGTCCATGGAATTCTCCAGGCCAGAATTCTGGAGTGGGTAGCCTTTCCCTTCTCCAGAGGATCTTCCCAACACAGGGATTGAACCCAGGTCTCCTGCATTGCAGGCAGATTCTTTACCAGCTGAGCCACAAGGGAAGCCCATGAATCATGGGTTGCTTCAAAATGGACAGGATTCTGAAGGAGTAAAAAGCAATGGATAAATTTTAGTAAGTAGTTTCTCCACTTTGATAAGAGTATAACCAGAAGGGGCTCATCTCAGTAAGTTTAAATTTTCATTCCTCCGCCGCCTACAAATGACCAGACTCATGAACCGAATGGACACCCTGAAAGCCTCACGTTTATGTTGGGAAGGCTGTTTTCAAACAGGCGGATTCAAAGATCTAAATGATGTCCGTTTTAATAAAGAGAGAGTCACTTTTCAACTGGACCTACAGGCTTGAGCGAAGTGAAGAATTAAGGCTATTATCTGTATAATTCAAACCCAAACCTACCTTTCTGTGAATTTATAGGACAATTTAGGTCCTAGCTGAATAATTCAGAAAAAGATAATCACCTCAATTATTTAGATGACCATCTCATCCCCTTATATATTCCATCTCTTTAACTCAGATGTGGAAAGTTGACAGCAATTAAACCTCTCAACCAAGCCGCCCACAGGAGGACATAGATTGGGACTACAAATATGGTACCCTTGAAACACGATGAATAGAAAGGGACCCAGATAAGCAAATTCATGTCAAAAACACTTGTCCTAAATCAGTAAGTGGTGCTCACCCACCTGATTAGGGCTGCAACATCGTAGACTCAGGGCTGAGGCTTGGAGGTCATCTCTCCAAGCCTAGCATTCTCTTGGTCCTGGGAGGATGTCACTGATTTGGGATAGGACTCAACACCTTTCTCTGGCAAAAAGTGTTATAAACAAGAGAAGCATACACNGTCCAGGCTGGTGGGTTCAGCTTTCCTTTGTGTGAACATTAATCTGCCTGGTCCCATCCCCCCTCCTCTGCCTGCACATTAACCTAAAATATGAGCACATGCTCCAGTCTTGCCTGTGCTGGCTGCCCCCGCGCCCACAGCGTCCCTGCCCCCTTCCTCCAGCCCTCTTATCTAAAGCAGCGTGTCACTGCAATTTTATGGTCAACATTACAGACTCAAGCCCTCCTTTGAACCAATCAAACGGCACTGAATACGTTAAGGGAATCCAGGCTTTCTGGAAGGAGCCTGCGTCCTGAGCCGCACTGCCTGACCTCTCTAAGAGCAGCCCCCATAAATCTGCCTCACGTGATGGGAGATGGGCTTTTCAGGATCTCTCAGGGTGCTTTGAGGTAGCACTTCTATGAACTCCTTGCCACAATAAATAATGCTACCTGCAATATGTCTTTGGGAGTGTGTCAGCAGCTGCTGTCCTGCCATGAATTTTTATTCTTGTGCCGTCTGGAAGATAGATTCCAGATTCAGCATTTCCCCGCACTTAGTGTCAGATCTCTTTACCCCCTTGCCCCAGCAGAATGACAGAGACCACAAATAAAATAAAATAAAATTAAAATTAAAAAAAAAAAAAACAGCCTAGGAAAAATGGCTCAAGACCAGAGGGAAAGAGCCACGCTCACCACAGTGCAGCGGGGACAGTCACCAATGTGATGGCAGCGACTCCGTGGGAGGAAGGAGGGAAAAGCGGCAATTCAGAGACCTCAGAAAGAATGCAATTCACCTGGGGTAGCTGGAGAAAGGGGGTTCTACCAGGTAAAGCTGTTGGATGAGAGGAAAGCCCATTTTGAAGCAATAAACCATTCTAAGAGAAAGCAACAGAAATCTGTTTTCAAACCTCAGTTAGATAGTCATTGCGCTGGTCAGATTCTAGGCAATTGGTCCCTGAAAAGAGGGCAATGGATTTGAAAAAGTGTGGTGATGACATCTAAGATGAGTTGCAGTGGTTTGAAAGTTAAAGATGAGGGAGAAAGACACTATCGTAGCTTTGGCATAACAATACGTTGGTTCCCAAATTTCACTGGCTTGCATGTCCTTGCTGATCTAGACAGGAGCATCCCCTGGCTGGCTATGTTTTACCAGTTATCATCTCCACAACTTGAGACCTCCCGGCTGCATTGAAGTCAAAACTCAGCACCGTGATGCCCGAGAATTTCCCTTTCTTTGAAATGTTCCAAGTCCCAGGAATCGTCTGCACTACTAGCATGCCAGCCATATCCATTACGGTGGGGGAGAACACAGGAAAGGAAGAAAGAAAATATGGCTTTGATATGTTAACGTCTCACAGCGGCAGATTATTTCACTTTATGCCTGCTTCCTTTGCAGAGTGGGTAAAATTCAGCTGGCATCCTGGCAGGAATAACACACAGACCTAGCTTCTGTGTGCACGGAAGTCTGTGCAACCCCAGTCTGATGACAGAACCCACGACATCAGCCAACTTCCAGATCAGAGTTTTGCCAAATGTGAAGTGAGTCGGCACTGGGGATCTTAAAACACAGGTTTGGGTTTGGCAAGGGTGGGTTGGGGCCTGAAAGTCTGCACTTCTAATGAGTTCCCAGCTGCTACAGATGCTGCTGCATGATATGGTTATAACAAGTTTTATGTTATAACAAGTTCCTATGTGTGCAGTACTCATCCCCAGCTGTCCATGTGGGCCCCAAACCCAGGAGAGATTGCTCTGTTCCTTTGTTCCTGTATATTTCACTCTTGGGTCGCTCTCTCTCTCTCTCTCTCTCTCTCTCTCTCTCTCTCTCTATATATATATATATATATGTATGTATGTATAT
>SJYV01008858.1:93410-119527 GCA_006410875.1 Neotragus pygmaeus | reverse complement strand
GCTCTCTCTCTCTCTCTCTCTCTCTATATATATATATATATATGTATGTATGTATATAATTTTTAAAATGTCAAAATAGAGTTTCAAAAATTGTAGAAGTTTTAACACAATAATACATCTGATTCACCAAAACAGAACATATCATCTCATATGGAGACAGTGATGAGAAACCATATTTGAGACTCTCTGTGAGTGTAAGATCTGGGCCAATCGACCTCCTGGACCCAGCACTGATAAGCTACCAGGCCCCACCCAAAGGGAATCTCATTGTTCATGCACGATGTTGGCTTTGAGTTGTGGCCTCCTAAATAATGGCATACTCTGAGACAGGGCCACAGTCTCATCTTCAGCTTCCCACAGCACGGTGGCTGGGGTCTGGCCTAGTGAGTGGAGGGTGTAGAGTCAGGTGGGGACTAAAGAGAAATCTTTACAGATCAAGTTATCAAGGGCCACTTGATAAGTGGGGCCATGGGTTCATGTCGAATACAGTAACAAGACCAAGATTACAGAATCGTCGAACTAAAATGGAGGTGGCCGACAAGGTCGTTGCCAAATTTGTCTTTTGATGGGAAGTTAAAGTTTCTTGGGGTTAATATAACATTTGAAGTGACAAATGTGGAAACTTCTCTTCTATCCCAGCATGTTCAGATAAACAGCTAAGAACATAGCAGTCCCTGTCAGTCACATCAGTCTGAGGCCGGAGATGATCACTCATTTGTAAACTGGGCTTTCTTTCTGCTGCATACCTTTCAAAAACATAAGCTCTCTTCTAATTGCCTGGGTTGACCTATATTTAGAAGCCTGAAATGTGCTAGTGTAGTGGAGAAGCCAGAAAAACATTGGAGTTAATCATTAAATCAATCTGGGCTGACCCCAGAGGACAGTGAGCACCAAGGGTTGTTGGTCAAGGAGCTTTCGGAGGCTGGACTTAAAAGAACTCTCTTGTTTCTCCGAAACTGGAAAATCTGCTTCTTCTTGAAAAACCTATTCTCAGAATAGAATCTGCTCTCTTCTAGGATAGTTCTTTGAGTCTCTCAAGCCGGTAACCAACGTCATTTTGTCTTGGGGTCCTCTCTAGGTTCCCCTGTGATCTCTACTGCATTGAGTAGCACAGATGGACAGACCAGAGGAATATGATCATTCTCAAGAGAAACCAAGCTACAAGAGCCTTCTTTTCTTCCCTTTTCACCTTGGCCATCTCTCCTCCTCTCATGGTGTCTTTTTGGTTTCTTACTGTTCAGGAATGTCAAAATTCATAGTTTAATTTTTTTCCTTAAATGTTTTTACTTATAATGTGATGATGGTAAATTTCTTGAAAGTTCAGAGATTGAAAAATTGGGGGAAACAACAAAAGGTATCACACACTATTTTTAGTTCAAATGAGCAGTGTGACAACATTTGGACATGGGTACTAGGTATCTAGAAAGTTACAACACGGAACAGCAAGTTCAGGAAGCTGCCTGATTCTGGAGAACCAGCACTCACCCTCACATTTTCCAGCTCTGCTTTCTGCAACCCATGCTAGATGGTGGTTTGATTTTGAGTGCTAAAAGATATAAACAGCTAAGGCAGGAGGGAGTACCTAGAACCAGTCACAGAAAGTTACTGACCATTTGATTCCTGCAGATGAGTGATGGAAAAATTTGGTACCTTTTTTGCAATTTATGTTTGGATGTCCAGCTGACTAACTTTAAGGTTAAATTAACGTATCTGAATGACACACACATGTATTTTAAATTCTTGCATTGAATTTTGTAGAGCTAAACTAGGAAATGAGGAAGCTAATGTTGGAAGACAATAAATTATAGATACATTATCAGCTACTTAATGAATATTTACAGACTCGTTTCTGAGAAGATATGCCAGTATAAGACATCTTCACCTTCAGGAAATTTACATTCTAATTGTTGGGATGGTACTATGGGACTAGAACAATTAGATGTACATGCAAATATGTAAGTGCTAAAGGATATGACATGATATTATATGATATGATCACATAGTAAAGATAAGAATTTAGAGAAGTAAGATATCAATGAGAGTTTTAGAACCCAAGAAAGGCTTCCTGTGGGTGGAGTTTGTGTAGGAAATAGGATGGGCCTTCCAAGGAACCGGAACGATATCTAGGAAGCCATGAAATCCAGCGTGTACTCAGAAGGTGGCAAGGAGATTGGTCCTGTGGAGCAGAAGTGGACAGTCAGGGGACTGTGGGGAGTCAGGGCTGACCGTCTGGGAAGGGATGCTTGATAATGGAAATGAAGACACTGAAAGTTATTTTTAAACAGAAGCATATTATAATGGGAACATACTTTGGAAAAATTAGAGACGGTACCCCAGACCCTCAAACATATGGTCACAGGAACCTGGGCTCCTTGAACTTGACCCAGTAAGAAAACAGCATGGAGGGACAAGACGATTGTGAGTATAGCAACTGTCTCCTGGCCCTGTCCCCAGCTGGGTCTGTGACCTTAGGACCCGGAAAGCTGTAAGTGAGAGAAATAGACAAACTCACCCAGTGATCTGTTTTGCTAAAGTTCTATAATACTTCAGGGAGCATAAATAGTGTATTTGGGACTTTTTTTTTAAAAAGAGACAAAGGCAAAACCATTGTGGGGTGGTTATGGAATGGAAACATTCTACCCAGGTAGTAAGTATAAATTTATTATCGACATTATTAGCACATGATGGTAATAAAAAGCAGACCAATTTCTAGTTGGTTTTAGTATTGTTTTTAAATGCTCTACTGACAACATATTCCCTTATTCTTTGAATTTAGGGTAGACTGTTCCCACTGTGCCCCTCTCCCTGGAGAGACAGACCAGCATTTCTCTACAGGGGCAACTTTAGCCCCCTACTCAATACTTAGCAATGTCTGAGGATATTTGTGGTTGTTACAACAGGGTGTGGAGGTGATGTACTACCGACTTCTTGTAGGTAAGGGCCAGGGATGCTGCTAAAGAGCCTACAGTGCCCAGGACAGCCGCCCATAACAAAGAATGATCCAATCCCAAATTTCAATAGTGCTGAGGCTGACATAGAGAAATGTGCCCACAGAAGCATTAATTATAACAATAAAATCTTGGAAATACTCTTCCTCTCCAACAATAAAGGAATGGTTAAGTGAATTATGGACTATCCACATATCTGAAGCATGTACTTCGTCAAGCTTTCATATACAACCTAGTGATGTAGGACATTTTTCAGAGTATACTATTAAATAAGGACTTCCACAGTGGTCCAGTGGTTAAGACTCTGTGCTCCCAATGCAGGAGTTCAATCCCTGGCCGGGGAACTAAGATCCTGCATGCCAAGCAGTGTAGCCCCCCAAAAGAAAGAGAGAGAGAAGAGAAAAATGGAAAAAACCCCCACAACTATAGTATTAAATAGAAAATCAGGAATCCAAACCTTATTCACAATGTCATCTGAACACTGTAACAACAAATGTACCCTTACACACCCCATACACACAAATGATATAAGAAATAGGACCGGGAAGAAGTTACTAAAATGCCCATAATAGTTATCTCTGGATGGTAAGAAATAAGTGCTATTTCTTACCTTCAAAAAAAAAAAAAAAAAAAAACCAACCACTGTTCTATCAAAATATCTCAATAGTTTAAAACAGGCCAAGCTTAATAAGATGAAATGTCAGCACACTGTGAGATATTTATACATATGTTTGGAGCTCCAACTCTCAAAAACAGGAGGAAGATGACCAGTATGAAGGATATGAGTCAATCAAGTTCAAAATAACATGAATAGGCCAGATGGGGCTGCTACAAGAGCTACCGCAAGTCTAGGATAACTTAATAAGTGAGGACTGCACCAGAATGATGTGGGTAGCAGTCCACTGCGGGGNCAAGCTTAATAAGATGAAATGTCAGCACACTGTGAGATATTTATACATATGTTTGGAGCTCCAACTCTCAAAAACAGGAGGAAGATGACCAGTATGAAGGATATGAGTCAATCAAGTTCAAAATAACATGAATAGGCCAGATGGGGCTGCTACAAGAGCTACCGCAAGTCTAGGATAACTTAATAAGTGAGGACTGCACCAGAATGATGTGGGTAGCAGTCCACTGCGGGGCAAGTGCACCCATCACCCATCTGGAGTGCTGAATGCAGGCCATGTGACATACTTCAGGGTGGCCACTGGAGACCTGGGGTAGGTCCAGCTGAGAGCAATCAATAGACTGAGGAGCTGGGGAATTGTGTTATGTGACAAAAGGGTGAAAGAGCTAGCGATGTTTAGTCTGATGGCAAAAATGCTTAGGAGAGAAGTGAGGGCTGTCTTCAAATATTTGGCGGGCTGTCATATGGTAAGGGGACAAACACGCTCTGCCTGAGCCTGGATCACAGAGATGGTACTAATTGCTGATATGAACTGATAGCTTATCTTCTTTCACATAATTTCCAAACAAAAAAGAGAAAACTCTTCTAAACCTAGGAGATGTTCAAAAATTGGGTGGCTAACTTGGGATGTCATATGGTCCCCATCACTGACTTTCCAGCAGTGTGTCAGGGTTGCTATAGAATGGATGGGGAGCTGAGAAAATGAGAGGAGGATGGCGAGTAATGTATCCCTGATGCCTAGTGCTTGAGGCATGAACAGATGTCTACCAGCCAACAATCAGTGAGCACTTTCTGTGAGTCAGGCACCAAAAACGGTACCCCGGGCTTCACAGCTCTAACCTGCTCCTTACAGCCACTTAGTAATGAAGATACTATTATGTATCAACCCCACTTCCCAGATGAGAAAATGCAGACTGAGGAAAACTGAGGATCTTGCCCAAGTCAACAGCTAATCAAAGTGTCAGATTCTATAGTAATGCTAATAATAATAACACTGATCACCAGCAAAATAACTGTGGTGGAAAACATTTGTATAATGCTCACTATGCATCAAACATAATTGAGAATGCTATACCTACACCCCCAGTTAATAGATGAGCCTTGGGAAGTTGAGGATCCTGTCTAAGACCAAAAATGTTTCAGATACTGTAGCAATGCTAACCATGATAATATTCATCATTGTCGCCATAATAACCACAGCTGCAAACACGTGTATAGTGCTTACTACAGATCAAACAGTTCCAAATGCTGTACCTATATAAAGTCATTTAAGGCCACAACCCTTGGAGGTATCTCCTCCTTTTATCCTCATTTTACAGATGAAGAAATGTTGGCTTGGGGAAGTTGACAACCTTGCTTTTCTTCTTTCACATAATTTCCAAACAAAAAAGATAAAACTCTTTTTTAAGGTTACATAGCTAATATGTGATAGACTGGATTTTGAGACCTGGTCTATCAGACTCCATAAGGGTATCAGTAACAGTGGTACTGGTTCTTCCTGTCATTGTTGTCTTCACTGTCATAGTTTATTATGTAACACTTACTACATATCAGTCAAAACACAACAGCCTTATGGGGTAGGTAGTTAATTTTATATGTCAACTTAGAGGGTGATTTTGGACAACATTGACATTTACATTGATGTGAAGAAGCAGATTGAACTCTACGTGTGGGTGGGCCTCACCCAATCAGGTGAAGGCTTGAAACTGGAACAAAAAGACTGGCCTCCCCATGCAAGAGGGGACTTTCCAGCAGTCTGCCTTGGACTTTATCTGCACCTCTGGCTCTTCTGGGTATCCACCCACTGGCCTTTGGATTGGATCTGCACTCTCAGCTCTCCTGTCTCTCTAGCCTGCTAGCCCACACTGCAGACTTTGGACTCATCAACTTCCACAGTTATATGAAACAATTCCTTATTTTAAAAAAAAACCCTCTCCCCCTGCCTCCCACCTTTTCCTCTCCATATATGGCATACTTTGTTTTTTCATACTTCACTCTATTGTGCTTTGCAGAAACTGTGGACTTTGTTTGTTTGACAAATTGGAGGCAAAGTGTGGCAATCTTGTGTCAAGCAAGTCTACTGGCACCTATATTTCCAATGGAAATTATTCACTTCATGTCTCTGTCACAGTTGGTCATTCTTGCAATATTTTCAACTCTTTCATTATTATATTTCTTATGATGACCTGTCATCCGTGATCTTTGATGTAACTATTGCAATTGCTTTGGGGCTCCAAGAACTGTGTCCATATAAGATGGTGAACTTAATCCATAAATGTTCTGAGTGTTTTGAATGTGCCACTGACTGGCTATTCCCCTATCTCTCTCTCTCATCTCAGGTCTCTCTATTCCTTGAGACACAACATTTTGAAATTAGGCCAATTAATAATTCTACAATAGACTCTAAGTGTTGAAGAAAAAAGTCAATCTAAGTGGCAAACTCCACTGTTGTCTTATTTTAAGAAATTGCCACAACCAACCTGACCTTCAGCAACTGCCATCTTAATCAGCCAACAGCCATCAGCAAGGTAAGACTTTCCACTAGCAAGAAGATTATGACTCAGTGACAGCTCAGATGATGGTTAGCACTTTTTAGCAATATGTGTGTGTGTTAGTCACTCAGTCATGTCTGACTCTTTGTGACCCCATGGACTGTAGCCCATTAGTTTCCTCTATCCATTGGATTCTCCAGGCAAGAATACTGAAGTGGGTTGCCATTTCCTTCTCCAGGGGATCTTTCTGATCCAGGGATTGAACCTGGGTCTCCTGCATTGCAGGCAGATACTTTACCATCTGAGCCACCAGGGAAGCCCCTTTTAGCAATAAGGTATTTTTAAATTAAGGCACGCATATTATTCTTTTTAGACATAATGTTTTTACATATCAACTACAGTACAGTGTAAGCATAATTTTTGTATGCCCTGCAAAACCAGAACTGTTGTGTGATGCACTCTATTGAATACATGCTTTACTGCAGTGGTCTGGAACTGAACCTTCTTTGGCTCTAAGGTGTACCCCCCGCCCCAAACACACCTTATTGCTTCTGTTTCTCTGTAGAACCCTGAATATCACAGGTATGTATACTTATCGTCCCTATTTTAAACATTAAGAAACTGAGACTCAGAGATGCCCAGTTTTGAGATATTTTTCTCAAAGCCACACAACTGATAAGCGGCCAAGCCAGCTTGGACACTCTGACTGTCTCACTATAGAGTTTGAGACCATACACGAAGTTCTTTGGAACTCTTTGCTCTCTCATCTGCTCTATGTTTTACTGACTGCTGCTGCTGCTGCTGCTAAGTCGCTTCAGTTGTGTCTTAAGTCGCTTCAGTTGTGTCTGACTCTGTGCAACCCGAGAGAAGTCAGCCCACCAGGCTCCCCCGTCCCTGGGATTCTCCAGGCAAGAACACTGGAGGGGGTTGCCATTGCCTTNTGCTGCTGCTGCTGCTAAGTCGCTTCAGTTGTGTCTTAAGTCGCTTCAGTTGTGTCTGACTCTGTGCAACCCGAGAGAAGTCAGCCCACCAGGCTCCCCCGTCCCTGGGATTCTCCAGGCAAGAACACTGGAGGGGGTTGCCATTGCCTTCTCCGATGTTTTACTGACTAAATGATGTGAAATCAAGAGAGAAATGTCTGAAAGCAGGAAAAGGCACTGGCTAGAGAGAAAAGATGCCACTTCTGGACCCCTCCCCCTACCAAATGGCTGGTTTATTCCTAAACCAGGCAGTTCGTATCACGTTAGGACTTTTCTCAATGTTTGACAGATCCAAGGTGATAAGACTCAATGCTTTTTCTTCCTCCTATTATCGTTCAATTCAATGGAAAAAGAATTTATCAAACACTTTTCACTTTTTCAATTAAGAGGAAACTAAATTTCCACCCCCACCCTCCATATTCACTGGATAATTTGTGTTTCAAATACACAGTGTTTAAAATAATTTAACCACATAGAATTCCTTCTTGGCTTCTTCTAACTGTGAAAAAGCAGAAGAACATGTGTTGTTATTTTTCTGAAGGTTTTTAAGTCTTCTCTGATTTCAGTAATTCCTGTGATAAGGTTCCTACTTTTTGATTTACTACAGCCTTTCCTAAAAGAAAATTCCTTCTGGTAGTCTCAGTTTAAATTTCACTTTTGCCAGATTTCTCTCACTACTAACATCTCTTTGGACTCTGGTNCTTCTCTGATTTCAGTAATTCCTGTGATAAGGTTCCTACTTTTTGATTTACTACAGCCTTTCCTAAAAGAAAATTCCTTCTGGTAGTCTCAGTTTAAATTTCACTTTTGCCAGATTTCTCTCACTACTAACATCTCTTTGGACTCTGGTCCAGAGTGTATTCTCTTTGGGTGGCTCATCTTTCACATAATTTCCAAACAAAAAGACAATACAGACAAAAGCAGCACAAAAACATGCCATGGGACCAGGTATTGAAAAAAAGGGCATTGAAACAGACCCAAATAGAAATACAATAGATTTATTATATGAGCCTTCCGCAGTAAAAAAAAGAAAGAGAAAAGCAAGGTTAGCAAAAGAGGGAAGGGGAGCAAAATGAATGACAAAATGCAAAGTGCCTAAGGAAATGGTGTTTTCTTTGTCTGCATCAACATATGCTCAAAGGATATTTCCCTATGAGGATGTCATTGCCCGCTCACTTCCTGTTTACAGTAATATGTAGGAGAAGCTTTTAAAGCCATTTGCAGCCCCTCTGGGAGTTGCCAAGAGGAAGGTGTTGCCTCTGAAGTAGGAGATGCTAAGCCTGAAAGTCAAAATGCAGAAGACACAACCTTGTCCACCGTCCTCAGCCCTTGCCTAGACTGTCCCTGCTTGGCCTGCCTCAGTGAGGCCATGCACAGCCCCTCACACTGGGCAGCCCACTGGGAGAGAGTCTCAGAGGACAGTCTCTTCTTTTCTTGGCTATTCCTTGATGAAGGTAGATGCCGAAAGGAAAG
Organism: Neotragus pygmaeus; assembly: GCA_006410875.1. NCBI lineage: Eukaryota > Metazoa > Chordata > Mammalia > Artiodactyla > Bovidae > Neotragus > Neotragus pygmaeus. Next base: position 110,727 of record SJYV01008858.1, on the reverse strand, counting down.
CAAATTCAAGAGCTTCTAATCTAGTCTAAACCCAAGATGTTCTATCTGAGAAAGCAGGGGAAAGTCTCACCCCTGGGGCAAGTTTTCTACCATGAAACCTCTCTGCCATCACCTGTCATAACTCTGAGCATCAATGAGCGTCATCAAGGGAAGCCAAATCAGATACGTGGCAAAAGCAAGGTCTTAAGCAAGAAACCTCGAGGTGATGGGACACTGGGCTTTTCATACAGGCACGGGCTGCCTCTCATTCTTGCAGTCCCAGCCCCTCCAGCCCTCCTTCTCCCTATCTGCTCCCCACACTGCACCCCAACACCCTTACTGTCCACCTACCCCGAGTGTCACCACCTGCTGCCTCCAACCCAGCATGACCTGCCCTTTCTCTGGCTTCAGATGGCTTATGTAATCTCTACCATTCAACCCAACACTCAGATGCTGTTTGGTATTCTTCTCAATGGTTCCATACACATTAAAGACTTTTCTACCAAATAATGCTTCAAATGCCTTGAAGGAGAGGACCTTGTCATGAATCTCCTTCAGAGCCCCCTCCCCCATTAGATCTAGTACTTTGATGACCTTGATAACTTCTTGCTGATAAACTGCTTAATTTATGTCACCCACAGGTCTGCACTTCCTAACAGCACTAGGGTCTGGCTTCCTCATTCGGGCTCTTATTTCCAACCAGTAAACACGAGCACCCAAGGTGCAATCTTGTATGACAATTATGACAGGGGTACAGAAAAGGAGTGGTCATTGCTAAAGATTCTTTGTTTTGTTTTTTGGGGCTAAGAGGAGGGGAAAGCTCACAGGGAACTCCCTGGCTGATTTTGATATTGGGCGCTTGGCCCTTTCATCAGAAGAGCAGGGACATTTTGCTCCATCTGTGAGAATCTTTGACACAGAAAAAGGAATCCTGAGACTAGCCAGGCCTCTTTTTAATAATCACAGGAGTGGTGAGATGAGCAGGTCCAGGTGATGGGAGAGGTGATATTGAATTTCATTTCTCAGCTCTATGCTAGGGAATGAAGAGTATTCTTGGAGGGAGGGAGGCGTGGGAGCGGCTGGAAGCAGCAGCTAACCACAACACTGATGGAACAGTCTGATTGTTTAACTACTGCTGGGGTTCAGGAAGACCCCAAGGTGAGATTTCCAGGTTTCAGGGTTTCTTTTCCTTAAAGAGAAGCTGAGGGGGGAAGGGGCAGGTATTGTTCTAGCTTCGGTATTAATCTTGCCTTCTTTCTCCTTGCACCTGCCTGTGCTACCTGGCAGAGAAATAGCTGCTGCAAAGTCTGCTCCCCTTGACCAAGTTTATTTATTGTGGCTATTTTACCAGCTATTGGCTCAACACACTCCACTCAAATATTCATCATTTAGCTCTCTGGGTAAATCGTATTTAATCAGCACAGGAGAGAAAATAGCATAATTATAGATGCCGGATGCCATTACACTCAGAAGAAATTAAACCTTGTCTCAAGCCGACCAGTGGTTGCCGTGATTGCATCACCACTGGGGTTACAGAGAGGTTAGTGGCCATTTGGGGCCAGTGGTACCTCGCAGGATGCCTGACCCAGATGAGCCGTAAGAAGACACACCCGTGAGCACACACATTCGCGGCATCAAAAACTCATCAAACGGCAGCCAGTAAATTAATCTTTTATTGTTCTGAGAATGTGATGAATGAGAGGGTAATAAAGAAAGGTTCATGCATGGAGACGTAGGGACAGTAAATAAATGGGCCCAGAGAATTCCAGTCCTAAAGCTGATAGAGGGAGTTCCGCTTTACAACCTTCTCCAGGGGACATTCTGCCAATAGCCAGAGTGATAGTGACAGAGACAGAAACGGAGGAAAGAACCCTTTACAGCGAAGCACAAGCATTCATTTGGGGCATGTGAGTCTTTACAGGAAATCCTTGCATCCGTGGAAGATATAAAAGAAAAGGCTAAACCAGGAACTACATTAGCCCTGATCCTAAACATAAGTAAACTTGACTTTTTCACATGCAAAAGTTTCCATATCTGTATTGCTAAGGAGATGTTTGTTTCAGGAAGTGGATAAAGGGAAAAGTTGTTAAAAACAAAAAAATAAAACAAAACCACAAAACCCAACAGTAATACGGCATCAGAGCCCTACCTGCTTTCTGCCTGCTGCAAAGGCCAGAACCTTGGGGTCAGCTTCCTTCCAGTCATGCACGCTCGGCCTCTTCCCACACAAATCCAGGGCCACCCGTGCTTGTCCAAGTTACAGAATAATAAGAGTCACCTTTAATCTCATGACAGGGCTTTCTCTCCCCTGGACCTAAATCCTGGGTCAGCAGCCCTACCCATTGTCGAATGCTGTTTGTAAAAATTTTTAAATGTCCCAAGATGCAATTAGGCTTTACTTATTACTATTGGGTGACTGTTTTTGCTTTTTTCCCCTCCCCTTATTCTTTTTTTTCCCTCAGATAATAATGCTTCTGAGGTTTGGATAAGTAACGAAGAGGAAGGAGATCTCCTTCTAGTCCATCCTGCTGCCGACAATTAAGAAACCTCAAAGTAATTTTTGAAAATGTCAGCGTCTCATTTAGCAAAAAGGATAAATAATAAATGAAGCGTAATCAGTGTCCTGTGCTGGTGGTACAGCTTCGCGGTGTCATTAGTAAACTAACGGTATAATATCTTTGTGTCACAGTTTAATTATATCTTGTAATTAGTTTCAGCAATGGATTGCATAGAGTCAGGCCCCCTGAGCTAAACAAAAGGTAATAGAACTTTCAGCGCCCCTGCATAAATCAATTATGAAAGTGTCCTGCATTATTTGAAGCTTGTTTGCTGTAATTTTATGCACAAAGCTGAACTGGTTCTTTTTGCCCACGGAGGGCAGTTCACCCCACCCTAGGCCTGCCTGCAGCTGAGCCTGCGGTCCGGCCCACACGCAGCCGGCCTGCCGTGCATTGGTCAGGACGTGCGTAGCAGTAAATGCGGCGGAAGGGGCGAGGCATGGAAGGAGAGGGCGGTGCATATTGCGGCCAGCGCGGTGGGCCCCCTCTCCCGCCCACCCTGCGCACAGGGGATGCAGGAAGAAATAGATGTATCATGCTCAAGAGAGCGGGGGATAAAATGGGAAAAGATGTGAGGCCCTGGTAGAATGATTCTTATGCTTCCTCGAACAAAGATGAGAAGGTTAGGAGCATCAAAGGCCAAACAACGCTGATGAATATGGGCAGGCGGACACGACACACGTCCCTTTATCATTTGTCCTTTCAACATCCCCGCTGTCCCCACGTGGTTGGAATTGGAACCGGCATAGGTTACTTGGCAATAGGGAAAGGGGAAGGAGAATCCACATCTTTAATTGGGTCTAATTCGGGTCCCACCGAGCTCAGGAACTGTAAAGGGCTTCCAAGCATAGTTGAGGGCTTAGCTGTGGTCACCAGGCCTGTTCGGGAGAGTCACGGATTCCCCGCTGGGGGAAGCGAAGAAGAAACTCAGGGGCGGGGGTTGGTTAAGTCCAAATGCCACCAATACGTGTGATCGTCCCTTTTTTGATCAAATTGTAAGGCATGGCAGAGAATGGGGGTGGGGTCCACATTCAGAGTCCTCATCAACTCGTCTTTGAAAGTCAGTCTAGTGCCACGCTGGCCTTTCTGTTTATACAACAATTTACAGGTTTAAACGAAACCCCGCTTGAAAAAGCAGACTGAATCTTCCTATTGTGAACACTTCAGCAAATTTAACAAAAGAAAGAGCCCAGGCGAGGACTGTCTCTTATACACATCTCTTCCTGTTTNTACAGGTTTAAACGAAACCCCGCTTGAAAAAGCAGACTGAATCTTCCTATTGTGAACACTTCAGCAAATTTAACAAAAGAAAGAGCCCAGGCGAGGAAGAGAGAGAGAGAGCAAGGGGTGGGGGGTGGGGGGGGGAGGAAAAAAAGGTCCAGTCCTCAGACTGGTGTGCTGCAATCTGGCTGGTTGCTATGGTGACGTGATGGCTTGTTCACATGGCAACATACCTTAGGTCCACTATTAGAATGATGAGAGTGAACTCGGTTGCATTAAGGAGAGCACGCTGTATGCTAAAGCGAGTCTTTATCTCCAGAGAGAGCTGGACAGAGACTAGCAACCAGTACAAATGAGGGAGAAAAGGAGGAGGAGTTAAAGGTTGGAGGTCTGGAAAAAGAAGAAGAAGAAAAAAAAACTCAGGGACACAATAACGATGCAAAGAAAGATCCTCAGCGCTGTGTCTAAATTGAGGACCTGAGATTCAGACGATGGACAATGAGTTTTGTTTGATATGGAATCCATCGTCCAAACTGGCCCATCAGGCTAATCACCCTTTATTTAAAAAACACATTCCATATGAACCTGGCTGAGCCTTGGCTCCAGAAAACATCAACGGTGAGCTAAACCAAACCAAACTGCTGCAATGATGCATAGCCCAGCTATTGCCACTTAAATGAAATATTCTAATAATGGCAAGGGTGGCACATTACACAGCATTTATTTATTGAATATAACATGTCCACTGACAGCCACAGATCCACATCGCATCACACCAGAGCTGGCAGGGAGTGTTCCCTTTGGAAATCTGGTTTCACGTTTCTTTTAGCGTTGTGACAGGTTTCCCCACTGCTGACGTCAGAAGGGTGGTGATAATTCCGTGGATATTTTCCCAACAACCCTTCCTATCTACCCACACTTGATTTCTCTCTGCTGTTTAGCAAGCGCCACCGTGGCACACAAAAGACAGCCAGGAATCACGGAGCAGTATAATCCCACTGTGTCCTCCTAGCGCTGCTGTAAACCATCTGCGGGACACCCAAGCCCCCCAGATTCCTATGCCCCTCACTCATTTTGCCCTTCTTCCCACCTCCCTGTGCTGGCTGTGCTTTATTTGAAAATCTCATTACCATAACGTGAAGTGAAGGTTGGAGATCCAAAATGGCCAAAGATGAACTTGGCATTGTCATACTTCCTGATGACAACTGTCTTACAGTCAGAGGATTTGGTGCTGCATGTCAGATACTGACTTGGTCCCTACTTTATGCCAATGCTCTCGATGCCTGTGTGCCAGCAGAGGGGATCTGGTTCCCAGGAGTCTTCATCCTGGCAGAAGAGAGGGGCCATGGACCTCTGACCAGCAGGGCCCACCATTTGAGGAAGAGGGATAAGCCTTGTGTTCTGCATTAGACTCGTGTAGAAAAATGTAGAGCCGAGGAACAGGACAGAGAGCAGAGGCAAACCCTGTTCATGAATTTCCTTCTTTCCACTTCAGATGCCGCATTTCTGCCGAGTCTCAGGCTGCAAGACATCGCTCTCTACTACTTCCCAGGGTTTGATAACAGGAAGCTTTGGCTTCCTCGTAAATCTGTTTAAGCCCAGTGTGGAGTGGGGACAGCTCAGGGGTAAGGACCCCAGACTTTGCAGCAGAGACTTGCTTTGTCACTGGCAAGCTGGGTGACCTGTCTGGGCTCAGTTTTCTCATCTGAACAGTGGAAACACAACAGTACCTGATCCTGTTAGATTGCTGGGAGGATTAAATGAGGTAATGGTTGTAGACAGATATGTTCCATCCAGGGAGTTGACATTTTATTATTTTTTTCTCTGTTGACCTAGTATTCTTTCCACTGCTACTTTAGCAACAGAGAAAAGCATAATTTTCACATGATAAGCTCTTGAATAATAGTCCAATAGCTTTCTGCTTTTTTCTACATGAGTCTAATGCTGAACACAAGGCTTATCCCTCTTCCTCAAATGGTGGGCAAGCATTTCCTGATAAGCATGGCAAACCATATGCAGAAAACAAGAGAGAAAGAGAGGGGGAAACCTTCTGGTGTCTGTCAACTTTTCATGACAGCTGCACTCCTGTTCCCTCCTGAGGACCAAAATAACTACAAAGTGTATGAAATCGTTAAGCACATAAAAATCCCGGAGGTAGAGGCTGGGAATAAAACTCGTGATTTTCCCACCAAAAGGCATCAAAGCCCAGCTCTCACAGTTCATTTTCTTTCCCCTGCTCTGCGCAGGCAGACCTGACTTTGCTCAGGATGCAGGCAGCACTGGCCACGGGCACCCAGCTCAGAGAGGGAGAGAGGCTGGTGACCTATAGGTGAACCAACTTGGGGTGCACGGGCAAGATGTGAAGGAGGAGGGGGAGCCCAGACAGAGGAGATAAGTCAGGTGGCACTGGAAAGACAGAAGACCTCTGAATCCTCAGGACAGTTTTTTTGCAGCTTATGATATTCTTTTCACACATTTAATGGTGAGGCAGCTAGGTTTGAAGAAACTTTCCCATTTAAATGTGCCATAGCAGAATAATAAGGTTACGTAGCATGTCCTGATGCATGGACCTGCCAGGTAGGATGGTGACAGGAAGATGCTGTGCTACTGGAATCTGAACAGGAGATCTGGGAAGGGCTGTCCTGTGGCCCCCACAGAGCAAGCCCAGGGGTGTGGGCTTACTGTCACGTCACTGGGAGCTCCGGGCTCCCAGACTTCTCCAACAGCTCTTGATTTGGGAACTGTTTTGGAGGAAGAAATACAACAGAAAATGCTGAACTCCTCACATGCTTTGGGGGCTGTGTTGGGCATTCCAACTATGTAGTATCTAGGGACAGAGACCCTTATAATGCCTGGCTCCACACTTATTCATTCTCTACTGAACACCTGCCGATACTTATAGAATCTCATGCAGTACATTTCAAAGAAAGTACATATTAAGGAATATGAAAAAGTTTATACCTTTAAGGAGTAAATAATTTAGTTGGAAAATAAGATGTGAAAAGTAACAAGTTCTTTACAATAATAAGGTTAGAATGGCCTAGTGTGTGTGTGTGTGTGTGTGTGTGTATGTATACACACACACATAAAACTGAGTCCTTTTCTGTATAGCATAAATCAATATAACATTGCAAATCAACTATACTTCAGTAAAAAAAAAAAACTGCCTAGTTCAGGGGGTTGGTAAACTACAATCTGCAGGGCCAAGATGGACTGTCACCTGTATGTGTAAATAAAGTTTTATTGAAACACAACCATGTCCTTTCATTTATATCTTGTGTACAGATGCTTCTTCCCTATGATGGCAGAGGTGAGTAGTTGCAAGAGAGACTCTATGACCTGCTTAAAATATTCACCATCTGGTCCTTTGCCAAAACAGTTTGTCAGCCCCTGGTCTAGATGTTCCAGGTTCAAGCATGTGATCATGGTGGTTGGGATGAACCATGAAAGGATGAATTTTCAGAAAGAATGACCTAGATAGCCTGAGAAAAAGTGGGAAAGGCATTCTTGGTGGTGGGAAGAGTAAGGGTGAAGATGTGGAGGGAAAAGGCAGCATTGGTGTCAGAGGGACAGAAGGAGAGCTGTCTGAGATGTTGGGACTGCTTGTTACCACAGCACAGCCTCACTCGGCCTGACTAATACAGTGGGATACTTCAGACTGATTGGCAGAAACAGGCCTTCTGAGGTGACGGTATTTAATTTTAGAACTGAATGGCAAACAGGAACTGGCTGTGAGAAAATCTAGAAGAATATTCCAGGCAGAAGGAAAATAGTACCAAGTCCTTGGTTTCCTTGTGGCAGAGAAGAGAGGTAAAAGATGAGGTAGGGGCCAAAGCCAGATCATGCAGAGGTCACAGGCTAGGTTAGGGAACCTGCATTCAATCATACATGTTGCGGGGAAACTGATTTTAAGCAACTAAGTGAGAGGCTCTAATTCAGTTTTGTTTTAAGAAAATCATTCAGAATTCTGTGTGGAGAATAAGCAATAGCAGGGAGGAATTTTTGACTAGTTGAGGTATGAGATATGATGGTACTTTAATTCTAGGATGGAGAGAAACAGGTGGATTTAGGCAGTTTCATTCCAGCAGCTTCTTCCCTGGGTAGCTGTGGACACTGGTATCACGGTGTATTGGCAATTCCATACTTTGATTTACAAGGTTTATCATGAGAAGATGGCCAAATTTGGGGCAGAAGAAAGAATAAGGTCAGTTTTGTGGGAAGACCATGGATGGAAGAAGTTATGCGGTAGTTTCCACAAAGGAAACAGAATGGGCCAGGGGGTCCTAGGAACTTTCTCAAAGCACGCGGAGAGGAGAAGAGGAGACTGTGATGAGGAGTGTGAGTGGAAGGAAGCTGGCCTACTAATGTTAGGGTGGGTGTGACATCACTCTTACGCTCAGCTTCACACACAATAGGAAAGGTAGGAGGTGTAGAAATGAATGAGGATTCAGTTGAACTCTGAGCCTTGGATGGGGATTAGAGAATCAGGAGCAGAAACCCATGGAGACCGGCAGGGTGAAGTTAGAGTTTCCAGGCTCTGGATGTAGAGCACAGGCTTGAGAAAACAATCACGCATCCTGTAGTTCTCAGTTCCAGTTCTGCAATAGCCCAGAGTGCTTCCAATTATCTCAAGGGATGTGACATTTACCCTTCTCTTGATCACTTTTATTCTAAAAATCAAAATCGGACAAGCATAAAATTAAACAATTAAAAAACCTTACATGTGTATAGCGCCTTTAGAATTTGCAAATCTCTTTCATGTATATTAGGTCTCATTTGACTCTTTCACAACCTCTCTGACTTCTGGGTGGAAAATGGATTTGAGAAAGGAAGAAGGAAAAGAGGGGACTTCAGAGAAATCTAGGCAAGAGGCAATATGGTAGTGTGGTCTAGGATGATGACATGAGAACAGAGGTCAGTTCCCTCAAATTAGTCTGTAAGTTTAACAAACATTTTATGGGGATCTATTATGGCCCAGATGTGGTGGTAAGATTAGGGAGCTTAGAAGTGCTAAGACTTGGTGTGGGAGGTGGCTGAGACAGATGTGGAAACAAACAATTATGGCACAATACAATGACTTTAACTGAAGCATGAATTAAGTGCCCTAAGATCTGGGGTTGAATCTGATTATTCTGCCTGGGAAAATTAGAGGAGCCTTCCGTGGGGGAGTGGGACATATGTGTAAGGCCTAGGAGGATGAGACAAGATTTTCCTGCAAGAGAAAGGCAGGAGGGCACACCAGGGGGAGGGAGGGAACACAGAGAGGTGCCTGTGCAGAAGAATTAGGGAGCTGGGTCTAATACTACAAAAGCACAGGGGTGAGGGTATGAGGGGGGGAGCGGAGCCTCTGTTGGGAAAGCTTCATGTGATTATGCTAAGAAGTTGGCATTTGATTGTGGGGGTGCTGGTGGAGGTTCAAAGTTTGGGAGAGACATGGACATTTTACCAATGCGGAGACAGAAGCTGAGAGGCTGAGTGACACACTCATGGTCTACAGGCCTGCAGTGCAGGGAGAGGCAGGAAGGCACAGATCACCTCCCTCCTGGCTCAGAGCCCTTCTTTTTTCACATTCAGCTCCTTAAAAACCTCATTGCATTTTTACAGTAAGGGGCCATTTCTTCTCCAAGAGAATTCATGGGAATAAAATTTCACAAATCCAGGATATTGGGACTAGCCAATATGGACACTTTGTATTTCCCAGCATGGGAAAATCATAAAGAATAATATTTCATATCATATGTAAGAGCCATTCAGGAATTTGGGAATCTGGGAGGAATGTAAATGGCAGAACCAAAAGAAATGATGTGTCTATATAAAGCCTGAAGTTCAATAATAGGCTAATGTCCTACAGTCAGCAAATTAAGCTCATTCTGAGTTGACATTCCAGCTTTGGCACAGTGGATGGTGTGTGCATCTGAGTTTTGAAACTGAAGCTATAAAAGAGTGAAATTCTGAATCCACATGTTAAATGTGGATGAACCTTGAAAGCATTATCCTAAGTCAAAGAAGTCAGTCAAGAAAGACTGCATATTGTATGATTCCATTTATAAGAAATATCCAGAAGAGGTAAATCTATAGAGGCAGAAAGTAGATTCATGATCATCAACGGATTGGGGGTGAGGGAAGGATGGGGAGTGACTACACAAATGGTTGTGGGGTTTCATTTAGGGCAATGGAAACGTACTCACTGTGCAACTCTGTAAACATACTAATCACTCCTGAATTATATATGTTAAATGAGTGAATTTTATGGCACATGAATTCTATCTCAACAAAGTTATTAAAAAAAAAAANTGTGGGGTTTCATTTAGGGCGATGGAAACGTACTCACTGTGCAACTCTGTAAACATACTAATCACTCCTGAATTATATATGTTAAATGAGTGAATTTTATGGCACATGAATTCTATCTCAACAAAGTTATTAAAAAAAAAAACTGAAGAAGCTCTAGTTCTCATTTGAGTCTTTAGCACATTGGTTAATTTAAAATACCTAATACCAAGATACCTTGGGGATAAAGCTTTGATTCCTTTTTCTAACTCATCAAGCTCTGTATCTTGACATCTTAAATTGTTCTCGACACACATTTGTGGTTCTAAAGAAATTCAATGGGACTTAAACATTCATTGGGAAAGAAGTCTCACTCCTGAGAAAGCCATATCTCACAAAGCCTCTTTGAACAGCTTTGTATAAATAACACAAAACAGAACATTTAGCTAAAAAAGAAGACTGGGCCAATAATCATGAGTTTAATGCTCAAACTATTTTTGGTTTTCCTTTGTTGGCATAGAAGTTTTCTAATAAGACTTTCAGCCTACTTGTTCTTCAGTTCTGTGTATGCCCTACATTCCTCATATCCAGAAGAAGCAATCCATGGCGGATGAGCTGATTTTAAGACTCAAGTAGACTCCAGTGTTCTTGCCTGGAGAATCTCAGGGACGGGGAAGCCTGGTGGGCTGCCGTCTATGGGGTCACNCTGTGTATGCCCTACATTCCTCATATCCAGAAGAAGCAATCCATGGCGGATGAGCTGATTTTAAGACTCAAGTAGACTCCAGTGTTCTTGCCTGGAGAATCTCAGGGACGGGGAAGCCTGGTGGGCTGCCGTCTATGGGGTCACACAGTCGGACATGACTGAAGTGACTTAGCAGTAGCAGCAGCAGACTGTTTTCCACTGCTGTGTTCCACCTGCCATTGCAATGACTGCTGCCCAATGTCTCAATTAATCTGTGAAACCATGTACGGTGGACTCATTTCCTAATCCCATTCCCACCCCTCTCAGAGTCAGTGCTCACCCGCAAACCCTTTTCTATTTCCTCTTCAAGTTCCCCAGTAGGAGACGTAGGTCCACAGTTTTGAAAACATCGATAATCCATGGTTGGACCCAACCACTGGCCCTTCTTCCCGTGGCAACCATCTTTACTAATATACCTGGCAGATGAATTACGGATGTTCTGAGAAGAACCTATATGGGACTTACCCGTTCTGAAGACCCCAAAGAGAGTAACAAGACTCAGCAAGTGTCTTGCTTAACTACTCAAGAATACTACGTTTGTGTCAAGCTTAGACCTAGCAGGCTAGTGTGTCAAAGGTTGAACTGCCCTGAAAGACAACCTTTGTGATTGATTACTATGGGAATCTCACATTCTATCTATATGGTTTAACTGAATTTTGTGTACCATGGATGGTCTTCTTTCTGTCATTTGCCCCTGGGGAACTCCTGGAGCCCTGATGATACTGCCAGCCTGGAATGTCCAATCCTCTGTGGATTTATAAAATCTCAGAGAATGTACCACGCAAGCACAGAGTGGACACAGACACCAGCACATAACTTCCTTTCCTGGTCATCAACCTTTCAGCTCAGAATGAAGGAGGAATACCAGCCAGAATGCTGAGCTTATTTTACCCTTTTCACATCCCCTTCTTTTAGGGCAGACTGCCTCAGGGTCTTTTTAACAATGGTATCTTAATAAATTATTAAAAAAAGAAAATAGAGCCCCAGGTCCATCTGTGGTGCATATTATTATCAACTGAAGGTACCAGATCTTTGATGGGGAGCAGAGGAGTAGAAACTGGAACGGTGGTGGTTGTATAGTCATCTGTTTTAAAGGTCTTCCTTAAATCCTTACTGGTATTAATATACGTAGCTATATCTAGTCAGTCACAGGAAACCAATCCTCTCTGTGTTTGGTAAAACATTAACATGACATGTTTCCATTCCACAAAGCATTAATAGCAGTCATCATTTTTGAGAGTCTACAGTGCGTGTTACGGATCTGGTGTGGATTAAGTCTATCTTCACAAAATACTGATGAAGTAGGTGTCATTCTTATACCTGTTTCAGAGATGGGGACAAGGAAATTCAGAGGAATCCCATGATTTGCCTAAGACCACATGGCTAGACATGAACGAAGCTGGGATAGGAGTCCAGATGCCTCTGAATCCTGAGTCCTCATGCAGCCTCAATTGCTGTGTTCTGCCTCCCAGTGAAATATACAAGCAAATCAACTACAGTGAGGGTGGGAATAAGAGGAAGCTTGCAACAGAATTAAAGTTAAGTGCTCAGAAGAATAAGCCTGGGGTTACTGCTGCAACAGCTANCTGAATCCTGAGTCCTCATGCAGCCTCAATTGCTGTGTTCTGCCTCCCAGTGAAATATACAAGCAAATCAACTACAGTGAGGGTGGGAATAAGAGGAAGCTTGCAACAGAATTAAAGTTAAGTGCTCAGAAGAATAAGCCTGGGGTTACTGCTGCAACAGCTATTCCTTATGAAAATTTTCCATTTGTTTCCTTATTGAAATATACTAATAAAGGGGAGGCTGAAAGCTAACATGAACTGGCAGATACTTCATCTTTTTGATCTATGCAAAGCCCATCCCAAGTGGACAGTGAGAATCCGTGCCGCTTTTCCCCTTCTCCTTCCTCAGTAAATTAGCACACCGACAGGCCACTCCAGCCTCCTGACACTTGCAAAGCTGTATGAGCATCTTCCTTTCCTCCAGGTCTGCTGGTAACAGATACACTCAGACTTTGCTCCCCACCTCTCATGGCACCCTTCCTTCTTGAAATCCACCACATCGTGAATTTGCAAGCAAGCACATTATAAAAACAAAACCTTTTGAAAGGGCAGGAGATGAGGTTCTGCTCCGCTGTTTTGGTTTCTAAATTTCAGGGTGATGAACTAGATTCACCTTTGCTGTTTCATTGTAGATTCCACACTTCATCATGCTTTTAGCAAGTGGTTGTGCTTCAGGCAGGGGGATTTCAAGGATTTTAGGTGGAGTGGATGGTGTTGATGAAGTACCTTCCTACCCTTTCCACCCTCTTGGTTGTGTTGACTATATTTTCGAGTCTCGCTCAATGATGGAGTTGTTTCTTAGCATCTTGTGCGCTTAGCCATTTAATTAAAGCAATCCATATTGAATTCATGTCCAGATGCCTTGACCGGCGGAGCCAGATCCTCATTGGCATGCCAGCTGCTCAAAAAGGAACACGGCCCCTTGCATACTAATCAGGAGAGGAGGCAGTGATTCATCAGTCCATGATACTGCTCCAGCATCTACAAGCACTTATGACATGTAATTGGTGGTGCATAAGCAAGCCAGGCCACATTAAAAACCCTACAGATAGTCAGAGATAAAAATTAATGACTTTTGCTTTGTGTAATTCTGCATGCATTGGTGGGAAAGGGAGGGGGGTTGGGATTAATGGGCAAATCTAAGTAGGCACCAAGGAACAAAGGCTTTCCTGGCCTTGTTTACATATCGCACAATAAAAAAACACAAGTGACAAGTTATGGGAAAGGCGAGTGTGAATTTTCGGCACGAGTGAGTTGAAAGACTGCTTGCAGTTTATTATGGATTCCAAATTTCCATATTCATTATTCCAAAACAAATGTCCTCCATGGGCCCTTGTGGGACTGGCTAGAGCAGTTGTTATTATTCATCTTTCACTGGGGCTGAGGTTGTCATGATTAGGGCCGGGCTGCGTTCACTCTTCACGGCATGCCCCAGCTACTAAGGGACACAATGCAAACCTTTGACAAGCCTGGAGGAATGTAACAGGGATCAAGTAGGGTCATCCTAAGCAGTCGCTCAAAGAGCAGGAGCTGCACACTCAGGGCAGGAAGGGGAAAGAGAGGAGCGAGGCTTGAGCCACCTACTGATGGGGGTTTTAATGGCCCAGGGGGCCAGGTAGCAACCGACGACTGGGAAGGACAGGAGGAAAGGGAAGTGGAAGCAGTGCATCAGCTGGATTCCATCATTAGTCTGGGTGAGTGGCCTGGTACAGTTATTGGGGTGCTGTCATCCGGGCTCTGTTGAATATAGATATTAAAGAGGGGATTGATTACAGGTGTGCTGAAGGGTAGAGTGTGTTTGTTAGTAGATAATGCCAAGTGGAGGCAAGCAATGCATGTGTGCTTTAGGAGATAGTCTATTACATTGACTATCACATGGGGGGATGTGATGGAGACAGATGTCAGTGTTTTGTAGTCAGGACCTGTCTTGGTTGTTATTTAAGGGCTTTCTTTAAGTCACAGATGGCCTGGCTGAATTTTGAAAAGGGGCTGGAGCAGGAAGAGCTGGCAGGCTCATGGGCAGATGTGGATAGGTTTAGGTAAAACGATCACCAAATAAAGGGGTGGTGAGGGTACACTGGTGTCATAGAGGATGGGTCCTTATTAAATATTTGTGTCTGCTATTCCACAAAGAGGAAGGAGATAACTAAAAGACACATACCAAGACAATAGGTTTACGACACCATGGTTCTTCCAATTGTCTTGTTTTGTCCCTTCGGAAAGAAGAAGAGCATCCAACCATACTCAGTTGTGCTTTCTTCTTTCTCTTCACTTTGATCTTATTCTGATGAATCTTATACTTCTCTTTTTCTTGATTATCACAGATAATCTGAGTTATCCTTGATGGGAAAGCCAGGGGCAGCTTTTGTAGAAAGGGCATTCCAAGAGCAGAACAGATGCAAGAGAGATGGATGGAAAGAAAGTACTCAGCATCCTCAGTGCAACAAGAGGGTGTTCTGAGCTGGACCATCCCTGGCCTTTTGCCTGGAGTCCTTTGTTCTTCTGTTACCACAGAAGAAGACCACACTCTCCAGTCTGCACTGGAGGGCGCATCTCCCACTTTAGTCTCATGAGTGTCATGATCTATCTATGAGATGTGATGACAGGAAAAGTCCTCCACCTTATTTCAGTGGACGAGAATGTATGAGAATACCTAGAAGTCTTGGCACTTTGTGTGGAAGAACACAGGTTGCTAATACAGTATATAAGAATAACAAGTATGCCCTGTAAATGTCTGCTATATTTATAGTGACCCAACACTTGAGGTTATAAAGAGAAGATGTCAACATATAAGAAATATGAGAAAGGATATTTCAAATCGTGACATTTTCTATTTAATAACTTGTATCTGGAAGTTGGAAAAAGACTGCCATAACTAAATTTCAGCAGTAGTACCCTTTATCTAGAAGAGAGAAGCCAGGGTTACATGAGAGTGGAGTTGGTGAATTAGTGGTTAAAAGTACATCATATACCGGAAGGGAAAAAAAAGGCAAATGTAAGCAACAAAATCTGAAATTCCCTTGCCCGTGTTCAACTCTGTCTTACAGTAAGCAGCTTAGAACAAGATGAATTTTATGGAACTTGAGAAGTCAAGAATGCATATTGATTTTCACAAATTCCTATGCAAAGACAGTGGAGATATTTCAAGTATCCTGAAAAAGTTGACTACATAATAAAGTCAAGTGACACAAATAGAATATGGGGAAAACTGGAGCTATTAAGTAAGCTGGAGGTCATTTTCAAGTTATAGGGATTATATGGGAACTATATATGGGGCAAAGGAAATTATACAACAAACTCTTCATTTACTATCAAAGGATATGAAAGAGCCCAAACTTGTTCACGAGTGATTCAGTCTTTCGGTAACACTGCAGAGCCCTAAGCTGCATTTTCTTCTCATGAGGATGAACCAGGAACTTGGCCTGCCCATCTCACTGGCAGAAAATGCTCTGGAGCAGCAGTCCTTGACCTTTATGGCACCAGAGACCAGTTTCGTGGAAGACAGCTTTTCTGCGGATCAGGGTTGGGAGGGATGGTTTTGGGGTGATTCAAGCATTTTACATTGATGTGCACTTTATTTCTATTATTATTCCATAAGCTCCACCTTAGATCATCAGGCGGTAGATTCAGGAGGTTGGGGACCCCTCCTCTGGAGTATCTGAAGTCACAAAGGATTGTGCACCCTCCCAGTCACACTGGCTCCTAGTTCAACTATTACTCAGAGAAAATTTTACATATATAAATATACACACATATACACATATTGCCTCTTTCAACTTCATTTACCAAAAAAACCTTTCTTTGACGTTCTCTCAAAACTTTTATTCAGAAAGGAAGAGAAACTAAATACTTTGCTGGGGTTTAAGAATATTAAAACCCTACATGATGTCAATAGACCATGTGACCAGCAAACACTTGTTTTGACCTGATCAAAACCACACACAAAGGTGAGTGCACTGTGACCTCTTTTCATGAAGGGCTCTCAGAGACCTCAAGATAATCAATGAAGAATATATTCTATGCAAGAAGTGTGGTGGCAAGGGCTTTCACAATTTCCAAAAAGAAAACTGAAGCATAGTGAAAGTCAGTAGTTCTCCGTAAATAAATCTACGGTTGCTGTCTTGTAGTTCGTTCTTTCTTCCTCTCTTCCTTTCTATCTCCCTTCCTCCCTCCTTTTCTCCTTCCCATCTTTTTTCCTATCCATCCAACATTTCATTCCTCCATATTTATTTGCTATGAATTTTAAAGGAGAAGGGGATTAGATATATGTATGTGGTACCTATTGGTGCCCTAATCATGGTCTTATTTTAGGAGTATTCATTTGATGGTAGGGTATTGGATGAGCTGATAAGAGCAGTAAATGAAGGTATATGTGTGGGGACAATAGTCAAGGTTATCTGGATTTTCCAGGGGGTAAAATCTGAATTGGGGACAGAAAAGAAGATGATGGATGAGAGAGCTGCTTAAAACAGAAATAATAATATCTGGATATGGGGTGAGAGCGCAGGAGGTCCAAGAAGGTTTTGATCTTGAATGGCCAGAAAAATGGTGGGATCTTTACATGAAAGAAGGAATAAAAGATAACGGGCAGGTCAAGGATGGGCTGTGAACTTTCACTTTCTGTCTGGTGAATTTAAGGTCCCGACTCTCATGTGGGTAGAAATGTTTAGTAGGTGAAGCCTTGAATGAGGAGAAGTGAAAGGCAAAGGAGAAAAGGAAAGATACACTCATCAGAATGCAGAGTTCCAAAGAATAGCAAGGAGAGATAAGAAAGCTTTCCTCAGTGATCAATGCAAAGAAATAGAGGAAAACAATAGAATGGGAAAGACTAAAGAGCTCTTCAAGATAATTAGAGAAACCAAGGAAATATTTCATGAAAAGATGGGTACAATAAAGGACAGAAATGGTATGGACCTAACAGAAGCAGAAGATATTAAGAAGAGGTGGCAAGAATACACAGAAGAACTATACAAAAAAGA
>SJYV01008858.1:75066-93370 GCA_006410875.1 Neotragus pygmaeus | reverse complement strand
GGGGAGAGTGGAGGTGGGGGGAGAAGGGGATGACAGAGGATGAGATGGTTGGATGGCATCACTGACTAGAGGGACATGAGCTTGAGCAAGCTCCAGGAGTTCATGATGGACAGGGAAACCTGGCATGATGTAGTCCGTGGGCTCTCAAAGAGTTGGACATCATTGAGTGACTGAACTGAACTGAATGGAATGAATTAAGTCTGGAGAAGCTGCTCTGAGCTTGGAGGATACACACAGAAATGAACGGGGGAATGCTCAGATTGAAACCAGAGAGAGGGGTGGACAAGGACATGTCTGTGAGGAAGAACTCGTGTTCTGAAGGTGGAAGGAGGAAGCAGACCCAGTTAATGAAGGGCAGTGGACACAGGAGAGGATTCTCAGAATCAAGGGGCAGGGGGCAGGGAGCTGCTTCAGCCTCAGGGCTGTCTTCATGCCGAATGAAGCCGCACAGGACAAGAAGGGAGAAGAGGCTGCTGAGCTTGTTGACCGGTGGGAAGGACAGAGGACAGACGCCAGGGGTTACCTGGTGAGGGGGTGGTGAGGGTGGAAAAACAGAAAGGGCAAAAAACTCATTAACAATCCCAAATGCAGAGGGCAAATGCAATAATACACTCAGCGGCAAGGATGAAATCCAGTCTTGCCGCTAGGCGACCACTGCATTTGTTGGCGCTGAAGGCGGTGGGACTCATCAACTTCCTGCCCCCCTCGGCCCGAGGCGGGCAGAGAGCCCGTTGTCTGGCCTGCCCCTCAAAGGACCGCAGGCCGAGTGGCCACTCACGGTCGCTCTCCTTTGTGTGCAGGGAGATTAGAAACAAGTTGCCGCAAACTCAAGAGGCTGCCAGACAGAAGCAAGGGGCAAGTGGAAAGGGATCAGACATGCCGCCAAGTTTGAATCTGGCCCCTCCTCCACTCAGTCCTGTGATCTTCCATTAAATTGGATAAGGGGATCCCTTCTCCTGCTTTTCTTTCTCATTCCTTTCTGGAAAATGAATGCTTTCTGAATCTGCTTGACATAAGAACCCTCTTTGTTCCACCCTAATGTTGATGGCTTGTTTTGTTCTTGAGTTTGCCTGCTCCTCACAAAGGAATGAAAAAACACTCCCCCCTCCAAAAAAAAAAAAAAAGAAAGAAAAGAAAGAAAAATTAAACTAAACTCAGGAAGCTCTAATCACAGAAAATTTTAAAACATTTAAAGGTAAATTCAATTAGCAAACGTGAAACCAATTCTTATGTGACAAAACCATGGTTTTAAATTTCTCAAATGTGACTATTTTTCAGGAAGACCAAGAAATATATAGTGTGTTTCCTTTTCCTAGGTTAATAAGATAAAGTTAAGTAAGTGAAGTATACCAAACTTAAGTGCAGGTGTAACAGTGATGATAATATTTACTGAGCCTTATATGCTAGTCCTATGTTTTTCTCCAGAGAAGAAAGAAATCAAACACACAAATGAAGAGAAATTTCTCCCAATGACTTACTTTCTTTCTTTTGTTTAAAAACTTTGAATTAAGAAAAAAACACTGGAATGAAATGGCGATGAAACCCTAAAGTGACAGGAACTCCTCAAAGGGCTGGTTTTTACTTCATAGAACTTTTCTCAATCTACCTAATATTACAGGAGCCAAGTTTCAGTTACAGAATATTTTGTAACCATCTCCCACTTCATAGTGAACGCAATCAAAACAAACTCAAACACAATTCTGACAGCTCTTTCTACTATTGGTTGCCAATGAAGACTCCTGATCAGGGTACTGACTGCATTTATTCTGACTAAATTTCATGCCCTTATGATAATGGCCCCAAAGAGACGGAAGGTTTGGTCATTTGGGTCTTCCAACAGTTGAGTTCAATGTCATGTACTTTTGCAAATGTCTTGAAAGGTTTGGACCACATTTCTATGCATTAGAGATTCCTTTTCTTCTAACTCGGTTAATCTCTATACCCCAGAAATCCTATTACCACATCCTCTGGAACTCGTGGTCTTTTCCTACCCAAATCCCCTATCGCCTGAACCTCTCCCTCTAAACGTTTCCCTCATCGTGGGGCATCAGGAGCCTCCAGAGGTCACTGCTTCCCCTACAGCCCCCTTCAGTGGCGACCCTTTCCTTCCACATCCCATGTACCCTGGAGCCAGGAGGCTGGTGGCTGTCTTCACTGAGTCTCACCACTGCTCTCACACTACTTTCACTTTCTCCTCTAAAACCTCCTTGGAGGCACAAGCCATCGTGTGGTACCGTCCCTGTTCACCACATTCACAGATCACTTAGAATCTGCTGATTCATGGAGTCTTTTCGCGCCTGCCTCCCTGTCTCGTCCCCCTCCCTGCTGGCATTACTCTTGAGGACTTCCATATCTGCATTCCTGCCGACATGCTGGCCACGCAGGCGCTTGAGCAGCTTGCCCCTCATGTTCTTCTCTCCATCCCACTTATGTCACCACTGCCGTGTCATGCCCTGGACCTTCTCATGCCAGCAGCTTCATCACTTCTAAAATCCTGTTTGAAGCATCCCACTCCTTTTCACCTTTTATCTTCTGACCTCACTCTTACTAGTGTTTCAGCTTCAACAAATCTTCAGCCCCTTTCCTACGCCCATCACCTGCCTCATGTTTCACTTCCCTTGTTATTTATTTAGATTCCAAAGTTTATAATTAAAACTCTTCTTCTGTGTATACCCCCAGCCTCCTCGCAAATCTCTTATCTTCCACTGTTCTAGCTTGTTAAAACCCTAACTCTGTAAACCTACAATTAAAAAAATAAAACACCTGCAGAAGAACAGCAGAACATGCTGAAGGAAACAACACAGCCAGGCTGACTGACCTAACTTGAGATTATGAATGTCACAGACACACACCGCAGCACTACCCAGAAATCCTCCTGCACTTTGCTAACCACGTTCACGCACCCTCCAACACGATCGCGATGCCTTCTGACTCTCTACTCTCTCCTTGAGCTTCTGGCAACTCCTCTTCCTAACTCTCAGTTTGCCTCTTATTTCACTAAAAAAATAGAAAACACAGGAATTTCCTCAACCTTCTATTGACAAATCTATGAATTTTACACCTCTATCTTTTGTTCTGCACCCCCCATGAAGTGGACAAAAAGCCCAAGCTCCTACTCAACCCAGTGTCCCCACCTGTACACTCCATCCCAGCCCCTCTCCCCTACTTACTCATCGTTATGCTTTCCCCCTCTTGGATCATTATTTTCAGGAGCCAAAACTCTGTAAGGTGTCCCTTCTCTAACAGTAGCCCTTCTTAGACTCCATCCAGCTCCTCTTCCCTAACAAATATCATTCTGTTTTCTAGTTCCTCTCGATTTCGAGTGTCTAGACAGAGGTCTCTATTTTCTGTTTCCATGTCTGTCCATCCATTCTCTCCTCAGACTTTTTTCTCCCACCACACCACAGAAACTGTCTGGCAAGGTCACCAATGCTTCCCTCTTGCTAATTTCCTTGTCAGTTTTCCGTCCTCATCTCGCCCACTCTTCTGGGAAACATTTCTTCCCCCTGCCCTCCTGGTAACCACAGTCTTTCGTTTCTCCTCTTACTGGCCCCTCCTTCCACGTTTCCTTTTCTGGTTCTCTCTCCTTTTTGTTACCTGTGAACACTGACCATCACTGAACCCGGTCATCAAACTTGTTCTTTTCTCTGTAACCCCACTCTCTAAGTGTCTCATTTAGGGTCAGGACTTTGAATGTGTCTATATACTGGTGACTCCCAAATTTAGACCTCCAGCCTCAACTTCTCCTTTGAAGCTGGGGCTCCAGTACCCCACTGGCTGCTCAATCTCTCTACCCTGATGTCTTCTGGGCATATAAAACTTACCAAATCCAAATCAGAAACCTTGATTCTCAGTGCAAATTCTGCTCCCTCCCTGCACTTGGGAATGGTGATTAGCCTTCAATCCCCCTTTCCCTGACAACCTGTTTCTAACTCCTTGGCATCTTCTGTTTGGTCTAATGTCAAAGTTTATCCAGAACCTGACCACCTCTCAAAACCCCCACCACATCTGTTCTCTTCCTTGTTTTCTTAGTCAATTTTCCACATAAGAGCCAGATAGACTTTAGGCCACCTCTCCAAACTCAAACCCCAGCATGCTCAAAATAAAGTCAAATTCCTTGCCATGGCATGCTTTTGCCCCATCCCTCCATCTAGATGCCCCATCCCTACATCTCCTTCTGGCTTCCCCGATTCTCAATTCCGTCCACCCATGTTGACTTTGGTGCAGACCTCAAATGCTCAGTGCTCAAGTGCTCAGATGAGACAGGTATCTGCCTCAATACTTGTCTACCTGCTGTGCCTTCTCCCTGGGACTCCCTTCCCCCAGGTCTTCCCAGCATTGCCCCTTCCCCCACTCCCATGACATCATTCAGATCTCTGCTCCAATGTCACCTCCAATGTTGCCTTCTCTGTCAGCAGTCCTTCCCTGATTATCCTTTTGGAAAATACCTTTTCTCGCCCTTTCCAGTTTTTTCTTTTTTTTAACCTTAAATAAAGTTTCCTTCTAGTGTTTACTGTTCTCTTTCATTACATAATAAATTTATTTATTTATTCATTGCCTGTCTCTGCACTAGACAAAATGTGTACCTGTCTTGTCCTCTGCAAATCTCCAGCTTCTGGAACACTGTTCATCTCACAGTAGGCACTCAGTAAATAATGTGGAATGGATGAGTGAATGAATGAATAGATGGAGGTCCCTGGAAGCCTCCCAGTTCTCCTGAGTTGCATCAGAGAGCTGTTGGACCAGCCTTTTCTCCCGTGCCTTTGCTTTGATTGCTTTTACTTACAATCTCTGAACTTTCTTCTTTTCTGTTCACTATTACAGGTCCTCACTTGCTCTCCAGTTCCTAGAGCCCCTAAATGGTCTTCTTACCCAAGTCTCCTGCCCGCCACACACACTACTGCCAGAATTATCCTTTTGAAACTGGACTATGTTCTCAGAGCTTCCTCAACCAGGAAACTGGGCATATTATAGGAACTTAAAAGTATTTTATAAATAAAGAATTAGATGAATCTCACTGAATAAATATCAAATTCTTTGTCTTAACACTCAAAATCCCTTTGGTTTTCCCCAGAGGATTCTTGAAAGTGAAAGTGTTAGTCGCTCAGTTGTGTCTGACTCTTTGTGATCCCATGGACGATAGCCTGCCAGGCTCCTCTGTCCTTGGGGTTTTCCAGGCAAAGATACTGGAGTAGGTTGCCATGCCTTTCTCCAGGGGATCTTCCTGACCCAGTGATTAAACCTGGGTCTCCCACATCATAGGAAGATTCTTCACCATCTGGTAAAGGTAAACCTCTCCTAAATAAGTCTATTAGTTCTACTAGATCTACAACTGTCTATAGTAGCCCAAAATCTGATATATTAGATTCAAGCATATGCTTGTCAATATGTAACTGTTTGACCCCCAAAACAGCCATTTTGTATGGTCCAATTCAACATATATTTCTTCCCCTGTAATTCTGCTTAAGCCATTCTAAATGCCAGTTTATCTTCCTACGCCATCCAACTTATTCTTCAGAATCCAACTCTAAGTCTCTCATCTTCCAAAGAGACTCCACAATGGATGGTTTCTCTTCTGCACTCCCACAGCACTTTGCAGCCTTTTTTTTAGCGTGTTCTCAGTTGCCTTGTGATGACGTCTTTTTGCCTGCATCTCTCTCCTCCCGTTATCTCCTCCAGTTCCTCTTGGAGGACAGGATCTTGTCTTGTTTTTCTTCAGGTCCTTCACAGGTTCTCCTGCAATGCTTTTCATAGGGCAGTTGTTCACCAGATATTTATTGAATGAACTCAAATAATGTTTAATTGTCCCAAGCATATAACCTTGTATTCTAACTTAAAACAATAGGAAAAATAGATGTACAAAGTCTGCAACTGTTTCTTTAAAAAAAAAAAAAATTCCTTAAACATACACTTTTCAATTAGACATTGTGCTACGACACTAAGAGTAGGAGATAAAATGCATTCAGGGTAGAGGCAGGAGTACCCTTGTGAGATATATTAACTCCTCAAGTACAAAGAGCCCGTGTTGTGTGATGATCTTTTTCCTGGCCTGTCTAACATCTTGAAGATGTGAATTGACCTACAAGGGCTTATGCCTTTGGATAACCCACAGACAAATCTTCTGTTCTGAGCATCAGCAGCTACTTCATTTGCTCTAAACAATAGGTGAAAGAAGGGAAGCGGCTAACGCTGCCACTGATGATGATGATGACAAAAACGATGATGGCATTTACACGATTCTGCAGTGCTTGACAAACTCAGCAAATTACTTGTAAAGTCGGCAGTCAGGGCTGTCAATGAGGGAGAGTCACCTCGGGGCCAGAAAGCAGCAGCCACGTTTGCATTAAAGGAGAGAGCTCGCATCACCCGACAACCCAGAGAGAGGTGTGCTCTGTGTGCACAGGAATTCACAGCGCAAATGGGCTTGAGTTAGTCAGGAAGACTGAAGCATGGGTAAGAGAAAGGACTTCAGAAGAGCCAGGGCCTTCACAAAAGAACAGGTGTTCAGAGGAGGTTATCAAACTTGCTCAGAAGAAGTTAAACAGCATGCTGTTGGCACCTGAGTAAACAGACAGACCACTGGAATAAAGCAGAAAGTCTGAGACAAGACCCAAGCACACGTGAAGATTTAGTATATCCTAAATATAAAGGTGACATCAAAAATCACTTGGGTGCAGGTGATCTTTTCAGTAAGTGATGTTAGGAAACCTGGGGAGCCAGTCAGTAAAGTTGGACCTATACCTCCACACACACAAGAATATAGTCTAAAATGGGTCACAGAGAGCTGTAAAAAACAAAAAAGAACCCTACAAGTCCTGAAAGAAAAAATGGGTGAATTTCTGGGTATGGAGAGAGGATTTCTAACTTGAATCAATATCCACAGATAATAAAAGAAGTGATTGATAAATTTGATTACGTAAAAATATTTGTAAAAGTCTGCATAGAAAAATGCAATAAGCAACATTAAAAGACAATGAGAAATGGGAGGAAATGTTTGCAACATAAATTACAGGTAAAGGCTAATTTTTTCCAATATACAAAGTTATCTTAAAATTTGAGAGAAAAAAGATATAAAGCCCAAGAGGAAAAGAGGCAAAAGACATGAACAGTCAGTTTGAAACAAATAAATACAATCAGCTTTTAAGTATAAGAAAAATGTTCAACTTCACACATAAGTGAAATGCAAATTAAAACTACACTGAGAAAGTTTGGCAGTTCCTCAAACAAGGAAACACAGACATACCATTAGACCTAAGCAATTCCATTCCTCCATACATTTGCCCAAGAGAAATACTAACACATGCTTACACAAAAACAACGCATGAATGTTTGTAGCATGTTTATTCTTAATGGTCAAATGGTGGAAACAAGCCACGTGTCTATCAGTGAATGAATGGATAAACAAAAAGGAATATGACTTGACCATAGAATGGAATGTTATTTGGTCACAAAAAGGAATGAAATACTAATACATGCCATGACACAGATGAACTTTGAAAACATGCTAAATAAAAGAAGCCGGTTACAAAGGCCACATTTATATGAAATGTCCTAAACAGGCAATTCTACGGACAGGAAGTAGATTAATGGTTCCTCAGGGCTGGGAGAAGAATGAGCTAGGACGGCGATAACTGAAGGGTACTGGGTTTCCAAAATCGTGGTGATGGTTGCAAGGATTTGTGAATATACTAAAATTCTTTGAATTGTGCACTTTAAGTGGATAAACTGTACAATATGTGAATAATCTCTCAATAAAGTAGCTTTTTGGAATGATGTTGAAATAATATTTCCCATCTATCAGACTGGTAAATCTTAGAAAGCTTGAGACATTTTGCCTATCAACTGTGGGACAACAGGCTTATTAGAGGGAATATAGCAAAGAAGGAGGGGGATTTTCAACATCCAACAAAACTATGTATCTGTATACCTAGTGATATAGCAGTCTCACTTCTAGGAATTTACTCTGAAGATACGTGTTCAACTATGTGAAAACACATAACTTATAACTTATTAGAGGGAATATATCAAAGAAGGAGGGAGGTATTCAACATCTAACAAAACAATGTATCTGTATACCTAGCGATATAGCAGTCTCACTTCTAGGAATTTACTCTGAAGGTACGTGTTCAACTATGTGAAAACACACACATATAGACTTAAATATTGAAGCATTGTTTGTGACTGCCAAATACTGGACACAATCTGAAAGACCACGAATAGAAGACTGATTGGAGAAACGAGACACAGTCATGCGATCCAGTACTATTCAGCTAAAAATGAGCAAGAAAGAACTCTACCAGCCGACGGGAATCATTTCCAGAATGCACTGGAAAGGGGGAAAAGCAAAGTGCAGAAGATCATTTATGGAAGCCTCTCTTTTGTATGAGAAAGAAGAGGAACTACACTGTACGTGTATTCACTTTTCTTAGCAGAAAGTGTCCCCTCGCCCATCTCCTTCTCCATCCCACCCCTCAGGTCGTCACAGAGCACCGGGTTGAGCTCCCTGTGTTACATAGCTAATCTCCGCATGTTATCTAGTCCGTATATGGTAGCCTGTATGCTTCCATGCTCCTCTCTCAGTTCATCCCGCCCTCTCCTTCCCCTCGTGTGTCCACAAGTCTCTTCTCTTTGTCTGTGTCTCCACTGCCGCCCTGCAAACAGCTTCATCTGATTCATGATGACACATGGTAGAAACCAACACAAGATTGTAAGGGAATTATCCTCTGATAAAAAAAATAAAACGTTAACAGATAATATCTTAAAAACAAAAAGAGAGAGACATTGGGAAGAAAATCAGAAAAGAATAAGATGGGGCCTTCAAGGTGTGGGTGGGCACAGGGAGGAAGTGTTAGGAGGGGCAGTGACACTGATCTGAATATGCTTTTTGAATTTCATTTTGACCTTTATAATCATATTAATTTTTTATATACTCAAAAACATCCACAAGGGAGGGGAGAAAGGCCCTAACAGAATCAACTACGCTTCCAGTGCACAGCACAGCTACGTTGAATGGAAGCTGGAGGGATAATTACTCCAAGTAACTTTTGAAGACAGTGTTTTTGTATGCACCCTCAGCCTAAAGACAAAAAGAAGTGGTGAGAAATATTGAAACCTAGTTAGTCTCGCTTTGCTAGACAGTATGCATGAACAATTTGGAAACCTATTTATATACTAGGAACGAACAAAGAGCAAATATGCTGAAAAAAAAAAAAGGGGGAGCTAGATGTCTCAGTATTATAGGTTTTGTTTTCTTTTTTTAAATACAGAAGAAGAGGAAGGCTAGAATGATGCAGCTTCCTTAGCATCTCAGATTAAAAGAGTATCTGCCTGCAATGCAGGAGACCCTGGTTCGATCTCTGGGTCAGGAAGATCCCCTAGAGAAGGGAATGGCAAACCACTTCAGTATTTTTGTCCGGAGAATCCCGTGGACAGAGGAGCCTAGCAGGACTAGGAACCTAGTTTCTGGGGTTGCAGAGAGCTGGACATGACTGAGTGACTAGCACTTTCAGAATGATGTAGGACTCGAACTGTAAGCATCAGTATGTTTTAAAAACAGATATAGATCCTAGCTCTATCCATTGAGAGGATCTCGAAATAATGACATCCAGTTAGCCAATGCCCAGATCTTGGTTTAAATTCTATTCTCCACTAACAGGATTCAGGACCCCTTCGAGAGATGGCTGATTCTAGGGTAGGTAAGGTATTAGATGGGCCTGAATATCTTGTTTCAGAAAGTACTCAGATGAATACATCTCAAAGACAGAAAAAGCTCTCCTGGTCCAACTCTGGGACTAGGTGAATGTGAAAATACATAGTGATGGTAATGAATAAAAACCCATGAATTCATACTGATATAAATGAGTAAATAAATAGATAAATGTGGGGTAGGAAAGGCTCCCCATTGCAACAGAAATGAATGAAGAAATGCAGAAAAATGAAAGAATTAGAAAACTCAGCGTTTGCAAATATCATAGTAATAACATGTTTCAGGCAAGAATCATCGATGGATGCTAAAACTCCTGGGTGAAATTGTGATAAGGATTGGATATTTACAAAGTCCTAAAGTATCTTCCTGTAAATTTCTTATTAATCACAAAGG
Source organism: Neotragus pygmaeus (assembly GCA_006410875.1). Lineage (NCBI taxonomy): Eukaryota > Metazoa > Chordata > Mammalia > Artiodactyla > Bovidae > Neotragus > Neotragus pygmaeus. The sequence goes on along the minus strand of SJYV01008858.1, from coordinate 83,271 downwards.
GGAAAGAGCAACCTTATAGTGGAGCAACCTGACACACCTGCCCTGGCCACGTAATCAGAGATAACATCACCAATAACGGCACCAAGCTGACACTTCATCCCTCTGACTGGATGCAGAGAAGGAGACACAACATTACTTCTGGGGGGTTTCTGCCAAAAAGTCATCACCAAGATCTAATCATGAGGAAACATCAGACAAACCCAAATCGAGTAACCTTCTACAAAATAAATGGTCTGTACTCTTCAAAAATGTCAAGGTTAAAGAAAGAAAAAGAACACGTAAAGATAAAGAATGACTGAAAAACTGTTCTAGTTCAAAAGAAACTAAAGAGATGTGACAACTAAAGGCACTGCGTGTTCCTGGGAGAAGTACATTATGGGGAAAAATGGATGAAATTTGAATTTGGATAGTGGATTAGTTGATGATATTGGATAAATGCTCAGTTTCCTGGTTTAGATAAAAGTTGTACTCTAATTATGTAAAATGGTGGCCTCATTTTTAGAAAATAGACACTGAAGTAGTTTGAAGGGGTACAAAGACAGCAACTTTTTCTCAAACTATTGAGAAAATCACACACACACACACACACACACACATATGCATGTCACATCTCACTTTAAAAACTTCTGTGGGAATTGTGGGTGGGGGTGGGGAGCCTCTGGAGATACCCTGGGTCTCCTGCATCTTTGTTTTCCAAGCTGTATTATCTTGCCCTGTACTCCCTGTCTTGTCTGTGGAACTACCAGTCCCACTCTTAGCTTAAAGGGTGTGAATGTGATCTGTTTGGAGAAAAATCATGTGCCCAGTTAATAGCATTTTAAAAAATAGCCTTGTATTTAAATCTTTTAATTTTTGTAAAAAAAATATCCAACTGGACACAGCTATTTTGAAATAGGCTGGAAATCTGTGAGTGAGAAGTNTCTGTGGAAGCCAAATAAATAAACACTTTTAAAAAATAAAGAAAGAAGAACTGGCATTCTAACTCAAACCCTGATTTGTCTATTATGTGTAGAACAAACTCAAATGTGTCTTGGTATGGGGGTCTGCCCCTCAACTAAGAGAAAACGACCCTTTTCTAAGGAGGAAGGCACTTCTGCCTTTGGGCCTTTTTATGTGAGGTCTCATATCTCTCTCTCCTTGAAACTCTGAGAGGAAGGCAAAGCCTGAATTGTGCAATAAAACCCGATGGGGTGAGGCTCTCTGAGTAGTGACAATGGGCATGATTCCTGGTGGAGAGGGAGGAGCTTAAGGGCCAATCCAGCCAGAGAGCCTCATAAGCCAAGATCACCACCCTGCCCTGGATCCTGCCCTGTTTCTGGAAGGTTCTAGAAAGAGTCAGAGCCTGGCTAGGAAAAAAACCCCACAAAAACACAAACCACCTGTGATCCAGAATGATCTAAGAGTGGAAAGCTCTGAAGCACTGACTCAAAGAAAACGACCCAGAGTTGTAGTTAGTTGTAGTTTGTTAATACTATGGGTACTTACTATTGCCAAGCCCTGTTCAAAGCCCTCTAGAAATGATATCCCATTTATTCTTCAGATCAACAGTATGATGTCATCTGTGTTTATTAGTCCCATTTAACTGAAGAGAAAACCAAAACACAGAAAATTCAAATAACTTCTCCCAAGGTCATACAAGCAGTCTAGCTTCAGAGCCCANCAAAAAAAAAAAAAGCGTCAGGATGACTCATATATGCATATATTTCAGTTTTAAAATAGCAATAATGCTGCTTCCCCTTTTTTTCTTGCCTTCTTCCTGAATTATAAAAGATGGGTTTTGAGACAAAACTTCTTTAACTAGGAACAGACAGTGTATTTTAATTTCTTAAATTTGGGGGTAAAATTTTGGAGACTTTTTTCACTCAGAGGTGGCTGAGAATGTGTTAGGTAAGGGGCATAATTTAGAACCCCACTCCTCAATTAGGGAACTTCAAGTTTCTGTCAGCTCCTGACAGATAGGGATCTTTCCCCCTAGAGAATCGATAAGGTGAAATACCTGAGAGGAGGGAATGGTGGCATTAGCTCTTTTTATTTTTTTAGTTGGAAGATAATTGCTTTATAATATTATGTTGGTTTCTGCTATACAACAATGCGAATCAGTCATAATTATATATATATATATATATTATATATACACACATATATATATCCCCTCTCTCTTAGCCTCCTTTCCTGCTCCCCTCCCACCCCTCTAGGTTGCCATAGAGTGCCAGGCTGGGCTCCCTGTGTTATACAGAAGCTTCCCACTAGTTATTGTTTTAGCCACGATAGCGTATATATGTCAATGCTACTTTCTCAATTCATCCCATCCTCTCNGGTCACATGCCTGTCTCTTATACACATCTCTCCCTGTGTTATACAGAAGCTTCCCACTAGTTATTGTTTTAGCCACGATAGCGTATATATGTCAATGCTACTTTCTCAATTCATCCCATCCTCTCCCCCTGCTGTGTCCACAAGTCCATTATCCATCTGTGCCTCCATTCCTTCCCTGCAAATAGGTTCATCAGTACTATTTTGTCTAGATTCCATATAAATGCATTAATATGAGATTTGTTTTTCTCTTTCTGACTTTTGCTTTAAACAGGCTCTAGCTTCATCCACCTCACTGCCATGGACTCAAATCCGTTCCTTCTTGTGGCTGAGGAACATTCCATTGTGTGTATGGACCACACCGTCTTCATCCATTTGTCTGTTGATGGACATCCAGGTTGCTTCCACGTCCTGGCTGTTGTACATAGTGCTGCACTCAACATTAGGGTACATGCTGACAGAACGTGGTCCCCTGGAGAAGGGAATGGCAAACCACTTCAGTATTCTTGCCTTGAGAACCCCATGAACAGTATGAAAAGGCAAAATGATAGGATACTGAAAGAGGAACTCCCCAGGTCATTAGGTGCCCAATATGCTACTGGAGGTTAGTGGAGAAATAAATCCAGAAAGAATGAAGGGATGGAGCCAAAGCAAATACAATACCCAGCTGTGGATGTGACTGGTGATAGAAGCAAGGTCCGATGCTGTAAAGAGCAATATTGCATAGGAACCTGGAATGTCAGGTCTATGAATCAAGGCAAATTGGAAGAGGTCAAACAGGAGATGGCAAGAGTGAACGTCGACATTCTAGGAATCAGTGAAATAAAATGGACTGGAATGGGTGAAATTAACTGAGATGACCATTATATCTACTACTGAGGGCAGGAATCCCTGAGAAGAAATGGAGTAGCCATCATGGTCAACAAAAGAGTCCGAAATGCAGTACTTGGATGCAATCTCAAAAATGACAGAATGATCTCTGTTCGTCTCCAAGGCAAACCATTCAATATCACAGTAATCCAAGTCTATGCCCCAACCGGTAACACTGAAGNCCTAGCTCTATCCATTGAGAGGATCTCGAAATAATGACATCCAGTTAGCCAATGCCCAGATCTTGGTTTAAATTCTATTCTCCACTAACAGGATTCAGGACCCCTTCGAGAGATGGCTGATTCTAGGGTAGGTAAGGTATTAGATGGGCCTGAATATCTTGTTTCAGAAAGTACTCAGATGAATACATCTCAAAGACAGAAAAAGCTCTCCTGGTCCAACTCTGGGACTAGGTGAATGTGAAAATACATAGTGATGGTAATGAATAAAAACCCATGAATTCATACTGATATAAATGAGTAAATAAATAGATAAATGTGGGGTAGGAAAGGCTCCCCATTGCAACAGAAATGAATGAAGAAATGCAGAAAAATGAAAGAATTAGAAAACTCAGCGTTTGCAAATATCATAGTAATAACATGTTTCAGGCAAGAATCATCGATGGATGCTAAAACTCCTGGGTGAAATTGTGATAAGGATTGGATATTTACAAAGTCCTAAAGTATCTTCCTGTAAATTTCTTATTAATCACAAAGGGGAAAGAGCAACCTTATAGTGGAGCAACCTGACACACCTGCCCTGGCCACGTAATCAGAGATAACATCACCAATAACGGCACCAAGCTGACACTTCATCCCTCTGACTGGATGCAGAGAAGGAGACACAACATTACTTCTGGGGGGTTTCTGCCAAAAAGTCATCACCAAGATCTAATCATGAGGAAACATCAGACAAACCCAAATCGAGTAACCTTCTACAAAATAAATGGTCTGTACTCTTCAAAAATGTCAAGGTTAAAGAAAGAAAAAGAACACGTAAAGATAAAGAATGACTGAAAAACTGTTCTAGTTCAAAAGAAACTAAAGAGATGTGACAACTAAAGGCACTGCGTGTTCCTGGGAGAAGTACATTATGGGGAAAAATGGATGAAATTTGAATTTGGATAGTGGATTAGTTGATGATATTGGATAAATGCTCAGTTTCCTGGTTTAGATAAAAGTTGTACTCTAATTATGTAAAATGGTGGCCTCATTTTTAGAAAATAGACACTGAAGTAGTTTGAAGGGGTACAAAGACAGCAACTTTTTCTCAAACTATTGAGAAAATCACACACACACACACACACACACATATGCATGTCACATCTCACTTTAAAAACTTCTGTGGGAATTGTGGGTGGGGGTGGGGAGCCTCTGGAGATACCCTGGGTCTCCTGCATCTTTGTTTTCCAAGCTGTATTATCTTGCCCTGTACTCCCTGTCTTGTCTGTGGAACTACCAGTCCCACTCTTAGCTTAAAGGGTGTGAATGTGATCTGTTTGGAGAAAAATCATGTGCCCAGTTAATAGCATTTTAAAAAATAGCCTTGTATTTAAATCTTTTAATTTTTGTAAAAAAAATATCCAACTGGACACAGCTATTTTGAAATAGGCTGGAAATCTGTGAGTGAGAAGTCCCGGAAGCTGCTCTGAAGCTGCCCATCCCGTGGCTCCAGCTCTGGGTCAGCTGCAGCCTCGGCTAAGGAGGGAAGGCTGGGATTTGGAACATCTTGGCTCTGAGCTGTTAAACTGAGCTGTAAAGAAAACGGGATTCTCCACTGAGCCACTTCTGTGCTCTGTTTTATTTCTTGAGGAAGTCTCCCGGGCCAGGATGAAAGTGCCGCCCCTCTGTCTTAAATCCTCTCCCCCTATTTTCTTCCCCTGCAGGTTCAGGGACCTGCAGCACAGAGTGGGGTGTGCCCCCAACCGATTCACCTTCCACCTGCCTTTAGACCTTTCCCGGCTTCCGGTAAACATCTGTCTCTCACAGGCCACTGACACCTGGCTTGGAAAACCTCACACACGTGGTGCCTTAGATTTTCCCGCCATGTCCTGCTTGGGCCCTGCTGTACACTCAGACCCCACTTCTGCGGAAGGGCAGAAGAGGACAGGGAGCCTTTATTCAGCCAGCCCTCGAGATCTGAGGCACAGAGGGGCCATTGATTGGCTGAAATGCGACCCCATGGACTGTAGCCTACCAGGCTCCTCTGTCCACGGGATTTTCCAGGCAATAATCCTGGAGTGGCTTGCCATTTCCTTCTCCAGAGGATCTTCCCAACCCAGGGATCGAACCCGGTCTCCCGCATTGTAGACAGACACTTTACCGTCTGAGCCATCAGGGAAGTCCTGAAATGGGTACAGCAAGTGACAAAGCCATGGAAGAGGGCATCCTGCACTGTCAAGAGCTTCAGACACTAGAAACGGGGACCACAGCCCGAGCCAAAGAGACCCATGGCTTAAAGAGCCCAGGGTGGAGAGAAGAGCCTCTTTTGCTTCCCATATCATGAAATTAAACTGTTACTACTGCTGTAACAATAATAATAAATACAAATAGTGATTATTTTATTATTGATGATGATAATCGTAATTAACCCTCGTGTTTATAAAGTTTAAGGAGGTATGATTCTTCTCATTGTACAGAGGAGAAAAGCAGAAGCTCAAAGGGGTGAAACAAAGTCATAGAGATACAGTTTCAAATCCATGTCTCTATGATATCAGGCTCACTCAAATAAATGTTTGGTCTTTAAAATGACTACAAAGTCTCAGTTTATCTGTTAGTATCCAATTCACTTCATCACAAACAAGCTTCTGGCATCTGATTCTACTTCCTGACAAGTCTCAAAACTTCAATCATTTCTTTCACCCAGCACAACCTCAGCCCTAAGGGAATCGACCCATTTCCTTGACTTTACCCCTTTCCCTTCGCTGGGCCTTGATGCCCAGGGTCGGGTATCTGGCAACTCAGGACAACATCCTCAGCCTCGCTGCAGAATAACTCAGGGCACATCAGTACACCAGCTATACGCCCCATGTGGGAGCACTGAGGATTCAGCCTGTTATTCTCACATAACCTCCCTGCCCGGGCTTCCCTGGTGGCTCAGTGATAAATAATCTGCCTGCAATGTGGGACACCCAGGTTCAGTCCCTGGGTTGGGAAGATCCCCTGGATGAAGGCATGACAAACTACTCCAGTACTCTTGCCTGGAGGATCCCATGGACAGAGGTGCCCAGCGGGCTACAGGCCACAGGGTTGCACAAAGTCGGACACGACTGAAGTGATGCAGCAGCAGCAGCAGCCTTCTCGCCCAGGGATGTTTCTGTGTCATCCTGACTCTTCCCAGAGGCAGGCACCACTCTTCAGGTACACCAGGGCTCAGCAGAGAAGGAAAGTCATCGGCAGGGAGCCAAGTCTCAACTCTAAGTTCTCAGCTGTGTTTAAGCATGACTGCCGTGGCAAAATATTTGCNACTGAGGATGAGATGGCTGGATGGCATCATGGACTCAATGGACGCGAGTCTGAGTGAACTCCGGGAGTTGCTGATGGACAGGGAGGCCTGGCATGCTGCAATTCATGAGGTCGCAAAGAGTCAGACATGACTGAGTGAACTCAACTGAACTGTTCTTCTGAATTGTGGGTTTTCTCCGGATATACACCCAGTAGAGGGATTGCTGGGTCATATTGTAGTTTTATTCCTAGTTTTTAAAGGAATCTCCATACTGTTCTCCAAAATGGCTGTATCAATTTACATTCATTAGCTTTTTACTGAGACAAGAAGCAAGGTAGGTGTATGTGTGTGTGTATTTTAAGAGTTACTATATCCTGACCTAGGAGAACCAACAAGGGCTGATTTGCTAAGATTAATGTGATCCCTAAAGCACCTTTGCCAACAAAGTTTCTTGGTTTATTAGGAGTCGCCAGAAGGTGATGAGACAGGAAATATGGGCTGTCGCCCCTGCCTCTACATCCAGCCCCACTGACTGCAAAGTTTTCAGTAAATCAGGGCTTGCAAGAATAGTAGGATCATGAGCTCACCTTTGTCACCACTCAATAAAATCCACTGTGTGTCCAAAGTGTAGTGCTAATGAGGCTAAGCATCTCATCCCAAAGGTACCAGTGAGTCAAACTTAGCCCCATGGTCACATGCTGCTGCTGCTGCTGCTAAGTCGCTTCAGTCATGTCTGACCCTGTGCGACCCCAGAGATGGCAGCCCACCAGGCTCCGCCATCCCTGGGATTCTCCAGGCAAGAACACTGGAGTGAGTTGCCATTTCCTTCTCCAATGCATGAAAGTGAAAAGTGAAAGAAGTTGCTCAGTCGTGTCCGACTCTTTGCAACCCCATGGACTGCAGCCTACCAGGCTCCTCCATCCATGTGATTTTCCAGGCAAGAGTCCTGGAGTGGGGTGCCATTGCCTTCTCTCTACTCTGCTGCAAACACACGCTATGTCGGAGGGTTTAAGTGCAACCCATCCCCACAGCCTGACGGGAGGAGAGTGATACAATGGAAGGTGTGGGTCACAGAATTAGACTAGGGCTAACATAACTGTGGATGGGGGGGCCTAAAGTTCCTTATAATGACTAATATTTAATTTTCCTGTCTCTAAAAGTCTAAACCCATGGATTCCTCAGTTCAGTTCACTTCAGTCGCTCAGTCGTGTCCAACTCTTTGCGACCCCATGATTGCAGCACGCCAGGCCTCCCTGCTCATCACCATCTCTCAGAGTTCACTCAGACTCACACCCATCAAGTCCGGAATGCCATCCAGCCATCTCATCCTCGGCCGTCCCCTTCTCCTCCTGCCCCCAATCCCTCCCAGCATCAGAGTCTTTTCCAATGAGTCAACTCGTCATATGAGGTGGCCAAAGTACTGGAGTTTCAGCTTTAGCATCATTCCTTCCAAAGATATCCAAGGGTTGATCTCCTTCAGAACGGACTGGTTGAATCTCCTTGCAGTCCCAGGGACTCTCAAGAGTCTTTTCCAACACCACAGTTCAAAAGCATCAATTCTTCGGCACTCAACCTTCT
>SJYV01008858.1:47636-73986 GCA_006410875.1 Neotragus pygmaeus | reverse complement strand
GGTGTTGACCATCTGATGATGTCCATGTGTAGTCTCCTCGTGTGTTGTTGGAAGAGGGTGTGTGTTATTACAAGTGAATTTTCTTGGCAAAACTCTATTAGTTTTTGCCCTGCTTCATTCTGCATTCCAAGGCCAAATTTGCCTGTTACTCCAGGTGTTTCTTGACTTCCTACTTTTGCATTCCAGTCCTTTTCATTATAAGGAAAAGGATATATTTTTGGGGTGTTAGTTCTCAAAGGTCTATGTAGGTCTTCATAAAACCGTTCAACTCAGACAGTGGGAATGTAACATCTTTATTCACTTACCTAACAAATATTGATCCCATACCTTCTAGGTGCCAGACAATATATTAGGCTCTGGGGATTTAGCAATGAAAATATCGTCTCAGCCCTCATTCATTAAAGTTATGAACAAATTTCCTACCAAAAGTGAAAATTACAACTTTGATTGAAGGGATTATGAGGTTCTGAGGGACCCTCTAATGGGGATAGAGTGCAGTGATGGCCAGGAAAGACAGGGAATGTTTTCCAGAGGAAGTGGTACTTGAGCCAAGACCCAGAGGATAAGTCAGTGTGAACCAGTCAAAAATAGGACTTTAGTAGCTTCTAGATAGAAGGAATTAATTGCATGTGCAAAAGCCCATGATAGGAGGAGTACAAAGAATATTTTAGAAATAGAAAGCCAATATGGCTGGAGTAGAGACAACAAAGAGTGTGGCCCATGAAGGTGGAAAGGAAGATAACGACCTTGCACATGGTCTGTGCAAGGCTGGCAGACCATGGTGAGAGGATTTGTCATTCAAATAGGATAAGTATCTTGATAAGAGAAATCTGATCTCATTCCTGAAGAATGAAAATAAGTAAAGATCAGTTGGTAGTTGATTGTGTGGGTTAAACAAGAGATGATGATACTTTGACCTAGGGTGCTAATATCAAAAGGGAAAGAGCTCAATGGATCATGGAGATGTTTAAGAGATTAAGAAAAGATGATTTGGTGAAGGACTGAATAAATAAGCCAAGAGAGAAGGATAGCAAGGATACTTTTATAACATATTATCTAGACGGATGGATGGTAGTACTGTTCACAATAACAGGGAACGCTGTAATGAGGTTGGGGAAAGGAAACTATGAGTATGGACTTGTACACATTAGAAAGATATCAAGTAGGGAGCTGATATGTGGGTCTGGAGTTCAGAAGGGTCTGGATTGGAGACAGAGCAATGAGTCATCTATATATGAAAGTGAAAGTGNTATCCAATTCACTTCATCACAAACAAGCTTCTGGCATCTGATTCTACTTCCTGACAAGTCTCAAAACTTCAATCATTTCTTTCACCCAGCACAACCTCAACCCTAAGGGAATCGACCCATTTCCTTGACTTTACCCCTTTCCCTTCGCTGGGCCTTGATGCCCAGGGTCGGGTATCTGGCAACTCAGGACAACATCCTCAGCCTCGCTGCAGAATAACTCAGGGCACATCAGTACACCAGCTATACGCCCCATGTGGGAGCACTGAGGATTCAGCCTGTTATTCTCACATAACCTCCCTGCCCGGGCTTCCCTGGTGGCTCAGTGATAAATAATCTGCCTGCAATGTGGGACACCCAGGTTCAATCCCTGGGTTGGGAAGATCCCCTGGATGAAGGCATGACAACCTACTCCAGTACTCTTGCCTGGAGGATCCCATGGACAGAGGTGCTCAGCGGGCTACAGGCCACAGGGTTGCACAAAGTCGGACACGACTGAAGTGATGCAGCAGCAGCAGCAGCCTTCTCGCCCAGGGATGTTTCTGTGTCATCCTCACTCTTCCCTGAGGCAGGCACCACTCTTCAGGTACACCAGGGCTCAGCAGAGAAGGAAAGTCATCGGCAGGGAGCCAAGTCTCAACTCTAAGTTCTCAGCTGTGTTTAAGCATGACTGCCGTGGCAAAATATTTGTTTGCTCCGAGCTCTATACTCTCAATTTATCTGTTACAGTAGTTAATTTCATCTGTTTTACAGAAATATTTACTAAGGGCAAGTGATGGAGATGGGCAGCTGTGGCTGCCTCCACTGCAACCATATGGTTTATTTACAACCAGGACTCTGTGGTGTAGATAGCTCAAAGAGGATTAAATTATACTTTGTAGATTAAAGTCCCAAACACTATAAAACTCATAAGCCTTTGTATGCTAAGCAAAAACTTTGGCTTCCATTGGGTTTTAAGCTGACATTTTGCACACTCAGGAAAGAGGGAAAACTTTTGATATTTAAATATTTTCTTAAAAAGCTGGCAGAATGTCCAACATGTTCCTTAGGCAGTAGACTGGCTAAGAGGTGGAAAAAGCAGCAGCTTCACAAACACCTTTCAACAGACCAGGATGGCTAGCTTCATTCTCACTATAAACAAGACCTCTCCATCTCTGTTTACTAATCTCCTTGAACTTGGGCAGGCAGCCCGCTTAAAAGGAAACTGCCCCCAACCTGCCAAAGTGATGACTGATTTTCTGTTGGCAGTCAAGGCAGACCCCACGTAATTATACCCCAAGCACGTGGCTACTCCAAATTTCCTTGAAATTGGTTAGAAAACAAGTCCTCAGGGGAAGCTTGGTTTTGTCCTATTCTTCTATTGTGGACTGGGAGCAGCTCAGGAAGTCTTTCCCCAAAGCATTGTCAATCACCTTTCTGGAAGGGTCCTTCACCCTCAGGGTGTGCAGTCTCCCCCCCTTCCAGCCCCCAACCCCAGCCTCTATCCTCTTCAGACCCTGAAAGAATTCGGTTCAATTTAGCCTTCTCATTGATCTTTAAAGTTTCACTCTCAGTCACTTTCCACTTGAAGCCGCGTTTGATGTTTCCACGGGCATTTCTACTGATGGGCTTCACCCGGAGAGCTTTGTCGTTGACTTTGAGAGTCTGGTGTTCAGAGGGTGGACTGATCTTCGCAGGTGTTATTTGCTGCACAGACTGCAATTAGCCACATAAGCCAAATTGGCACACGCAATGCACTCATGTCTCTTCTCGCTGAACCTCAGGTGCATACTGGGAGGCTCCTGTGGGGTCCGCATTCCCTGTGAAGGAGGGGAAGGAAGATGATGACCAGCCCTCACCAAGCCAGGCAGGGAGCATGACGGCCCTGCAAAGTTAGCCAGCAACGGTCCAGGGAATTCTCATTTGTGGGAAGTGAAGCTGATGTGTTTATGTAGAGTCAGACATTTTCTTGCGGCAATAAAATTGGCTCAGTGGAGAAGCAATGACTTCATTAAAAAGTAGTGCGAAAATAGACTTTCCAAAGAATCTGGAACAAGAATGGGGATGGTTCTATGATCCTGTCTGGGGGGGTCCATAAAATTCTACATTTCTTCCTTTTGGGGGCATCAGTAACACAGATCAAAGTAGAATAGCTTCCCAGGGGGTATTTAAATTTTTTTTCACCCAGGGATCCCCTAAGGGAGCTTTTGGGGCTCCCCAGGATCTCTACACCTTTGTTCTCCAGAGCAGTGGTACTAAAAATCTTAAAATCTGGGAAGGATGCAGGGGAAGGACTTGGGAGACTCATTTGTCACTGCAGCCAACAACGCTTACTCAGAATCCCCCCAGATGCTCTTTCCATAGCCTTTGCACTCCCTCCCTGAAGTTACAATGGAATCCCAACACCTTGCTGGAGAGAGAGCTCACTGGCCAGAAGGACCTTAAGCCGAGCACACAATTCCCATCATCAGACAGGACCTGTGAGATCTCGTGCAGTGGTTAGTGCAGTCCCGTAGGAGGCGTGATTAGCTTTCGTGTTAATAAGAGGTGATTGCATCGTATCTTTCACCCCACAGGATCCTGTTTAATTTTCACAATCATTTCAAGAGATAAGGAACACAGATGCTATCAGTCAGGTTCCGTCTGTGCGGAAGCTTGGGTAGAGAGCGAGTTTATCTGTCTTCCTCCATCCTTCCTCAGCCCCTCCCTGCTTCCTCTCTCTTCCTTTTCCCCATCTCCCCTCCCCTCTCTTCCCCTTCCCTTTCCTCTCCTCACACTTCAGTGGATCTTTGAGAACTCAGACCTGCTCTCTCTCCATGGCCTCTGCCTTCCCAGTTGCTCATCTCAAAACAAATGTTGCCTTTCTCCACACAGAAAAGCCTACTTTCTTTCAAGCAAAGCAGTGAGAAGGGGCTGCTGAGTCTCCACAAACCCAGATTCCAATTATAAGGGACCTACAGCGAGCTGCACTGGTATCACACCTGATTTATTCAAACCCTTTCCCTTGATGATTGCCTTCTCCATTCGGGACGGGATATCTGCTCTTTCTGGGTGAGGCAGCAGCCTGATTATAGCTTCATTAGAAAATGGTGCCACTTGCTCTTGCAGTCTAATTGGTTGACAGGGTTTGGGGTACAGAAATGTAAATCACCGGGAGTGTGCATGACCCTACTTTCATCACAGTGAAATCTTCCCCTCTCAAATCTTCCCCTCTCAAAAATGGATATGTGGAACAGTTAATTCCATGTGTCATTAAAAGAACCATCATTGCGGCAATAAGTCTTTCCTGGATTCTCTCAAGAGGTGTGCACAGGACTCCCTGGGCTTCCCGATGCCTTCCTGACACCACAACTTTAGGTGTGGTGGCAGGTCTTGCAGCTCCAGGTAGAAAAGACTCAACCGAGAGAGTTTGCCCCAGGCAGGATGTCTCAAGCCTCTCGCGGGCACCCCGTTCAGTAGTCATTTCTCCTGCGTCCTCGCCCTTCCATCAGTGGCTGCAATGCTCCAGGGGGCTGCTGCTGTCCACGGTCCTGGTGGCCGGGTGGTACTCTCACTCAAGGGACGTCGGCTGGCGAGCAGGCTTGAGAGTTTTCAAGCCAAGGAAAGAGTCCCGAGAAGAATTCCTTTGGAGGGAATCTGTTGTGTTGGAAGGGAGTTTTGCATTAACCCTGGGTCTGTGTTCTGCTTCCTGGAACATGAATCACAGGCTTGCCAACTATGAACTCCTAAGAACACAGCTCCTCTGGATCTCAACCCATTCGAAGGTTCAACCGATGACCTGAAAAATGCAGGTGTCAGCATCAGATGACCTTCTCCACATAGGAAAGGGAAGTGACACGGGTGGCATTAAGCGTTAACTGTCCAAGAACACATGAGGATGGCAAGTTAAACGGTAATCACTAGGTAACCATCTCAGACAGATAGAAAGAGAGGGGAAAGAACCCAAGAGTGGCTATCTTTAAAGAGAACAAGCAGATCTGAGTAATCCAATTTAGGGCAGATAAGAGCCTGCTGCTAGTACTGTCCTTTAACTGGACAAACGCCTTCGTTCAAGTGTCAACCCCAATCCGGAAGAGGTCACCGCACTGGGCCTGCTGCCTAATATACTCCTGAATTGGCTGAGTGGCTTTCCGAACAAACACACTGGTCCAACAGAATTGATTTTCAACAGGCCATATTGGTCCCTAACGTAATTATCCAGCAGTGAGTCAGTTCACGGCAGCCCCTGCATTTAAACGCTGCCGGTCAGCCTGGACAGGGTCCGGGCCGGCTCTGAGGTGCCTTCTCCAAAGGTTGCTTGGGAAACATTCTTTTTCCCAGCTCCCTCGCTCCCATCTTCCTAAATGATTGTTCGAACAACGGGGACTTTGTGCAGCTCCCTCGTCAGTGGGCATTGTCTTGCTTCTTTTGGAGGGGGGGTGGTGCTGCTGCAGAAACACTGGTCTCATGTGCCCATGAATATCAAGTCCCCGCTGTTTGATAGGTGAATTCAATTTACAATAAAGAATTGAACGGAATCCTTTTAAAACACTACTAGGCTTAACTTCTTTACTTCTCCACAGGCTTCTTGGCAGCCGAGTTCCAGTTACCTCTGGGTCCAGCCAGTGAGGCGGAGGTCATGCACTCCCCCGGAAGACTCCCTCAAGCTACACTAGGCCTAGGCCCTAGTTAGTCAAACACAGCATGACCGCTGAACTTCTAGCTGAATGTGACAAAACTTCTAAACCTCAATGAGTCCCCAGTGTGAGGAGGCCTGCTCTATGTAGTATGAGAGCCTTTATACCTCTGTCAGGATATTGAAATAAAATACTCTTTCCTTGGCTGCAGGAATAAGGGCAAGGCTGAAAGAGCACAATTCTTTCCATTTATCCCTTTCTCATTTTTGAGAAATGTCTGTCTTCTCCCAGTCTGGAGAATCTCCATTCTGGTAATATCTTACATCTCTTGAGTTCATGCCGCTAGCTCACAGAGAGCGCAGGAAAAGTTCCATGGTGTTCTTGGGCACTCGGCATCTACTGCATTGCATTAGCCAAAGCAGAAATCTGCAACTCTTTCCAGAGTCTCAGTCAGGGGATGTGCAGCGACAGATCAATCACTGTGTGAGCTTGGGCAGCAGCTTAACCTCTGCGCCTGTATTTCGTCACTGATGGGGTGATAACAGTACCTGCTACACCAGGTTGTCGAAAGGATAAACTGAGTTAATATTTGTCAAGCTTTTGAAACTGAGCTTGGCACATACAAAAAAGCATCAAGAAAAGGGCATGATCGACTACTTAGTGGGGAGCGTGGGAGAGGACGGTAAAATCGGTATGCCTGAATCTTTTCCTCTTCTGGGATTTCATCTACTGTGAAATCCACAGCCCACTAATTGATTGGAAGTGCTATCTTGGTTCAGGGCAAAGGTCCCCAATCTGTATGTGCCCAAGCTAGGCTGTTTCCCTAGAAAGTGCCTGGTCTGGAGAGCAGAGAAGGGCATAGAAAGTGTCCCTGTCTGCTCCGACCTCATTCTGGGCAGGTGGGGAATCCCACACAGGCTGTGGAAAGAAGGTCATGGTGGCAACAGCCGTCAGGGACATGGATTGCCTAAGTGCTCAAGAAACACTGCTGAATCAGTCTATGTGCTGGGGGCCTCTGCCCTGGCAAAAGGTAAGGTATGGTTAGAAATGATCCACGAGAAACAAACAAAAAAAAATGGTCTCATTTGCTTCAAACGCTGAAACCACCCGCATGTTCACCTCACCAAAGACCTTCCAATTTTCATTTACATAGAGCTCTGGCCAAGCTAGAACTGAGGAAACCGAAGCTAGGACCGGAAGCCATGCAGGATCTCCCTCAGGACGAACCAAGCATCCAGCGCGGCTCAGGGGAACTTACAGGAACCAACCCTTACTGCATCGTTTCTGGGGGAGCCCAGACTAACTTCTTTTTCTCTTTCATTACTGATTTTTAATTGGAGGATGATTACTTTACAATCTTGTGTTGGTTTCTGCCATACATCAACATGAAGCCGCCATAGGTATACGTCCGTCCCCCTCCGTCTTGAACCTCCCCCAAGCTAACCTTTAAGTGATGTAGTGATAGTGAGGAGAAGGCAATGGCACCCCACTCCAGCACTCTTGCCTGGAGAATCCCATGGACCGAGGAGCCTGGTGGGCTGCCGTCCATGGGGTCGCTGGGAGTCAGACACGACTGAGCGACTTCACTTTCGCTTTTCACTTTCATGCATTGGAGAAGGAAATGGCAACCCACTCCAGTGTTCTTGCCTGGAGAATCCCAGGGATGGGGGAGCTTGGTGGGCTGCCGTCTCTGGGGTCGCACAGAGTCGGACACGACTGAAGCGACTCAGCAGCAGCAGCGGCAGTGAGAGTGACGCTGCAGGCCGGACACTGTATGAGTTCACTGCGTCTGACGTGCAATATTGTCATCGTTTCAGAAGAGGAGACTGAGGCACAGAGAACTCAAAGAGCATGGTCAGCACCACAGGATTACCACCTCAGGCCAGCTCGTGACCACTTACTCATCCCGCCCGTCTGCAGTGGGGACAGTAGACAGAGGATGCTGCAGTTTACAGAATAACACTGATGCTGGTACGCACAGGTACAATTTGCAGTGAAAAACAGAAGGAAAGGGGAAGAAAACAAGGCAATGGGAGAAAGGGGAGAAGACAAGAGGTTGGGGATAAGGGATGGAAGAAGACAGGACAGTGGGAAATACATCATTGATATTTAACATTATTATTTGTATTTATCAAATAAATAGCTTTTTGCTATCATCATAGGTTACGTTTAGAGAGAACATAAAAATGTGCCAGGCACCACATTGTCTGAAGTGCTTCTCATTCTGCTCTTTCATCTAATATTCATAACAAAACAATTCAGTTACTACTTTGAGGCTCATTCATCGGAAAGGAAACTAAGATTCAGAGAGGTTCTCACTCAGTGGGTAGACAGCCAAGATCTTACCAGAGCCAGGCTGTGGGATTTAGAAAATAAAATACAGGACGGCCAGTTACATTTGAATTTCAAAGAAACGCTGAATCACTGGGGACATACTTGTACTAAAGCAACAAATAATTTAGGACATACATATACTAAAAAAAAAAAAATCATTTGTTTGTCTGAATTCCCATTGAACTGGGCATCCTGTGTTTTATCTGGCAACCCAAGGCAGAGATATTATTAGGTTGTCTCATCTTTATAGTTATAAGCTGGCATAAATGTTTCATTTAAGGTCCCAGCTGTATCCATCTTGTCAGATTCTTGGGGCATCTCTACAGGCACCAGCAGGATCCAAATTCCTAACTGACTTCAGGTGCAAATCTCAAGCCCCGGTGTAGAAGCTCAGGGGTGCACAGGGATCAGCTCAGAGCTCTAGGGTGCACCTACACGGGGCCTTCATGTCATGAGGGCTCCCTTTCACACCCTGGTCACCTTCGCACTTCTGCCCTGACTTGCTGCCCACATGCATCCCCCCTCCTGCACAGCCAGGCATCTGCTTGCCTTTTCTGCCCCAAACAGGATGCCAAGGCTTTCTTCACTTCAAGTGCTCACGGCTGCCTGGCAGATAAAGACCTCGGTGGCCCACCCTTCCTCTGGCCTGACCTCCCGGAAAGTACTCCTGGATAGGGTCAGGCTCTGGCTGTATTCTTCAGTCGCTAATTAGCAGATTCCAATTCATCACCCTGAGTATCTCCTGGCATCAGCCCCCGAGATTCCCTCGTCGCGCCTGGAGAATTGGTCTTCATTTAAAACCCTCTCTCTTAGCCCTAAATGGAAATCAATTCTGCAAGTTTAGCAAATAGTTAATTACTCCACAAAGGGGATTGATTGGCCTTTGATCACCAGAAAGCTCTACAGTGCTATTAGTCTCTTTCATCTGTGATTAAACCACAGAGAGAAAGAAACAAAAACTAAATTAGGCTTCTCCTGTTATCCTACAAATATTTAATGACGGGCTAATCTCCTAGAGGTGTGTTCGGGGGATACGTGTTCCATCAGGAGCCAGCTTCCATTCAACCTTGAACCCGGATTCCATCTTTGTGGAGAGCACGGCAAAGAACTTTATAGAGGAACAGAGCTGGGCTCAAAGAAACCCTTTGTAGGACTCACTCTTGTCTGCCTTTTCTTCTCTCCTCTTCTTATGTATGTTTTAATGCAGATAAAGATTTCCCCAGTGGACTCCTGGCATGAATAATAATAATAAAAAGGAAACCTGGCTTAAAAAAAATTCCATCTGGGTTTTGCTAACTCTCTGGCCAGAACCAGATAATGTCCCACTGATCTACAGATGACGAATGGCCCTTCTCACAAGTAACAGACTGCTTCACTTGGTGCAGAAAGGGGCATGGAGTGTTCTCAGGTTACCTCCTCCTGAACAAGGGTGCCAAGTAACTGGGCTGGGGCTGGGATGCTCTGTGTCATCCTGTTTACACTGATATGTACAGAAAATTATACTCTAAAAAAAGACACTTCTCACATATTTGATAAGTAATTCTAACAAGCCCAGAGGGAAACTGAGGCACAGGAGGGAGGAAAGATGCAAGGATGTTGGAGTCAAATGAAACTGAGTTCAGGCACTCTTCTGCTTCACAGATGAGTGAGCTGGGGCAAGCTGTTCAGTGTCTCTGATTCTGTATGAAGAGGGTGTGTGGCGTTTTGGTGTTGTTCGACTGCAGAGACTGCAAAGGCACCACCAAGGACAGCGCCTGACACTCACTCCTAGGTATGAGACGGGATGTCTGCTCCCCTTCTCTCTCACTGCAGGATCCTGCCACTGGTCACCCAGAGAGCTGAGCCTGGAGGCACTGTCCTCCTTGAGTCCATTGGTTTTCCTTCCCTGCATTCATGTTGTCCCCCCAGCAATCCTTCCGTTCCACAGTTGGCAATCTGCTTAGAACCTGCTCTCGAGACCCACAATCCTGAAATAACATCAAGGCACCAGAGCAAGGGAAGAGATTACAGCCCAGAATAGATACAACCAAGGAATCAACCAGATTTTACTTGAATAGGCCCTTTCTGAATGGTAGATAGTACCCTCCTCCCCCGAAACACACACACACACACACACACACACACACACACACACACACAATCATATTAAGTCAGGCTGGTCTCCAGAAGCAAATCATGAGATCGTGTCTGAATGAATGTTTTTCAATTTGGTATTTTTGGCTTGATACAGTCAGTCAGTATGTACTTTTTATTACCCTCATTTGTTCTTCCTGAATTCTCATGTACATGCCCAGGGGTCATTCTGGGATTTTTCTCCTTCATAATTTTATCAGACAAACCCTGATAATTGGGCTGACCCAGGGCAAGATGCTGATGTTGCCCTAGTCAGTATCACTTGTTCCACCTTTCTCCTCAACTTGTCTCCACAGCTGAGGCAGGACCCCTCACTGCAGTGACACCATCCTTGTTCTGCAGTCTAACGACCAACAGCCTCTGCACCGATGACCTGGTGGGAGCCCCGGCTCTGACATTTACAAGCTGAACAACCTTGGATAACTTAGTGGCAACACCAACCAATTTAATTAACATTTGTTGAGCACATTCGTATGTCAAGGGCTGAGCAAGCTTATCTGTGAGGATGAGCTGGACTAATTATATACAGTATTTTAGCTATTATTATGGCATTAGATTTTCAGTGAGTCCCACTCATGTCCTCTTTGACACTCACCCTACATATGAAAGCTGCTGGCTACAAACAGTGATGACCCCCTCTCAGGGGCTTTCTTTTCTGGCCATGGGTGTCCACCAGGCCTGTGCTGGGACCTGCCAGGGTCCAGTTGACAGGGTCGGTGGGGATCAGTCAGGCAGTGATGGATGGGGTTCCACACTGCTTGGGTAGGATGATTCCGAATGTCTGTCTTGCAGGGTCTCTCGGAACGATCCTGTGGGGTGAAACCCCTGTTGTCCCCAGTGGAAATATCTTTGATGACATACTTCTTATGGGCACCTTTCCCTTCCCCATTCCCTACATGGTGTTTCCTGGAATCAGGTCCCACACAGACGATTCCTAAACTTTTATCTGTGGTTCTCTTTCTGGGAAAATTCAAACTGAGACAACAAAATAGGAATGGAAAAGCAACAGCAATGTCTTCTGGAAGGGGCCTGGCGTATCTTAGATGGCAAGTCCAAACAGAATAGGGGAGGCCAGAACCTTCAAGAACTGAAAGAGATAGACAGACTCAAGCTGGAGGCCCACAGGTGGAAAACACACACAGCCCAAGCCCAGATGAGGCACCTCTACACCAGATGACCTGCTTAGGTCACCACCAGGTGCCTTGTAAGTGCTTAAGAAATACTATCTATGCTTACAAAGATTTTAAGGGAAGATATAACACAAGTTTTGGAAACTGAGGATCTTGCTTTCTGCCTCAGGAGATGCTGAAACTCATGAAGGGAAGCAACACAAGGTAATAGACCATTAAGCGCTAAATCGTTTCTTGAGACTTGAAAAATTGAAAAAGTTTAGAGGAGGTAAAGGTAAAGAAGAAGGTGGGGGTTGACTCTTCTGGATTGTTTCTCAGTGAAACTGTAACGAGGCAGGAGTAGGGAACTGCATCAGGGGATTCTTGCAGGAGCACACAAGCAGAATTCAGAGCACGGCAGGAGACTTGGGGAGTGTGGGGCTTGACTGGAGTGCGGGGTGGACACTGGGAAGAAGATGACAGGCAGCGACGTGCCCAACGGTGGCAGATGTCAGAGCAGATCCTACGGAAGAGGGAAAGCTTTGTGGCTGGCGATGTATTTGTTTGAAGAGCTGAGGCCTGGGGGGTGTAAAGGGGAAAACCTGGAGGCTGGGAGGCCTCACAGTACTGTGGCTGAGATGAGGAGAAAGTGGACACCAGAGGCTGCCTGGCTCTGTGCTGTGTGTCAGGGATACGCCAGACACCCCAGGCCCTGGGAAGAAGGGACGGAAGGCCTGGGATCAGGGGCCACGACTGCTGGGCTCACGGAGGCCTGTGGTGATGTGGCTTATCCGGAGCTGTGTTCTTTCAGGACTGATGTGCACATGTCTGAGAGTGGCTCCCCTCACCCATAAGCACCGAAGCCCTGAGGCATGAGTGCTTGCAAGTTGGTGCATGTTTAAGGTCAAGAGAACATTGATTTCTGCCCTGAGTTGTGGTGGAAGCTGCTAATTTGATAAGACAGAGCATTAAAGATTCAGTGTGGATGGGTATTGATCATGGGGCAGGTCTTGTTAGATGGGATTTTTTTTTAATGATCAAACAACTATTGGTAGAAAACTAAATAAGGATCATGCACCAGAACCTACCTTGTTTGAGGGGCTATAAACATGAGTAAGATATCAAGTAGCGATTGAGTGCACAGCTTTGAAGTCAGACAGATGTCGGTTTAAATCCTGCGTTTGCCAGTTGTTAGCTGTGTGAATTTGGGTAATTTTAACTTCTCTGTGCCTAGGGTTCCTGATAGGTACCATGAGAGAGGGGACATCTGCAGCAGGAGGTTGTTGGGAGGATTAAGCAATATACAAATGATGAAGAAGAAGAACAACAACAGATAATCTTACTTGAGCTAATGAATTTAATCCTCACAACCTCAATGAGGAAATGGAGGCACAGAAGCTTCATGAAAGTTATACTGTGTGGCTTCAGACAACTGAAGCCAGGTAGGCTACGTCCAGAGCTGGCACTGTTAAATCCTGAGAATATGGCTTTAAGGTATGTACAGCAGTGTCGATCGGGTGTACAGGTGCTAAATAAATGCTGAATAACTGAGAGCTATGTATGTTGGTGGTGGACTAAGGATCCCAAGCTATCCCCTTTTTACTAAATCTTTGTAAGCTGCTAGAATTGGTTTCTCTATTTCCCTAATGAAACAGTTCATGTAACAATGCAAAAGAAAGTAATGGAGGATCATGAGCCCCTAACCACCCGCCCCTCATTAAAAATGCCCCCAATAAACAAAAAGCTAGATGAGGGAGGGAAGAAGAGAAAGGAAGAGACACTGAAAAGCAAAGTCAAGCACAAGAACAAATGAGGAAAGATGGGTAGTTTTAGAATTTTGTTTTAAATTTCATATTAACTTTTAATTAGAATTTGGAGCAAATACATTCACAAACGCAAATTAATATTTTGACCAGTTTATGTATTTGTAGATACTCTTGTTACAGTGGAAAACATTTCATTAAATTAGAGAAAAACACCCACATCCTTATTTTTCAGTACATAACTTTCTGTATATTACATTCGACATTTATCACATGCATACTAAGGACCTTAGATGATAACACCTTGGATATTAATTTACTTGATTGTTTTCCTTCTCCTAGGTTTCCAAAATCTGGATTTGTCAATCAGTACATATGTATGGGCTTCCCTGGTGGTTCAGCAGTAAAAGCTCTGCCTGCCAATGCAAGAGCCATGAGTTTGATCCCTGGATCAGGAAGATCCCCTGGAGAAGGAAATGGCAACTCGCTCCAGTATTTCTCCCTGGGAAATCCCTAATGGATACAGCCCATGGGATTGCAAAAGAGTCTGACACAACTTAGCAACTTAACAACAACATATTNTGAGTTTGATCCCTGGATCAGGAAGATCCCCTGGAGAAGGAAATGGCAACTCGCTCCAGTATTTCTCCCTGGGAAATCCCTAATGGATACAGCCCATGGGATTGCAAAAGAGTCTGACACAACTTAGCAACTTAACAACAACATATTTATGAAGTAGCTATTTTGATGAGGAGATTCACTAATAAATCATTTAAAGAGCCCTCCTCAATATCTTCTTCTAAACTGTCACTAAGCTATTACTTTCTAGGTAAGTTAGGGTTGAGTGGCTACATATATGCAAAATTTATCAAAGCTGGGAACCTTCCATTTTCCATATCCTCATGGAGAGGAAATTCCTTGCAAACAACTTATTGAAACATGATTTGGGAGATGTATGGCAGCCAAATGGTTTGAATTTCTACCTTGCCTTTCTGGCTCCCTCGAGATCTTTGTTCCCACCATACTCCCTGCCTAAGGAAGATGTGCATCCTAGGAGTGACATCAGCAGAAGCTCAGAT
This sequence comes from Neotragus pygmaeus, assembly GCA_006410875.1. NCBI lineage: Eukaryota > Metazoa > Chordata > Mammalia > Artiodactyla > Bovidae > Neotragus > Neotragus pygmaeus. The sequence goes on along the minus strand of SJYV01008858.1, from coordinate 59,726 downwards.
AGGAGGGCTCTGTGTTTTGCCAGTTAGCAAACAGGATGCTGGAGCCACTGCAGTACCCGACTGTTACCTATTTTGGAATCTCTCCATCCTTGGGCAGCTGAGGTCAGGTATGCTGCCTGGTTGGCTGTGGGAAGACCCAGGCACAGAGTCAGGAGGCCAGAGAAACAGTCAAAAGTGTCTCTACGTAATCCACACCTTGGCACCAGCTCAAGGGGCCTGGTGCATCCAATTTACAGAAGGGGTATCTATTGGGTGTTAGGCCTCACCAGACAGAGGGTACACTTGGCAGAGTGTTCTGAGGGATTATTGAATATTTTACAATGAATTCATCTAATATTTTAGTACCTGGAATATGACCTGGGTGTGCAGCTTGATGTAAGGTTTTGCAGGACAAATAGAACCCTTGACCACTAGCCACAGCGACACTATTCACGTGAGTTTACAGTAATGAAGCCATCTTTGGCTCTTGGAGGTAAAAATGAACAATAGCATCACCCTACTGTGAGCTTAGAGGGAAGGCAGACAGGCTCTTGGAATGAAGGAATCTAAAACAGTTAACAAAGAGTTGTTAAATAAAATTCCTTGTAGCTCTGTATCTCTTTTAGTATCATGCTTAGTTTATATACAAGTGAGAACTACTGAAGTAATATAAAAAGACTTAAACATGTTTGGATAAGTCTGTTGTGGTGATCCAAAAGAACTGAAAGCAGGAACTCAAAGGGACATTAGTATACCCACACTCAGAATGACATTCTTCACAACAGCCAAAATGTGGGAGCAACCCAAGTGTCCATCAATGATGGATAAGTAACATGTGGCATATACATACATTGGAATAGTATTCAGTCTTTAAAAGGAAGGAAATTCTGACACATGCTATAATATGGATGGACCAGATATTATGCTAAATGAGGTAAGTGAGTCACAAAAAAAGACAAATACAGTATGATTCCACTTATAGAAGTAACTTAAAAAGGATAGAGAGACAGAAATTAGAATGATGGTTGTCATGGGCTTGGTGTGGGGGTGGGGCATGAAAGGGGAGTTATTGTTTAATGGGTATAGCTTCAGTTTTACAAGATTTTAAAAAGAGTTCTGGAGATGGTTGGTGGCTATGGTTACACAACACTATAATGTATCTAACACCACCAAACTGTACACTTTAAATGGTTAAGAAGATGAATTTTATGCTATGTGTTTTTTACACAAAATAAATAATATGCTGTGGTAGGTATAAAAAATGATCATGATACTTTATAACCCACTCCATCAAGAGGTTGAGTCTATGTCTCTAGCAGTTGGACCTGGGCTGTACTGTGCCTTTCTTGGACAAGCAGAATGCAGGAGAGGTAGCACTGTGTGCCTTCTGATGGTTAGACCTCAGGAGACCTTGCAGCACCTCCTCTCAAGTTCTTGGGATCCTGAGACTTTCACATGACCAAGTCTCAACCAGCCTTCCAGAGGACGAGGCCACGTGGAATAGGACCAAGGCACCGCAGCTGACTCTCAGCTGGCCCCTCGCCAACCTAGCAGCTCACTGTGGACATTCAGGTGAGTCCCAGTGAAGATTGGCTGAGCCTGACCACGTGAGTAGTATTGCCCAGAGGAGCCCAGATCAAAGTACTGACCCACAGACTCATGAATTAAGTAAATGGTGGTTGTTCTAAAATACAAAGTTTTGGGGTGGCTTGTTATGCAGCAGAAGCAATGGTTACATACCCTAAACACTGCTCCAAGTTCTACTGACTGGCTTACCCAACAAGTTTGCAATACTTTAACCTATGAAGACAGACATGGCAAACTGTCTTTTCTCCCATTACATCTTCATTGCCTACCCCTGTGTGTAGCACAGAGTAGGTATTTAATAAGTATTTGTTGAGGAAAAGAATTGTGTGAAATAGACTTACTTTTCTGGCACCGCAAAGAAGTTTTGTTTTTTTTTTTTNTTCTGGGGCAGGGCTTCCAAGGGACCGCGGCCCCACCGCCGAGAGCGGGACACTGACTCCGGACACTGGTCCCGCCCCTGGCGCCCAGCCTCAGCGCCCTGACTCTGGGAGCTCTTCCTGCCGAGTCAGGCCCTCCCCCAGCCCGCCGAGGGTCCCGCCAGGGCTCCGTCTACCCTCCGGGAGTGGCACCCGCAGGCCGCCAAGGGGCGCAGACCCCACGAGGGGGATGGGGGGGAGCCAGTTGGGCGGCGGAGCTGCTGAGCGCACAGCTGCTCCGTGTGCCCGCTGTCCTGCCCCGGGTGTCGGGGTGCACACAGCTGTTCAGCGGGCACGGAGGGCGGGCACTGTCCTCACGGGCCCCTCCCCGCAGGTGCGAGGCCGAGCTCAGCCCCGTGGAGCAGAAGCTGAGCGCCCTGAGGTCCCCGCTGGNACTGTGCTCCGCAGGAGAGCGAGAGCGAGGGCCCCGAGCTGTCCGACTGGGAGTGCTTCGCCGCCAAGGAGTATGACATCCTGGTGGCCGAGGAGGCCGCGGGGGACCCCTGGGAGGACGGGTGAGTGCGCGGGGCTTGGAGGACTGGGTCCCCGGCGGAGGGGTGGCCAGGGACGGGGGCCGCGGGACCCCTGGGAGCACGGTGAGTGCGGGAGGAATGGGAGAGGGGAGAACCCGGTCCGGGAGGAGGGAAGGCCGGGGACGGGGGCAGGGAAACGGGCTGCCAGTTGGGGCAGGGAGGACGCCAGCTCTGGCTGGCACTTCTGGGGCAGGGCTTCCAAGGGACCGCGGCCCCACCGCCGAGAGCGGGACACTGACTCCGGACACTGGTCCCGCCCCTGGCGCCCAGCCTCAGCGCCCTGACTCTGGGAGCTCTTCCTGCCGAGTCAGGCCCTCCCCCAGCCCGCCGAGGGTCCCGCCAGGGCTCCGTCTACCCTCCGGGAGTGGCACCCGCAGGCCGCCAAGGGGCGCAGACCCCACGAGGGGGATGGGGGGGAGCCAGTTGGGCGGCGGAGCTGCTGAGCGCACAGCTGCTCCGTGTGCCCNTTTTTTTTTTTTCCTCAATGAGGCAGCGGATAATGATAAATAGAAGATAAATAAATAAAATACAAAGAAAAACTCAATTAGGCTATGTCTTAATTATCCAGTGTTCTTAATGGGGCATGGATTGATGAATTTTAAAGCCTTTGCAGGCTTCTTCCATTGAGTCTTCAACAAAATTTATTTAGAACATAATTTGTGCTACGCATTGCACTAGCCTCTAGGATAGAATGGGAAAACAGGACAGATAGCAACCCTGGCCTCACAGGGCCATAGAAGTGTGTAGCATTAATTCTGTGCAACACAGAGAATAACTAATTTCATTTTACAGAAGTAGGCAGAAATCACAAATAGGGCTATGGATAGGTACACGCATGACAAAATAGATGCCGTCTGATCCTTGATTTCTTCAGGGCTTCTTTTTCCCTATTTGTTTAAGTAATACAGACTATTCATCCATTTGACAAGTATTTATTGAGTGGTAGTGGACACATGTAAGATGAACTAGACAAAGTACTCTTTAAACTCAATGAGCTTTCAGTCTGGTCAAGGAGGTTCTACGAATAATTATATGCATAATTATGCTATAAAAAAACATGACCAGTTAGCCAAGTGCCACAAAGGAAAAGCACAGGGAGCATCTCAGAGGAGGATGGTCCAGTCTGGGTGGGGCACAGATGGGGAACTCCAGAGGTGGCAAAACATCATCCCACCTTGGGCTGGTGTGTGGGAAGACATTCTTTTTCTGTGTGGTTTTAAAGACTTGGGACTGAGTTTCAAGGCATTTATGGACTTGAACTGTTAACTTGTGAGCAGTCTGGGTCTGTGAAGTTTTATCTTCCTCTTCCTTCCATCTCGCAACTGCCAGGGGGTGGGTGTTTTTTTAATTCACGGAGTCTCATACACAAAGCCTAGACCTTGGGACTGCGGATATATGCATGAGCCCCAGCCAAGATAGCTGAGCCTGACCCAGGCCCTCAGAAATGCCCAGATATGTCCAGAACAATAAGGGATCCCAGGTCATTCCCGAAGCCCCACTGACAGTGAGAGAGCCACTGAAACCTGCTTCTGCTGTCTTTCCACCTGTAGAAAGAGGATGCGCATCTCCACCTCCCCATCCTTTCTCACCGTCAGCCCTGCTCTGTGCGCCCACAGGGCATGCAGCAAGCGTGCGGGTGCCTTCTCCCCTCACAGGCATGTGGCAACGATCCCTGTGATGGTGTCTGTGAAGTGCCACATGTTCTGAGGAGAGAGGCACTCTCCAGAAGGAACACAAGGGATCATAATTGTCATCACGCCTCTGTGGAGAGGCCGCGGGTACTTGGCATGGTGCCACCACCTTCTCCGGAGACAGCTGCTGCTGGGCTGCGTGTGTAGCCCCAGCTGTGGACTTTTCTGCTTCACATCGAGATTGCCCTGGGATGCAGCTGGCGCTGCCTGTTCATCTGCCCAGGCTGCGAGGAGCAAGGACACAGATGAGGGCTGGTGCCCACACCTTGGAGCTATTGGTCAATGTTTATTCATTCAACAAATATTTATTGAGTGTTTACTCTGAGCCAACCATGAGGCTAAACACTGCTGGGGTACGAAGGCTTGTGAGACAGAAGAGAAACCATTTACAAGACACTAGCTATGGGGCTCTGCACCAAGCCAAATAAAATCTCATTAATCCTTTTAGAGATGAAGAAACTAGTGTTTGGGAACACATGTAGGATCACCGAGTTAGTAAACGGCAGAGCTGAGACATGATTCCATGTCATCCCAAATCTAAACACCGTTGTCTTTTCAGTACACTGTTCTGCTTCAGGAACTTAAGAAGACTCCCAATGTCCCTACCTCTGCAGAGACCGAAATCTCTAAACACGGCACAGAACCACATCAGCCCTCTGGCTCCCTGCTTATGGGAACGTGCAGTCCTCATGGAAATTCACATTCTTCCCTTTCGTACCCTGGAGTCATCCTGTGAAGCAATGCCTTTTCTTCGTCTAATGCTTGCTGGAAATTCCCAGGTATAGATGGGAAGAAAGAATATTCCAGGCAAAGCGACCAGCACATGCAAATTTATGGTGGCAAGAGTGATTTATTTAGGTGAAGTGGACCTGGGCATGCTCCTTATAATGGGAGAACAAGAGGTGAAAGGGAAGAACCAGTGATGGCAAGATGGAATAGGGGCAAGCGTCCAGTCAAGAACGCTTGAGAATAACCTGAGATGACTACTGGATAGGATATTTTGCAGCCATTAAAAATGATCATTATGAAGAATTTGCAGCAACATGGAAAAGAGCTTATGATATAACACCTTGAGGGAAGAAAAGACTATAAAAAATAAAATCCTACCCTGTTTTGACTCCTAAGTAGAATAAGCGACAGAAAGAGATGGATGGAAAGAGAAAAAGGCTGGTGGCGGAGATTGTTTTGAGACCGGAAACAAATTCCATGGGGTAGTACTTCTAAAGGACAATCCACAGATTTCACAAATACCTGATATCACTTACAAAATTGTGTCTCTGTGTGTGTGGGGGCCTACTAATGTGTGCCTTCTTTTCTGGGATGAGGTGAAGGCTCCAAGATTTCTCAGAGGGCTCTATGATCATGTCAGGACCGCAAAATACAGTTCAAACCACTATGTCACAAAGTATCTGCTGTATCAGTCGGGATTCTAAAGTTCTCTGAGGTAGCTGAAAAGGGTTCTTGTCTAATATCTCTCAACATTCTGAGGGCCTAGTTTGGGAACTCACATCATGGCTGATTAGCCTGTGGGACCCATGCCTTCCCTCTGCTGGGTCTAATACTGACAATGAGTGTGTGTTCACACATCTGCACACACTGTCTCTCTCACCCAGTGAACAATTTTAATCCAGCCTCCCAGGTTTCAAGGGGCCCATTAGGGAACTCTTCTAACAAAGATTTTTTTTTCCCCCCAAATGACCTTGTATGGCTTTACAAAATACCAGATTCCTCCCCAATGAATGGTTACTGGGAGAATAAAAATCCACGGCTTTGGAGCCACGTCTGAGATACACAAGACAGAAAGGGATCCCATGAGACTGCTGAACCAAGATGGTGACCTCCCCAGAAGACCACATGCCCCTTAAATCAAGCTGGTGCATTTCATGGTGCGAAGGAAGAAGAACAATGTGCAATAAAGAGAAGAAAAATGGCTGCTTAGAAAAACAAATGTTTTATAGCTTTTGTATAATTCAAAACAATAGTACATTTGATGGGGTCATGTGCCCACGCTAGTAAATAAGGTCATTAAAACATTCTGGTGTTCCTCTGACGCTGCTCACATTCCTTCATTCACTAAGTATTTACTGACCACCTTCCTTATGCCCCCTCCTGCTCAGTGAAGAGCATGAAGGACTGTGGGATTGAAAGGATGAAAGGGGCATAAGGCAGCCCATCCTGAGTTTGAATCCTCCATCACCAAGCAAATTAGCTTTATCCACTGAGCCTCACTTTCCTCATCTGTAAAATGAGAGTGCCACTCATTCTGTAGGTTGTATGAGAACCCTGTGTTAGGTATAGCACCAAAAATAGGCACAGAGTTGGTATACACTGGTGGGCATACATGGGGAAGACAATCAAAGGTCTTAATGCCACATTCCCTTTCTACCACACAGGTTGTTGGGCAGATCAAATAAGCCTATGGAATATGGAAAAAATGCAAACAAAAACCCCTGTAAAATGTTATAGAGACATCCTTACTCTGAGTAAGCCCCTAACCTAGGCCTTTCCCTCATGTGGGCATGAAGTGGTCTGGCTTCTCCCAAGGGTCTGGGCGTCTCCATTTTACTGATGGTCTTTTCTTGTCTCCAACGAGCATGTCAGTCAGTTGCTCTGGTGAGTTTCTTTCCAAGGCTTGAGCTGAGCTTGGGACAAGCTTTACCACACTAAGGGTCAAAGTGTCCCCAGACAGAATAGTATTTTAATTCAACAGCATTCAGCAGTTATTAAACTATGATAAATGCTAAAGTGGGAAAGATTACACTTACACATAAGAAGTGTCACTTGAATCACTTAAAAATATTATAATGTATGGCTAATTGCACCTTGACTACATTATCCAGTGCTGTGAAAACACTTCAGATCCTTAAGTAAGGTACCATTTAAAGACCTATTTCGGTACCTAACGAATAATATTCTTGAGTGCAAAGGTTGTTAAAGGCCCCAGCATTCATTGAGTACCTATTATGTCCTGGGCACTTTGTCCATATTAATTCATTTAATGCTGAAAGCAATTCTCTGAAGTGATTATTATCACCCCCATTTCATGGGTTGAGAGATTGAAATTCAGAAATGTCAAGTAACTTGCCTAAGGTCACACAGCTGATAAATGGCGGAGCTAAGATTTGAATCCAGAATCTACCATCATCATAGACATATATAATCCTATTTTACATGACCTCTGTTTTTATATTTAACTTCTTTGTGCCTCAGTTTCCTCATTTATAAGATGGTGACAATAATTACACTTGGCTGTTGCGAGGATTAAGTGAAACAGGTTATGAAAAGCTCGTAACACAGTGCTCAGCAAATGGAAGTACTATAATACATCGGTATTATTCTCTCCTGGTGCTCACCCCGGCACACCTGAGCTAAGGACTCCAGAGCTGGGGTCCACTTTCAAAGCGCTTCCTACTCCCCAGCATGGATTTAGTACATTTGAAACAACACTATTGAAGCAGTAATGGTCTACACAGCAGGACTGGCTATATGGTTTGCATGGCCCAGTGCAGAATGAAAATTTGGTACCTTTCAGAAATGTAAGATGGCAACAGCAGAGCTTTCAACCAAGCAGGGGATTCCTAAGCACCTCTGCTAGTCACACCTCGTGAAGCCAGAATGAGGGACGGGAGGCCAGGCTGCCTCGGCTACTTATCACCTCTGTGGCCTTGGGCAAAGCACTGGAAAATTTCAACTCTCTCTCTGATTTCTCAGCAATAAATTGGAGACTATTCTTGCCTCACAGGTTACAGTGAGAACCAAACGAGATGATGCGTAAAAAAGTTTCCTAGCATAATCACAAAGCACCTTGCTGGTAGTTCTCAGCACTGAGCATGCAGCAGCACTGCCTGGGAGCCTGTTAAAAATGCAGATGCTAGCTGTTCTTGAAGCTTCAGACCCAGGAGCTCTGGTCTGAGCATGTGCGTTGCGACCAAGCTCCAGGCGATGCAGAAGCACAGCCAGGATCAAGCAGCAATGCACTACCAAGCAAAAGACATTACCGAGTGCAGAAACATTCGGCTTAATCACTGAGATTTGGGTGTTCCTTACTTGGTTTTAAGATCACAGTCACGGCACACTTGAAACTCTAAGTCGCTCGAAACTCACCCTGTGAAATCATTTCAATATATCACTTGGTCAGTCTGTCAGTGATATGGCTCTAAGACACACAAAAGATGCCTTTTATGCCACCAGGCAAGGAATTATTCCTCACTTGAAACTGTAACTTCAAGGCCAAAGTTTTCACACTAAGCTCCCCCGACCGAACCTTCTAGCTTCTGGTTGCCACGTAACCAGAAAAGACCAGCGCCAGAGAGAACAGATAAGCAATGGCAGCGTTTCTTTGGAAATAATGCTTCAAATCCAGGCAGAAGACTGACTGTGTGGTGATAGCTTTCATGCCGCCTGGCACATGTCACTGCAACTCAGCTGCATGCTCACCTGGGTGTCTGTTTCGGGGAAAGAGAATGGCTACATTTGGCAAGTCCCACACATCTCATCAGAGCCATCGGATATTTCTTTAACGGACAGTGTTCTGCTCAAGCGGGAGTATTAATTAAGGTTCCGTTAGAAGGGCAGGCAGGTTGGGGATAGCTAAGAGTTGTAGGGTCGTCGTGACAAGGCAAAGCTGGTGCACGCATGCAGCCATTAACAGGGTGTTAATTGGGTAGTACATGAACAGAAAGAGGAAGCTTGGAGGCATCTGGAGTGCTTATTTGCTGTCTGGTAAAGGCCACATGCTAACCCCTTAATATGATGCAGGCTCAACTCAAATTTCCTGGCTATAGTTCCCCCGGCAAATATATCTGTACTGGGTCTATCAGTGTGGTTACCATGAAATCAGGGGTGCCTAGGAGAAGCTTCCACCCAGGGCAGCCTTGGTCCAACACAGCACATCACCCTGGTCCAGTTCAGGGGCCATCTTGGGCTGTGATGGAGATGGATGGCTTCTTTTCTCCAGGTATTAACTGCTTTGAAACTCAAACTATCTATGCTTCACCAGCCACAGAGAAGTCTACGTGTCACTCTCTTTCTCCTTGTCCAGCCACCTCAGACTTAATGGGTTCCTCTCTATTTTCTGGATAGTCAACGGTGGATGCATGGATGGCTGGCTACCCAGAGCTACAAGATACCTAGGACTGAAGAGACGAAGAAATGTCTTTGGGATAATGCTCTATGTACTGAAATCCTTTTGGAAAGCCACGCTTTTCCCTCTTAGAGACCACTGTTGAACTGCAGATGTTACATCTGTAAGGGTCCTTCAAGTCAGCCATTTCAACTCCCAACTTTACAGGTGAAGGAATGAAGACCAGAGGAGATAAATGAGCTGCCTAAGGTCACAGAATGAGAAGTGCCAACTGCCCGCACAAATCAGTGCAGTTTTCGGCAACCCTACACTGCCTATCTTGGTTTGCTGTGCAGGCACTAGTGAGGCCCACGACTTCTCCCGAACAGTAGTTATCCTTTATCATGCTTCCTTTAAACATGGTTTCTCCATCCTCACACTGAGCCCATTTCCCATATCTGGCTCCAGTTCTGGGATTATTACTGCCTGGTTTGGGACTCTGAAGTCCGTGTCACTGGCAAACAGTTCAAAGTCTCTCTCACTGATCTTCATGCCCTTTCCCTCCCATTCAAGGCCTCAGCCCAGCCCCTCTGGGCGAGCAGTTAAGATTTTCAGTGGCTATGAGCCCCCTTCCTGGACCTCTTCACTCTTTTTCAAGCCCAAACATCAGTGCCACGTTCACATGCACATGTCACACAAATTTTTCTAGTCTTTCCACTTCCAACATAGCTTCTATTTCCAAGAAGTCAAAGGGCTTTTCAGAGTCCATAAAAGTCTATGTACACAATGGCATTTTATACTCAGCAGTCTTCCCTGGGACTTTTTCATTTTCTGCAGGTGATCCTGAGTTGAGAAATGACTTCTAAATCCTGCCTACTCTCAGGGCTGATTAAAGTCGAGAAGTCCCTGTCGTCTACCCACCGGTACTTTTGTGAAGATTTTGCATAACTACTGAAAACAGTTTAAAAGATCATGTCTGTGATCTATTAAACAAGATTTTTTTTTAAAGCCAGATGAAGGGCTTAAAAAGAACACATGAAACAGAAATGACTGGATGCTGCTTATTATATGTTAGAAATTATGAGAATAACACACTTACTGCTAATTAATCAAGTCACTTATCATGAAGCATTTGCCAGAAAACATATTTGAATTCCTCCAAATTCAAATAAAGAATTAATGGGTAAATAATTTATGTTCAAATAATTATTTGCAAGACTTTATTTAAACGGGAAGTTAGTGAAAGTAATTCAGAGATTTTTACTCCTTGGCATTATGAAATAAAGTTGTTATTTAATTAGAATGACAACTTGTTCCTTTAGGTAGGAGGAAAAGTGAGTGTAAAATTTGGGTTACTCAGAATGATCTGGTCAAAATGATTCAGAGGAATAATGGTGCTTTGGGTGATCCTAGTCACACGGAAGAGTAGCACAAAATTTCCAAAGGAATCAAACTCAGGAGGGTTTCTTCAGTTGGAACAACACAAAACAAAAACAGTAATGAAACTCTCGAAAAACTCACACCCATTCCTAACGCACACAAACTCAGTGACACCTACATCTGAAATACACACCCTCACATGCAGACACCTTCACACACACCTCTTCCCAGCTAAAATAAACAACAGTACCAATCCCACCCCTAATGATAAAACACGTCCCGAACGCTGTCAAATTGCTTTCACAGAGTTTAATGACTTGAGCATCCAGAGACAGACTTGTAGTTGCCGCCTGTCCTGAGGCTTCTAACTCTTCTGGTGTGAAGAGTTAGAGACACTTGGGCCTAGGGACTTACATTTGTGGAGCTGGAAGGTTTCCAAAGTCTCTGGATCCATTTTCTTTAATTTAAGAGATGGAGATTGTCAGATTGCTTCTCAGCTTCAATTTCTCACCAGTTGGGGGGCTATTCATTCCATGGCCCCTTGGCTTAAGCTATTTTGTCTTTCACGAAGCACAGCTCTCTGGGCAGGAATTTTGGGTGAGATGAATTAGATAAACAGAGTCCAACACACTCCACCTGCCCTCCCCCCAACCAGTGACCACCGAGGTCCCTGCTTGGCATGGTCATGTTAATACTGCCCTGTCCAAGAGAGACTCCCCCAAGGGGAGACCCAAGAGTCTTAGGGGACCAGGATGTGGAAACAACACGGGGTTCTGTCCTTTTTACCTCTCTGGGCAGTTCTTACTAGCTAGAAAATCAAGCCACTACCAGTCCAGAGCTGATGGCAAAACTAAAGCAAAAAGTATGGGTTCTGCTAAGGACGGGTGCACAAGACTATCTGTGTTCAAAGAACAAAATGAAGCAGTGCATGATGACATTCTCCTTCGATGCCTCAGGCCATGCCTCTGAATAATTCTTTGGTCTAGAAATTTACAAAGACAGCTTCACAAACGCCCATCTCTGTCATTACTACAATATACGATTTCCCTATACAATACAACACAGAGTAACTGAGAACTTTAAGCGCAACCCTTCCGTCTATTAATGATTGTGTAAACTTTGGACTACAATGACTTACAAAGCTATTGAAAGAAGTTATGCACCTAAAATAAACTCTACACTATATTATTGCACAAGATTGACAGGATCTGCAAAATCAAAGCTGTGTAGTACATGGACTCTTGGGATGAACCAGAAAGGGGATGCAGCACGCACACAGTGAGCCAGGATAAAGCAGGTTCCCAGACCCTCCAGCCCTTCTGCTGCTCTGTCAGAATCACCATTGCCAGCAGAAACAAGGAAATCAATTAATGGAGAAGGTAAAGGACCTCCTGACAGGGCAAAATGGGATTAAATAAGGGTGAAAGATGTCCTATATATAT
>SJYV01008858.1:0-47583 GCA_006410875.1 Neotragus pygmaeus | reverse complement strand
GACTGAGTGATTGAACTGAACTGAATAATGTGTAAAATGAACCAACTTTTCCCTAAATTATTATTGGCCCTTTAAAGTTTTTCTTTTGTGAAGTGTTTGCTTTTTCTCTTTTACCACTTTCTAAACTGCTCTCTCTCTTTCTCTCTGATATCACCCCAACATGCTGAAGCATGTTGAAATCAGTATCTCTAGGCAACCTGGTCTCTAGATATACCTGGTTGCCCTGCTGTAACACTTTCAAATGCTTCCTGTTACCCACAGGATGAGGTCCAGAGTCTTTCACCAGAGCATGATCTGCATCAAGTAGTAACTTCTACCACAACCCTTCACACACAAACTCTGGTGTCCTGATCCTTGACCAACTCCATTTGCTCCCTGTTCCCTCTCCATGTGACATATCTCCCCCTCCAGGCATTGGCTTTTATTTCACCCAATTTCCTTCTTTTCACTTGTTTCTTATTTTCCTTTAGCCTAGCTCAAGTGCATTATGCCCCTAAATCTTTCCCTGGGAGAACACCGTCTCTGACATTGTGGGATGCTTTTCTAAGCACCTCCCCATGCTCTGTGTCATCTACCTCTTAAACCTTTCCTTTTTTGGGGGGGGGGGCACATGTCTAAACAGATGTGTGAACCCTTCAACCACACACTCGGTGGTTCTCTTACATCAGTATCTTGCATGAACTCAAGAGCACAGTGTGTGGGTGGTTCTCGTGGAGGAAAGTCTGTCAAAGGCCAGTTGGGAGAGATCAGATTTTGTATATTCTCATATCTGCATAACCCCAAACCTTCTTATGAAAGATTTTTTTAAAAAACTGAACTTCCAGGTGTTTAATGATAAGGTCTGATTTCTAAGCCATGGAAGAGTAGAGGTATTATGCTCTAATAGAGGATATGGTGGCATCACTCAGAGTCAGTCTGGTAAAGTTGGTGAAATAGCCATTACTGGGTCATTCGGGAATGTTTTTACTTTCTGCCTCTATCACCCACAGCCCCAGTCTCAGCACAGGCTGGGGCAGACTGGGAGACTTTATAGAAAGGAAAAGTAGTGTATGGAGTTAAATAAAATAAATACCAAATTCTGTCCCTGCTCTTTACAGGCTGTGTTTCCATAAGTAAGCATGCTACCTAAGTCTCTTCATTTGCATCCCAGGAATAGTAATATATTCTCTAGGATGATTGTGAGGATTAAGTAAAATAATGTGTGCAGAGTATGTAAAGCACCTGCCTCACAGCCAGACTCAAGATATGGAAGTTACTGTTAATACAAGCAGAAAGGAAAAGTACCCAGCTGGTCATTTCTGCCTTTGGAGAAAGCAAGAGGTTAGGTCAAAATGAGCAAAAATTAAATCAAGCATGTTCAGGGCAGTAGGGACAAAAGGCTGAGATCTTGTTTGGGGACTACTACTGAAGCACTTAGCCTGCTCAGTAGGGCACTAATTTCACTGCTGTTTCAGGGGGTGGGGGGGCTAGTATGGAAAGAGCAGAGTGCCTATGCGATACTTCCTTCTGACTGAAGGTAGCATCCTCTGTTACTGAGACCCACCGGAGACAACCAAAGGTGTCAGAATCTAAAAACATGGTTACTGTGGAAACTTTTGGAGAAATGCAAAAGTGAGACCTAAGTTATTTGTCTCCACCATGTGAAGCTGAGACAGGAAAGTTAAAATGCAAAGTATAGGTAAAAAGCAGCTAGGCAAAAAAGAAAGCAAATAAAGCAATATTGATGTTAGAAAAGGTATAATTTAAGGTTGAAGGTACAGAACAGAAGGAAGAGCAACAGGATAAAGTTACAAAACCTAGTGAATAAAGGAGATACAAAATCCATACACCTGTATGCACCATACAACATAATAGCAAAGTATAGAAGGAAAAAAGCTGTTAAACATGTAGAAAGATTATAATTAAAATGAATGAATTTGAGATATCCATATAGATTTCTCAGAATTGGACATATCTAGGAGACAAAATAAAGAACAGAGGGAATTTAATATTTTTAAAAGCGTGGTAGAATAGATAAAGTGCTGAAGTTAACATTATCTGAGGAACTGAGAGAAGAAAAGGAAACCATTGGTATCAATATTGAGAAAAATAGATAGAACTATCTCTTTTGTGATATGTTGGAATAACCTGGAAAAATCCAAGAGACTCTAATGAAATAATAGTCAAATAAATAAGACAATTTAGTAAAAATAAATATACAAAAATCAATAGCTTCACTTTCAACTAGCAATAAGCACCTGGAAACGAGAATGGGAAAAATGACAATAAATTTTTTTTTTAAATATAAAAATACACAGGGACACATTTAACATAAAAGTAACTCAGGCCTAGGCTATCTTTTCCTGTGGCAGTTACATCCTCTCCAGGGCTGTCTGAATTTCAGCCTTGGGTTCTGGGGTCCTGCCTGCTCCAAAGTTCTTTATTCCATTCTTGCCTTCAGTCCTAGAAACAGTAGCTATTTCATGTGTTTGGTATTCCGGTATCCCTTAGAGTCTTTTAACCCTTTTAGAAGTTAACCACCTTTTACTATTAATAAGACTTTATATAAAATTTCCATGTTCAAATTACTGGCATGTTTTTTGTCTCTAACCAAACTTTGACGAATACAGATCTGTATGAATAAAATTATGAAATCTTATTAAAATACCCCAAATAACTGAAAAGACAGAAATGTATTTTCTTAGATAAAAAGACTTAAAATTATAAATGTATTCATTCTTCCCAAAATACATATCTAAATTTAATGTAATTCTAATTAGAATTCCAACTAAGTTTTCATTTTTGGGGGAAATGGATGAAAATATCTTAAATTCTAATGGAAGGGTAATCACATGAGAATAGTCAAGAAAAGCATGAAAAATAAGATTGTGAAGAGGGGACAGCTTTGCCAGATAGAATGTCACAGTAATCATATCTAAGTGGTACTGGCAGAAAGACAGAAAAAGAGACCAGTGGAACAGAATGGAAAAATGCAGGAAAAGAGCCTAGGATCCATTAGAATTTCACATATGACAGAGGGAATTTTATTTTGGAGGGTAGAGGGTGGTTTATTTGACATATCATGCTGCCACAAATGATTAGCCATCCAGAGCAGATGTGGTCAAGTTTTTTTCTGTGAGGAGCCAGTTAGTAGATATTTTAGGCTTTTTGTGGGTCTTGCAGTCTTGCCACATGGAGAGGGCAATGGCACCCCATTCCAGTGCTCTTGCCTGGAGAATCCCATGGACGGAGGAGCATGGTAGGCTGCAGTCCATGCGGTCGCTAAGGGTCGGACTTGACTTCACTTTCACTTTTCACTTTCATGCATTGGAGAAGGAAATGGCAACCCACTCCAGTGTTCTTGCCTGGAGAATCCCAGGGACAGGGGAGCCTGGTGGGCTGCCGTCTCTGGGGTCGCACAGAGTCGGCCATGACTGAAGCGACTTAACAGCAGCAGCAGTCCTGCCACAAGGGTACAGTTCCACATTATATTGCAAGAACAGCCACAGACAATATGTAAATAAGTGGCCATGATCATGTTCCACTAAAACTTTATTTACAAACACAGACAGCTGGCCTATGGGCCACAGACTGCCAGTGGTCTAGAGGAAAATTAAAGTACATCCTACCCCCCATCTCTGACTAAATACAAAAATAAATTCCAACAATGGCACCCCACTTCAGTATTCTTGCCTGGAAAATCCCATGGATGGAGGAGCCTGGTGGGCTGCAGTCCATGGGGTCGTGAAGAGTTGGACACAACTGAGCGACCTCACTCTCACTTTTCACTTTCATGCATTTGAGAAGGAAAAGGCAACCCACTCCAGTGTTCTTGCCTGGAGAATCCCAGGGACGGGGGAGCCTGGTGGGCTGCCGTCTATGGGGTCGCACAGAGTCGGACACGACTGAAGTGACTTACCAGTACCAGTAAAGGCTTAAGTGTAAATATAAACCATGAAAACTTCTTAGAAGAAAAATCTAGGTGGACTACAGTCCTGTTAAGAAGGATATCCACCTTAATCAAGCCAAGAAACCCAGAAGACAAAAAGAAAACTTGAACAATTTGACTATATAAAAATGTAAAATTTTTATAAAACAAAATAGACCATCAACAAAGTCTAAAGACAAAACAATAGATTTGAGAAAAAATTTTGCATCATAGATGAACTGGTATCTCTAATCTACAAAGAGCTCTTACCAATCTGCAACAACAACAACAAAAGACAATCCAATAGGAAAACAAGCCAAGGGTAGAATTTTGGTTTAAGTGCAGTTGGATGCCCTTGGGGCTTTTGAGCAAGGCAGTGATATGATTCATGCTTTAAGGAGAAGGAATTGCCACTCCAGTATTCTTGCCTGGAAAATCTCATGGAGAGAGGTGGGCTGCAGGCCACGGGGTTGCAAAGCGTCGGGCGCGATTGAGCAACTAACACACTTACTTAAAGAGGACACTCAGGCTGCTGTGGGGAAAATGGACCGTGGGGGACAAGGGGTAACCGTGGAACCAGGGAAGCCAGCCTGCACACTCTCCGGAGAGGGTTTAATAGGTCTTCAATAAACAAGGGCTGGTTTTTGATGAAAACATCTATGCCATACCCATTATGGCATCTAGCCAAGGGCTCCTGAGCTGACTGACCTCTTCATCTTTTCTATGAGGTGGTGGTTTGAACCCAAGAGCTTGCTCTGTCCAGGGTAAACTCGGAGAATCCTGCCGCTGGCCCACATGCTTTGGTCTAATTGTTCTTCTTGGCTCAGCTCATGGGGAGTGGAAAGGGGCAAGAAGGCTGTTGCAATTCCAAAGACTTGGTGGAATTCTTATCCTGACAAGGCCAGGCAAGAGAGGAAGGGCCTGAGACCCAAGAATGAAGGGGGAAGCTGACAAACAGGGGAGGGGCATGTGGCTGCAGCCTCTGGATGGAGGAAGGCTGCATTGACTAATTTCTTTTCTTCTTTTGAGGTTTGGGGATCCAGCCACTTGGCTGTAAGTCGTTTTTTCCACATGCGAAGCCATGAGTTTTCAACAGGTAAGTGGTCAGAGGGAAGTAACGACTCACTTCTCCTCAGGTGGGCGGTGGCTCCAGCCATCCGGCAGCAGGACCGTGACTGGAGTGACAGCACAAAGGATCGCTGCCTCCCTGGGCCAGGCTGAGGGAGCCCGAGGCGAAGCTCTGAGGCCGCCCCACTGCAGTGGGCCTGGAGCTGGTGACTCAGGCACTGCGCAGAGCCTCTGCTTTTTCAAATGTAAAAGAAAAAACATCCTGGACAAGAGGGCTCTCTAGAGAAAAATAAAACAACGCACACAGCATCAGCTGCTGTGGAGAGACCGCCGAGCTAACATTTGGTGCAAAGGGAAGAAAATAGTGTCTCCGCAGAGAGACCCTGCAGCCTGCGACACGTCTCTGTGTGGCTTATCTTTGCGAGGCCTCTCTGTTGCCTGCGATCCTTTGTGGAGCTGGCAAAGGAAAGAGGATCCAAAGGACCTGGGGGTGGACCCAGTTAGGTCTCCTGCAAGCCAGCACAGCACAGCGGGATCTGGACAAGTTGAGGATGTTTTATTCTCCAGGACTGAGCTGGTGTCTGGTGCCCTGGGGAGATAGGCACAAAGGGCCCCACTTCCCAAACATACCAGTCTTTGACAAAACAGCACTGCCCTGCACTGCACACAAGCCTCGGTTCTGCACACAGGAAGAAGGGGCCCTCTGGAGAGCACCCTCCTACCTCACAGGTGCTCGGGAAGTCCTAGATCCCTTCCATCTCACCTGCAGTGTCCAAAAACTTCCCAAAGAGGAGATGCTCAACACGGACACTTTGAAAACAATGAACGAATGAATGAGGAGATTATTTTTGAGTCAGGTTCTAATATTCCATCTGCATCTGTAAACCCAAAGCAGAGATAAGAGCCAGCAGACTTCAGTCCCTGCCATGCTGGCTGATCTTTTAGGGCAGAGATTGGCAAACCACAGCCTCTGGGCCCAAGCTTGTCTTCAGCATGTTTTTTGTAAATAATGGCTTGTTGGAACATAGGCCACTCCTATTTGTGTACACTTATCTATGGTTTGCTTCTGAGCTCCAACAAGGCAGGTAGACTTGGAAAGTCGACGACAAAAGCCATAAGGCCTATAAAGCTGAGATATGTACTATCTGGACCTTTTAAAAAAATTCTGCTCTCCCATGCTACCTAGATTCAGAAGATCTGGGAAGAAGTCAAGGATTTTGCATTTCTAGGAAACATCCAAGTAATGTTGATGCTGCCAGTGTGTGAGCCACACTTTGAGTAGCAAGGTACTAGGATTTTTTTTTTTTTTNTGCACCCTGAGAACAGATGCAGTGGGGTGTGAGATGTCCCTCTCTAGCTGTCTAGCTCTGCATCAGCTTCTGCCGACCACCCTCAGAGACAGCTGGCCCCATCCTGGGGGCTCCCACTAAGCTATCTGCCCATCTCAGATAGAAGGAGCTCCCCGGGCCAGCACTGCGAGAGCCTGTTCCTGGGGCTGCTGACTCCCTCTCCACCTGCTTGTGCGAACCTCCTCTCACTCCTCTGCCAGCTGCGTCTCCCCCCGGGCACAAGAGAAGGGGGATGTGGAGCAGCCTGAGGGACCCGGGAGCCGGGGCTCTCCCTGTGCACCTTTCCCGGAGCATCCCACAGGCACTCGTCTGTCTCAGCCTCCCCTGGACTCATCCACTGTCACCCCAAAGGATGCACATCTGTGCCCATCAGAAACACCATCTGACTCTCAGCCCTGGTACTTTTAACAAACCAGGGCCACCGCTGACGGACACAGCTTCTTTGTGTGATTGAGGGAAGGGCCCGTTTGTCAATGCACATGAACAGGGCGTGCTCTGACCTGGCACCGTGGCATCACAGGGAGGTCAGAGGATGCTCCCCGGGACACACACTCCCGGGGAGCAGCGGCTCCTCCACACAACCAGCAGTGTCATAANGCCATATATGAGGATGTCAAAAGAAAGGCTCCAGAGATCGAAGTGGCCCTTGGGTGACACTTGGGCCTTAAAAGAACTAGTCCTTGGACTTCATTATCATCACTGAAATTGGTTTAGGGTGGGGCAGCCATGAGCCTCTCACCAGGCTTTCCTTCTGTTTAGTCAAAGATGGCATAATCTAGTGAGTAAGTATGTAAGTAAACATAAGCTAGGAAGATGCTTAGAGTTTCCTGGTAGCTTAGAGAAAGGGCCTAGTGGCAAGGAGAATTAATGCTTTAACTCTGAGAATAGTCATCTTAGGATTCTTCCTTACATGATGAAAAGGGGGAACTGCAGGGGGTCAGCACATCCCTGGTATTTCCATCCCATCTGACAGTGCACCCTACAAGGTTGTGTGAGCCCTGTTCCCTTGGTATACTAATAACCCCTGGTACATGCATTTTTTGAGCAGATGACAAGGTCCTGAACTTAAGATTCATTAGTACTGATTTTGGTACCCAGTGGATCTATGCCATGCAAGCAAATCCTTATAATTCCCCATTTTGGAAATTTCACCTTTCATTCTGCTATGTGAATTCTGCAACTCTGTGATAATATAGATTAACATTTAGAAAAAAATAAATAATATTTTGCTTTGGAGAAAAATCAGACCTTAGGTTCCTGATAAGAAAAGAGGGGCTACTGTTGAAGCCTTCAGGAAAATGCATTATCTTGGAGAATAAAAAGTCATTTATTGTTTTTATTTCCCAAGTCTGTGGGAAGAATTATTTAAAGATTATTTTCATAACTTTGAGTGCAATTAATTTTTATAAAACCCATGGAAATTTTTTTCTATTTTCAATGGTTTTTCCCTCCATCTTTTCCCCTAAGAGCCTTTGAGTCAGACAAAATTTTTCTTTTCAATTAAAAAAAAATTGAATGGATGTGCCTCATGAGGACTAGCAGTATTTTAAAGAACTAGTGATAATTTATTCAGGTCCATATATAGTAATATATCTTTACACACGTTGCACAGAAACACCATGCAAACACCCACTGCTCTCTGGTGCGGTACCTCTCCTTGTTGGAACACACAGGAAACTTCCATATATCAGAGATCACTTATGACAGCCCTATCTTCTGTGTAAAAGGTCATCTCCCCACAGAAGAATAGCTCGCCTAGTTAAAGGGATACCAATTTTTAAGCGCTCTGCCAAGCTGAAGACAGAGTGAATGAGTGAGAGAGGGAGATGTCAGATTTCAAATGCAGGGCACGCTCATTGCGCGCTCGGGTGCTGAGCTGGTAGGAGGGGGAGAGAAACCTTTATTTAGAGATGATTGAAAAAAAAAATCAGCGCTGCATAGTGCACTTCAGAGGGATCGGGGAGGCTGTCCTTTCCCTCTTCAGATGTGACAAGATGGCCGCCGTGGAAACACGAGGCAGCGGCAAATGGCGGAGAGATGCTTCTCAGATGCTGAGGAGAGGCATGCGTGTGTGTGTGTGCACACGCGCGCATGTGCACGCTGAGATGTATATGTGTGCATGTGTTTGTATGTGTTTAGAGTATGTCACCTGGGCTAGGAGGCTTTTAAAGTTTATCTGGCCAAAAGGGATATATTTAAAGGGAAGGTGCAGTCCTAGGGAACAGCAAAGGGGTAATGATCTGGGAGAAGCAACCCTCCAGGGAAGTATCTTGACTCCAAGAAATAGAATTTGCAGTATCTTAACCATCTTGAACTCTAACCAAGCCAGATGATAAAGGACCCCGCAAAGAACCCTCCAAATGCCCTAGTCTCTGCAAATGCTCATCAGCTGCTTAAAAATATCCTATTTAAAAATGGACCTTAGACTACCCCAAGATAAATGGACAGACCCAGGTCATTGCTAAGCTAACCTGCCAAGCAGGCAGTGCTGATCTCTGTCCTCCACCATCTCCCCTCTCTCTGTTTGTTCCCTGTCCACCTTACTTTCAGGAGTTGAGGACTTTCTTGCCTCTCTTGGTTGCACCAGGCACCAAACTAACCTGACTCTCCTGTTTGAAGGCCTATGTGACAACAGTCTGATAAACCAATTTGGGTAACTGTATTTTTACTCCTTCAGGACAAAATTGCATTCAGTTAGGCAAAGGCATCCTTCACAATCCAGATATAAGCCAGATATAATCCTTCACAAGGCAGATGCCCAAAGCAAAGAGAGTGAAGCAGAAGAAATTTCAGATACTGTGTACAAATCCCCCTGGGGTACCTCTGGGGCTGGAGCCTTTACATCACTGAGACAGACCATGGCCAGCATGTCTTAGAGGCTTTATTGCTCTGCATACAGACATGGTTCTATCTCTTCCTCTCCTTGCCACACTCAAAACCACACTTAGAAAACTATGCATCTCCCTCACAAAAAGATACACATATGAGTGCTATACATGACAGTGACACTCGCAAGCACATCTTCCAGCATTAGCAGAGCCTTTTCATCATGTTCCTTGGGCTTCTCAGTATTGTCAGCCATTGGTAAATTAAGCCTCATGGGCCACATCTGGCCCACTGTTTTTCTTCTCAATAAAGTTTTATTGGAACACAGACATACTCATTCATTTGTGTATGCGCTATTTGTGCATTGTCTTTTGTACTATATTAGGGCTGAGTTGTGACAACAGATTATATGGTTCATAACGTCTAAAATATTTTTTCTCTGGCCCTTTAAGAAAAAGTTTGCTGGCTTCTAAAGTAGCACCAACTTATATCTAAAAGATCTACTTAAAAACACTGCCCAAAGATCTTCCCCTCCACTCTTAGACTCAGAACCCTATGATTCTAAGGTGTATTTTACATTATAAACCCTGCCTAAAGCCTAGCATGTGACTCTCCTTTGGAATATATGTGGACATCCTCTCTCTCTCTCTTGAGGCTTATAGTAAAAGGAAACATATCGTTGCTTACAGGGAAGCCTGCAGTGTTTCCTGAGAGCTCTGTGGGAAGGCTCTTTTTCATCTAGAGTAAAAATCTGATTTCCTATAATTTCCACTCATTGGTTCCCATTCTGCCCTTTGGGGCCAGTCAAGCAAGGGGGACAATCCCTTTTATAAGATAACACATTCAGTATTCAGGACAATGAACATCCTTACTTCTGCAATTTGCTTTTCCAGGTTAGACCCCTAGTCCCTCATTGTTCCTTGTGTGGTATAAGCTCCCTGAGCCCTCTGTCTGCTCCTGGATGGCAGGGTCCTTTTTACACTTATGAGGATGCCAGGTTCCTCGTCAAGTGGGGCATTTATTTCTGGTTCCCATAGTTCTGGTTGTTCACCAGAGAAGCTTCAGGAGGGCAGAAAGCAGAGGCTGGCTGCTCGCCTTCTGGAGTCCCAGGCATGGGGTAGCACCCTGGTCTGTTCAGGTCCTGCAGAACCCTCTGAAAATGGTCATACACAGTCTTTGGGCTCGTGCAGGAGGCCTAGCAGGAATTTCGTCAGAAAGCTAGTTCTAGAGAATGGTATATTTTGAATTAACCACTCATCAAATCATAAAACAGGATTGTCAGATTCATTATGGGAAAGACTGTGCTGAATATAATGCTTTAAGTACGTGTTGTGGCTGCTGGGGATAGAACTGGTATTAGTGGCTTAAGGGGCTCAGGAAATTTCCGTGAAACCATAACAAAGGAACAGCCAGCGTTTGGTGAGAACAATGGAGGATGGACCCTTTTCCTTCCATCGATGAAAGGAGATCTTTCTTATTATTTGATAATTTGCCACTCCAAATATCCACTTCCCCCCTGGTGCACCATGTCAGAGCTACTAAGAATGAGGTAAAAGAAAAAAAAAAAGGAGATAAAAACCATTAAATAGCCCCCCAAAAAGAGGGCTCAATGAGGTCTTATTCCGTGGTAATGAGCTCCAATTTAACACGATCATTATTTCTGACATTAAAGGCCTGAGAATAGTGTCACATGCCCAGAAGCTATTTTTTTTAACCGCTAATCCCAGAAATAAGAAGCTGCCATTAGGGACAGTGAGTCAGGGGCTGTAAAAAGTGCTTTAAAATAGGAATGTTGCAACAGACTGACTCGACCATGGGAAGCGCAGCTTACATGAAGCCCTTAGCCACCTGTGGGTGTCCCCAGCTTCTACTACCTATCAGACCTCTCGACCAGGATCACCAAAGGGTGTGCCTTGGTTATTCAGTAATCAGGGCACAGGTTTGGTGTTGGATGGATTCTGGATTGAGACCTGGCTGTGTCATTTGTGTTACAACCATCTGACTTCGGAAATTTTTACTTAAGTTCCCCATGCCTTCATTTGGCTCAGTTGCAAACTGGAGTTAACAATGATATTTACTATGGGATGGGAATTAAGTGAACTAGGATGTAGGAAGAGAGGCTCCAACATACCACAGAGGAGAAAGGAGCCCCAGGATGATGGGGAGGAAACAGGTGGGCTCCAGAGTTAGAGATCAACTAGTCTCTATGGGAGCAGGTCAGTGAGTGCTGGGAGAACTTTAATAAGAAGATGAAGGTGATAGAACATCCCATGTGCTTGAATATATTCAAGAGGAGAGGTATGTAGCTGGTAGAGAGGGTTTTTTTTGTTTTTTTTGTTTTTTGGTAGAGAGTTTATAGACATGGCCATCATCACTACACAGAAAATAAGCAAAAAATAAGACCACTGAAAACAAAGCTATGCCAGAAAAGAAGAGTAATCATAGTGTACTACCTGACTCACCTGAGCTGAATATTGATCTAATATTATTGATCTAATAATTCAGAATTCAATCCAGAATGAGCAGTTACTGTTGCCTTTCTCAGCNTAAGACCACTGAAAACAAAGCTATGCCAGAAAAGAAGAGTAATCATAGTGTACTACCTGACTCACCTGAGCTGAATATTGATCTAATATTATTGATCTAATAATTCAGAATTCAATCCAGAATGAGCAGTTACTGTTGCCTTTCTCAGCCTTTTAATACCTGAAATGTTGAACAAGGAGGTCAAGAATGTTTCGGCAAGTGTGTTTTTAACAGAAGGTGGTACTTAGCAAACATGGAGAGAGCTGACAAACCCTAAGGATGGTGCACTTTGCATATGTGAAGTTCATACCACAGGCAATAAAGCATGAGCCAAGTGATCTGACTGGGTGTTCTGATGTATATTCCCATGAGGACATCACTTCTTTCTCTGTTGATCCAGATGTACAAATTCTCTACCATATTTTAACCTACTGTCTCAAAGGTCCCCTACCATACCATTCAATTTTTGAGACCTCGTAAAGTCTCAACATATTGGCATTAAAGTTCCAAGTTCACTTTGTTTCTTAGCCACATAGGGTACATTGGCATACAGATAACTAGAGGCATAAATGCTACTTGATTATGATTCCTGTATTTTTTTAAAATATCAGAAAACTTCCATTATCCTTTTAATGTCTTTTCATAATCTTCTACCATATGCAACTTTAAACAATATAGCCTGCTGCAGGTTTTTTCCTAGCATTGCTCCAACCGAAGCTAAAGATTTCCTTGATGATATCAGCATGTCACTTGTCAATATATTCTTGTCAGTCCCAATAGTCTGATGATTGGTCCTAATGATCTCCCCCATGATCGCTGACAGCATCTCACTGTCCTGATACTGCATTTCCTGGTCCTCCTCCTTTCTCCAAATAAACTTTACATCCAGTGCTGCCAATGTGGCCAGAGGTTCACAGGCCAGTTCCTTTGTTACCAAAGTTATGATCTTGAATTTGAAGCAGAGAAGAACACATACCTAAAGTAATTGGTGCTATTCACAAGTTTAATGTCACTAGAGGTGAAATCTGGTTTCTAGTAGAAGAACAGGCTCATTCTCACATAAATCTTCCTTTTAATACTTTGTAATCACAAAGAATAGACCAAGGGAAGCTGGGAACTGATTTCTGGAGAGGACAAAGATACCTGTAAGAAAACATATTCTCTTGGGAGTGGGACAAAGAGCCATTGCAAAGGAAAGTGCTAGAAAATACTGATTTGTTAATTAAGAACAACAACTCTTTAGTAATTTTCTATCTTTATGCCAAAAGCAGCTTCAATGTCCTATTTAATATTTGAATCAAAGCACTACACAAATGAAGACAGAAGGATACAGATATGCTTACAATGGTCCACAAAACCCTGTTGAACTCATCAAAAATGGCATAAATAGTTGTCTAGATTTTATATTAATTGAGGCTTTTATATGATACCAGAGCAAATTAAACTTTGTATTCTTTAGATAACATTTCCAGAAGCATCCTCACATCAAACACTGACCTAAGCATCCTATATTTGTCATCTAACATCATCCTCTTATTAACCCATTTGACAGATGAGGAAACCAAGACTTGGAAAGGTAAAGAAATTTCCCTAGGATTTTAAAGCTAAAGTTTGGCAGAGATAGGACTTTAACTCAGATCTGGTCCCAAAGAGATCACTAAGGCAGAGATTCTCAGTGCTGGTGATTTTACCCACGTGACGTTTGGCACCTGTGGAAAAACATCTGGAACATTTTTAGTTGTCACATCTGAGGGTAGGGGTGCTAATGACATCTAGTGGGTAGAGGCCAGGGATACCACCAAACACCAGTAATGCCTGGACAGCCCTTATGGCAAAGCATCATCAGATGCCCAACCCCAACAGTGTTGAGACTGAAAAACTCTGCACTATGTTGTACCTGTCTTTCCTTAAGAAATTTTGTGTTGTCGATTGTCTTATTCTCAGCACCTAGAACAGTGCCAGGCTTATAGTCACTTTTAACAGTTTTGTAACAATTGCCAAATGGATTATTTTTCTGAATTTACTAAAGCCTGCTCCTATATCACTACATGAAGGACATCTATTGCTTTTCTTTCATAAGTGATTCTGTGACTTATTTTTTTTAAGATGCCTATAGACTGGACTTTGCAACAGATGCTCAGAACAGATGCTCCCAGTGTGCAAAACTCAATACAGAAGAGTAATCCTTCTAATAAACCCCAGTTTTTCACCTTAAGTGCAGACATATAGGACATCTACAGATCCGTGCCTCCACATACCAGCTGTCCCATGGGTCTCTGTTAAATATGTCCATGGTTATCTCAGTTGTAGTCAGAGTCTCAACAAGGTTTAGAAGAAAACAGTGGCTTACTATATAAATCTTATTTTTCTCCTTTGTTCTTTCATAATTATCACCCTCAGTTCAGTTCAGTTCAGTCACTCAGCCACATCCGAATCTTTGCGACCCCATGGACTGTAGCATGCCAGGTTTCCCTGTCCATCACCAACTCCTGGAGCCTACTCAAACTCATGTGCATTGAATTAGTGATGCCATCCAACTTTCTCATCCTCTGCTGTCCCCTTCTCCTCCTGCCTTCAATCTTTCCCAGCATCAGGGTCTTTTCAAATCATCACTCTATATGGAGTAAATAGGACAGGGCCTGGGAGGAATGCAGTAGCCTATCAAAGCTGGAGAAAAAGTGGCTGAGGGGGTCTAAGAAGAAAACAGGGAGTTTGAAAATGGAAAAGACACAGTAGTCTCTGTTAGCCTCCCAGTGGGCATCTGCCTCCATCCCTTTCTCATCTATTTGTGGGTAAGAGCTGAGTGGGGAGGTGAAGATGGAGAATTTGGTCAGTGCCATGGTTTCCTGATGAATACCTTCCATGATGCAAGTGTGCCACATAGGATCAAATTGGAGAAGGCTGGATTTCACCTTCTTAACCTCCTTTTGCAACTCTGTTAGTTTCCAGGGGCACTCGAAATGTTTACTTGCTACATGAGAACATTCTTTTTTTTTTTTTTTCTTTCATTTATTCATTCTTAACATACCAGGTGTCCTTCTGGATGCATGGATAGGCTACATTTTCCAGCCATGGAGATGAGGAGGTGTGGCCATGTGGCTGAATCTCACCAGAGGCAGGAGAGTGGAAGGGATGTAAGCCTCATCCACGCCAAAACTTGAAGACCACGGGTATGCTGCCTGCTCCCCAACCCCTGTCCTGCTGCATGGACCTGTGGGGACCCTGCTTTGCTCCTGCGATGGTGGTAATCTCCTTGGAAACAGCAGAGGAATGTGATGGAAGGATTCAAACAGCTCTTAGGAGCAAGAAATGGACTTCTTTGTCCTTAGCCAGTCTATATTTGGGCCTCTCTGTCTCTTTGTTACATATGCTTACCATTGGCCTATGCCCTCCTGGAAGTTACACTCTAGACAAACAGGCATACAGATGGTCATTGTCAAGGAAGGCCTCTTTGAGAAGGTGGCATTTACGATGAGCCCTGAATGACGAGGATAGTGAGCCAGGCAAAGGTCTGGGAACTCAGGAAGACAGAAAGTTGAATGCAAAGGCAGAAGCTTACTTGCTGTGTCTGAGGAACCGAAGAGAAGAGTCATGTGGTTGAAGTGAGTGACCGACAGTACAGGATGTCGGGGGTGGGGGGATGAGGCAGAGTGAGCATGGGGAATCTGGAGGAATCCTGTGTGGGATATGAAGCCACTGGAGTGTCTTAAGCTATTTATTGCCTGTGGTACAAAAAACAGACTGCAGGGTCAACAACAAAACGGAGAATAGTAAAGACGTCATCGCAGGGCTTCAGTGAGCAGTGATGTTGGCTTGGGTCAGGAGGCTGGTAGGACAGGAGGAAGGGCTGGATTCAGGCTGTGCCCCAGAGGTAAAGTCAGTAGGTCTGGCTGATAGACTAGATGCAGAGGGTGAAGAAAAGTGGACTGTGGCACCATTGACTGAGTTGGACCAGACCGGGGGAGAAAATTCTGGGAAGAGGACATCAAGACCCCTGTTCTATTATTAAAAATGCTAAGTTTGAGATACTTGTTAGAAGTTGAAGAGTCTGGGATTCCAGGGAGATAGATAATTTAGAGAGAATTCAGCAATTCAATGGAATTTAAAGTCATAAACCTAGATGTGTCCTCCAAGAGAATGGGAGTTGGGAGAGAAGAGATGGGGTCTAGGAAAAAGCAGAAGTGTTCTAGTTGATCTTAAGCATTTCTCCACCAGTCTCTGGGATAAACAACCCATTTGATTTCCAGGGGAAGGAAGAATGCCATGCCACTGTTGGTAATTCTAGTCGGCATCAGGGGACTCCTTTTCAGTGGAGTGCTGGGGCTGGCCTTTTGGTGAGAACTGGTGATTCAGTTTTTGGAAATGGTGTGAGCCAGTTGACCACACTCAAGACTATGGGAGTCACAGTGGGAATGCTTATACCACAAAAGGCAGCAAATGCTTCAAACAGAGGCTTTTTTGGAAAATCTGAGAGTCAGCTTCTAAGCACAGCATTGATCCCTTTCCACTGCATGTGTGTGTGGGTGGGGGGTAATACTCAACCTTGTCAGAGGAGTGGGGTGGGATCCCCCTGAGCACATGTACAGGACCTCATCCCTACATGGGCTGAACACTGTGGCACACGGTTTACAGCACACAGTGGCATAGCCCCACTGCCCAGGAAGTTGAGGGACATCTCAGCCTCGATCCAGGGTTGCCCCTATGCCATCACAAGATGGATGATAAGTGTTAGTGGGTCTTGAGTGACCCTTGGAAAAAGTCAAAAGGAATGTTTAGCATCTGGATATCCATCTTTGTGAATGGGTTCTTAGAAAGGTAAGACTAGTGTTTCTACTAAAGTGAAAGTGAAAGTGAATGTGACGTTGCTCAGTGGTGTCCGACCCTTTGCAACCCCATGGACTGTAGTCCACCAGGCTTCTCTGTGCATGGGATTTTCCAGACAAGAATACTGGAGTGAGTTGCCATTTCCTTCTCCAGAGGATCTTCCCGACCCAGGGATTGAACCCAGATCTCCCACATTGTAGGTGACGCTTTACAGTCTGAGCCATCAGGGAAGTTTCTACTAAACAGGAAAAGAAATGGAGACTTGTGGCATTCCTTCCCTTGGGGGTGGGGATGAGTGGAAATATCAAGGTGGACCTGTGGCCAAGAGCAAGAGAGCAGAGGGAACTTCAGTTTCTTAGACTCAGGCAACGTTTCACCACCCTCACCACCTGCCCTGAACTTCTGAAGACACTGCATCCCTTCCCCTCTAGGAAAGACATCATGTTTATCCTTTGTAGTGAGTCACTCAGTCGTGTCCAACTCTTTGTGACCCCATGGACTATACAGTCCATGGAATTCTCCAGGCCAGNACCGAAGAGAAGAGTCATGTGGTTGAAGTGAGTGACCGACAGTACAGGATGTCGGGGGTGGGGGGATGAGGCAGAGTGAGCATGGGGAATCTGGAGGAATCCTGTGTGGGATATGAAGCCACTGGAGTGTCTTAAGCTATTTATTGCCTGTGGTACAAAAAACAGACTGCAGGGTCAACAACAAAACGGAGAATAGTAAAGACGTCATCGCAGGGCTTCAGTGAGCAGTGATGTTGGCTTGGGTCAGGAGGCTGGTAGGACAGGAGGAAGGGCTGGATTCAGGCTGTGCCCCAGAGGTAAAGTCAGTAGGTCTGGCTGATAGACTAGATGCAGAGGGTGAAGAAAAGTGGACTGTGGCACCATTGACTGAGTTGGACCAGACCGGGGGAGAAAATTCTGGGAAGAGGACATCAAGACCCCTGTTCTATTATTAAAAATGCTAAGTTTGAGATACTTGTTAGAAGTTGAAGAGTCTGGGATTCCAGGGAGATAGATAATTTAGAGAGAATTCAGCAATTCAATGGAATTTAAAGTCATAAACCTAGATGTGTCCTCCAAGAGAATGGGAGTTGGGAGAGAAGAGATGGGGTCTAGGAAAAAGCAGAAGTGTTCTAGTTGATCTTAAGCATTTCTCCACCAGTCTCTGGGATAAACAACCCATTTGATTTCCAGGGGAAGGAAGAATGCCATGCCACTGTTGGTAATTCTAGTCGGCATCAGGGGACTCCTTTTCAGTGGAGTGCTGGGGCTGGCCTTTTGGTGAGAACTGGTGATTCAGTTTTTGGAAATGGTGTGAGCCAGTTGACCACACTCAAGACTATGGGAGTCACAGTGGGAATGCTTATACCACAAAAGGCAGCAAATGCTTCAAACAGAGGCTTTTTTGGAAAATCTGAGAGTCAGCTTCTAAGCACAGCATTGATCCCTTTCCACTGCATGTGTGTGTGGGTGGGGGGTAATACTCAACCTTGTCAGAGGAGTGGGGTGGGATCCCCCTGAGCACATGTACAGGACCTCATCCCTACATGGGCTGAACACTGTGGCACACGGTTTACAGCACACAGTGGCATAGCCCCACTGCCCAGGAAGTTGAGGGACATCTCAGCCTCGATCCAGGGTTGCCCCTATGCCATCACAAGATGGATGATAAGTGTTAGTGGGTCTTGAGTGACCCTTGGAAAAAGTCAAAAGGAATGTTTAGCATCTGGATATCCATCTTTGTGAATGGGTTCTTAGAAAGGTAAGACTAGTGTTTCTACTAAAGTGAAAGTGAAAGTGAATGTGACGTTGCTCAGTGGTGTCCGACCCTTTGCAACCCCATGGACTGTAGTCCACCAGGCTTCTCTGTGCATGGGATTTTCCAGACAAGAATACTGGAGTGAGTTGCCATTTCCTTCTCCAGAGGATCTTCCCGACCCAGGGATTGAACCCAGATCTCCCACATTGTAGGTGACGCTTTACAGTCTGAGCCATCAGGGAAGTTTCTACTAAACAGGAAAAGAAATGGAGACTTGTGGCATTCCTTCCCTTGGGGGTGGGGATGAGTGGAAATATCAAGGTGGACCTGTGGCCAAGAGCAAGAGAGCAGAGGGAACTTCAGTTTCTTAGACTCAGGCAACGTTTCACCACCCTCACCACCTGCCCTGAACTTCTGAAGACACTGCATCCCTTCCCCTCTAGGAAAGACATCATGTTTATCCTTTGTAGTGAGTCACTCAGTCGTGTCCAACTCTTTGTGACCCCATGGACTATACAGTCCATGGAATTCTCCAGGCCAGAATACTGGAGTGGGTAGCCTTTCCCTTCTCTAGGGGATCTTCCCAACCCAGGGATAGAACCCAGGTCTCCCACACTGCAGGCAGATTCTTCACCAGCTGAGCCACAAGGGAAGCCCGACCCTTCTCTTTTTTTCTCCACTCAGTGTTGGTATTGTCTCTACCACCCCTACTTCACCAACTCCAAGATCTATTTTCACAAAGGTGTAAATGAGTTGATTAGTTTATTCAGGGCTATGGACAGGCTGCAGGCACTGGAGCTTTCAGCCTGTCTCCCTGCAGGCTCAAGCAGGCCATGGTTACTTCCATGGCCTCCAGCAGCAGTTGAGTGCTGGTTTGCACTGGGGTTTGGAGATTGAGAGATACGTCATTCCAGCATCCCTCTGATTATGATTTTCTGAAGACGTATAGTTGCCTGGGTTTAACAGGGCCACTGAAAGTGCATAGGAGGATGGGGAAAGACAGGAGAGAGCCTGCCCCTGGAGGCTATGCTAGGGGAGAACAGAACAGAGTCCTTGCATTCTCTGCTCTGCACACCTGGGACACAGACGTGCATGCAAAACCCATGGGCCTTCCTAAGTGAGACTTTCATTTAGAAATGAATTCCCTGAATCAGAGAATGCTGAGTCTGTAAGGAATCACAAAAATCATCAAATCCAAAGCTTTGTTTCTTTTGTTTTTTGTTCCTGATGAGGAAACAAAGGCTCAGAGAGGTTAAGTAATTTCCCTGAGGCCACACAGCTAACCAGAATAGATGTGATTCTCTGCCTTCCATAACACCAGTTCCCAAGCCCTCTTCCCCGTAACCAAGCTGCCAAGTTTAAGAACTAAAACCTCAATTCCATTGTGTCTGTGTGTGTGTGTGTATGTGTGTGTGCTTGTGCGTAGAGCTGCTGGTGTGTGACGGGAGTTTGCAGGGATCTCTCCTTGTTTCATGTTTTCACAACTCCCACAGGACAGGAATTAAATGGAAGGAAGAGCTGAACTTTTCCCTTAGGCAAGTCGATCTGTGCAAAAACCGAGAGTCAGAAGCTAGGTCTCCAACAGGTCAGTCTGGTTTCCTTCTCTGAGAAGTATCAAGGGCTACTTTTTCATCTCAACCATGTTCCCGTCTTGCATAATCTATAATAATGTGATTCTGAATGCATTTTAGAAAATGCAAGATGGAATGGGACTCTCAGCTCCAACTAAACACGTAGTCTGAGAAACCCACAAGGACCTGCACTGGAGGCTTCACTAAAAGAAAAAAGGACAGCTACACCATCCTCCGCCAGGGGGAAGGTGCTTCCTCCTTGACGGCTCATTTTTTGTTGCTGTTCCTGAAAAAGAGATGGCATCGTGGAGTTGGAGGGTCACCTTTTGCTCTTGTGTTTAATTGCTGCAAAAGCCATTTATTACCTTGTGTTCTTCCCCAGAGGGAACATTATCCTCCACAGCAGCCAGGCCTGGCTATGTCTGGCTCATCTGACTGCCCAGAAGTGAACCCGTCACCTCCACGTGATTCTGACGCAGCTCTGTCTCCACGTCTGTCAGCCTCCAGCTCAGGAAGGCCCTTGTGAAAGAAAGAACGGTAGAAACTGGGATTTCTTTTCTTTTTTGAATTTTGCATAAAAATCTCCCCAACCCACATTAATGAGAAAACATCAATCATCCATCTTTCCCAGGGAATGACGGGAGCCATCCCGAGCTGGTCCACAGTCCTGCTCATCTGTACACAGGCAGGGCTGCTGAAATTGCTTTCCCTTAGAAAAATATGTTCATTTCCAACTTCCTCGGATGGCTGTGTCAAATGAAAGTGCTTTGTCATTTTTAATGCCCAGTGTTGCCTTTGTCCCCACTGCCTCCCAACACCATCCAGCCAATAAAACCCACAGGTATTAAAAAAAAAAACACACACACACACACACACACACAGCCAGAAAGCACATAGGATGGTTGGAACCCACCAGGGTCTCCTCACAGGCTCTTGCTGCATTACACTGAGGCAAACATGACTGTAGGAAAAGTTCTTTCTGTTCCTCTGGTGTTTCCTGGGACCTTGGGCAGCATCTGGATAGATACACAGAGACAGTGGGGTGGATGGGCTCTAGGCAACAGACTCTGCTTTAAAGCGGAAGAGGCAGCAAGTGGAGGAGGCAGCTCTACCCTTGCTGGCTGGCTCTGAGCTCAAGGGAATTATAGGGGGGATGTTATTTGTAAATGGGAAAGGACACTAAAAATTCAAATTATTAGTATTTCTAAAATGTCTCCAACCTATGATTTGTCAGACACCTATCATTCTACTTAGATAACTGGGTAATTGTTTCACTTGCTGGCGGGGACAAATGTCTCTCTTTTGAAATGTGTCTGTGTCCGTGTGGAGGCTTACGTGTATAGAACTGTGATAAGAGTGACTCCATGGCTTTGACTCCATGACCAAGAGTGACCTGCAGACTCAAAGTATCACTAGCGCTGATGTAGAAGTGATAACTTTCTTGCTGTCTTACTTAGGATGACTCAAACCCAGCTACTCAACTTCTTACTCCTCTTAAGAGTGTGAATCTGACATTTTAATAGTTTCATTTACGCAGGAGTCAATCCTTACACAAAGCCGCTAAGGTAAATGATCAATTGATAACTGAGATGGAGGACACAGTTAATACCAATAGGAGTTACACAAGGCACCACACAGAAATTAGGGAGCTACCCTAAGGTATGATGGAGAGAGAGGAAGGTTTGGGGCTGGTTGCAATGTAAAAAAAATGGAGGTAAAGAAATGAAAGAAAGGCCATTCTCAATCTGTATCCCACATGATAGTAGATTAAGGAGACATAGGGCAGCTAAAACCAGACTGGACCAGAGAACAGGAAGTTTGCGAAGGCTGTGACACAGATTACGCATATGCACGCATGCCTGTGTGTATGTGTGTGCTTGTGTGTGCATACAGTTCACATAGTGGGCAGGCTGATTGGAGCTGAGTAAGGAAGGGCAGAAAAAAAGGTTGAGGGAGCATTTTCAGGAAAGGGGTCCAATTTATATCCATTGCTGTAATTGGTTTGTTTGTGTAGAGCAGGAAGAAGCGGGCAGGGCGGGGGGTGGGTGGTGTGATGGAGTGAAACACTGAGGGCCGCGATTCCCTTGCCTGATGAGTTGGAGAGAAATTGTTAGTCACCAAGACTGGTCCCGCAGGGGTTCATTAAATGACTGGCCCTCCACAATATCCTGTCATTTCCAACCTGGATGCATCAACATTAGCCAGCTTTACAGTATGCAATTGTGTGTCTGCCAGGGTGTGCAGAGGCATGGAGCATATGCTGCTGGCTGCGTTTGTGAACGTGTCTGCCTTTTCTTAGGGGCATGGTTAAGTTTTCCGTGGGAATTAGAATCGTCAGGGTCACATGCAATTTAAAAAAAAAGGCAAAAATCAAAAGGTGCTTTCTTACTGGAAACACAAATTTGCTTTGACACTTAAAAAGTACCGTGGAGTTGAACAATAGGGAAACCAAGAAAGGATCTGTGCTGGGTGGGAGGGGGCCGCAAGGGAACTGAAAGGAAGCCAGTGGCGAACACGTCCAAATGGTAACTTCTTAAACCGCTTCTGAAAGGGAGAGCTCACAGCATTTATCTCCAGATTGTGAGGCTGTCAGCTCTGGGAGGGATGCCCAGAACTAGAGTTGCAGGGAGGGCGAGGAAGGGACGAAGGGTGAATAACCAAAGGAACAGGCTGCCTGAAACATCTTGGCACTGGCGGCACACAGGTTACTGCTGTTTGACTTTGGATCTTGGGATGCTCTTTTCTAGCCAAAGATGGAAGAAAAACTCCTGCGAGGATCATTAAGGGAGTAGGAGTTCCTTTGGGGAACCCCACAATTCAGATCTCCAAAAAGAACGAAGAAAAGGAAAAAGCAGAAAGCCTTCTTGCACCGGGGAACCTCTCAGGATTCAGCCTCCAAAGTGCCCTGCCAGGCGGAAGCCGCCGAGAAACAAGCATCAGGGGCTGAGGAAAAGCTAAGGCCACCTGGAGGCAGCCCTGACCCCTTCCATCCACCCCCACCAATTTGATCAGTGTGACCTTGGACCAAGTCAGCTTCTAGTCTCTGGACAGATATCCTCCACCAGGTGCCAAAGAAGGCTTGGTGTCAGCCTATATTCTGTGGTTTACAATGGCTTTCTAGAACTAACCATCAAAATGTTAAGCCCCGTAGGTTGTGAAAGGAACTATCCTTTACTTCCTTCCCTACTTCCTAATACATCTGTTTGTCACATCGGCAGAGGAGCAAAAACTCTTTAGATCTCCTAGGAGGAATCTTGGCTTAAACTCAGCACTGTGGATCCAAATCCGCCATCATTAGCAAATCTTAAGTAGAGCGGCTGTAAAGCAAATACAAGATCACATTACCTAAGTGCCTGCAAATTACAGAGCTAATTACAGGGACTGCTGTTGGTGTTGTTATTGTTAATAGCTACCATCCGTTGAGTACTTACAGTTTATATCAGTACATATTATTTCATTTTTATCATCATAGTAATCACGTGAAAGTAAGTCAGATGCTATTGTCTCTGCACACCACCCCCCCAACATTTTTCTCCAGCTTTGTGGAGATACAATTGACTTACTGTATAAGTATAAAGTGTACATTGTTTTGACTGATATGTAATATGTATTACAAAATGATAACTACCTAGGATCATCTACTATCTCTATCATGTCACGTAATTACCATTTCTTTTTTTTTATGGTCAGAACATTTATGATCTACTCCCTGAGCAACTACTACCCCCATCTTACACACAAGCAAACTAAGTCTCTGAGTCCAGCGATGTCCCTCCTCATTCCAGAGCGTCTGCGCCCACAGCCATCGCTTGCTCCAACCACTGCTCCAAGTCCTAACTGTTGCCATTTTGTGTCTCCCAGGTGCATGCCCACCCTAAACACTTTGCATACATTATCCCGTTATCTCACTTGGTCCTTGGAGCCACAAGTTAAGGTAAGCAGACACTGTCCAATGCCCAAGCAGTTGTAAGGTGGCTGCTCCGAAAGCATTACATCATCCTTGGGTCATCAGAAATGGTCCAGGGTGGCAAAAAAACCATTCGTGGGCATGAATGTGGTCATTATAGATGGCCATGATGAGACTGGGGGTTCCTATACTTCTAAGCCTCCAGACATCTCAGGAAGGAAATTTTCAAAGCCTCATCTTCCCTTCCATTCATATTTTGTTCTCATCATTAGTGGCCAAAAAGATATATAAGGAAAGACTTTTAGAGCAATGTTCACTTTGCTATTAACAGAAGGCAAATGGAACTTCCCTGATTTTGTTAACTTTAGGGAGCCAGCATTGAAATGAAAGCCAATGTTTTGATTCAAATATTTTATTTTTCTATGTCTACCAGGAAGGAGGAGGCTTAACTGTACTCCTTTATATAATCCTGGATTTTTTTTTAAAATATAAAGCAACATAAAATAAAAAAGAAGACTAAGGTGCTCTCCAAATAGAACCCAGTTCTAATGAGGGGATTTGGAGTTGTTTATATAGCACATCTCTTTATCTGTCTAAAGCAAAGAACCTCTCTAGGTATTTTCAGTGGATTGATCTCATCAAGCAGCAGATTTATTAAAAAGAAATACAGATAGAGGGAAACAGGCCACTGTAATTATACATTAGTGTTTTTTTTTAAGAAAATAAAAACTGACTCCAAGTTTTTTAGACACTGAAATGGGCCCTGCACATCATGTATGTGATGTAATGACAGCTTCAGACTGGGGATGCTTTTGATGCATTATTAACCATAAAAAAGACATTAAATACCAGACTTGAATGCCATGGGGATGCATATTTCACTAGGAATTAGTTTTCAATGTATGCTTAAAGTTTATTTTGGTAAACAGATGACTGGAGGCTGTCAGAGCTGGGGTGAGATTTATGTTCATTCGGAATCTTCTTGAAAGGAGAGGAAATGACTGGGACCTGTTGCACAGTGCCAGCCAAATGTAAATCTTTTCTTGGCTCCAGGGGATGTTGGAAAGTGCCACACAAACAATTCCTCCTAGGAATGCGCTTCCCAGTGGTGTCCAACGCAGATGCTTTTGGGGGGGAGGGGGTGCACGGCCCTAGGAAGGGGGTCGAGAGCATACACATTCCTTGTTCTCTAGGAGGAGGCAGCAGAGTCAAAACATCTGGACAAGAGAGCTGGCCTCAGGATGCTCTGCTGAATGCCTTGTTGAGCATCAGCTGCTGAGAGCACCTTGAATGAATCCCCCGCCCTCTCTGAGTCAACCCCATATAGGTACCAAGAGCTGGTTCTTTTGGTACCAATACATTGCTGATGATTCTGGTTTGGGGCATAGAACTTATTGGCCATATAGGTTCTCTGATCCTTGGCAAACAATGACGTTTCCCCTCTACAGATCCACACAACCCGTCCTAGGGATCTACCCAGTCAGAGGAGCTACCACAGAACTACAGTCAAGGCAGGACCAGCTGTAACCCGGTGGGACCTGAAGACGATTTCACGTCTTCAAGTGACCATGTCTACATTTAGGGTCTCTTCCTGCCTTTTTTCACTGTTTGATATTTAAGAAGGCTCATCCTAAAGGGGCTTCCCTGATAGCTCAGTTGGTAAAGAATCTGCCTGCAATGCAGGAGACCCTGGTTCACTTCCCGGATTGGGAAGATCGACTGGAGAAGGAAGGGGTAGGCCACCCACTCCAGGATTCTGGCTTGGAGAATTCCATGGACTGCATAGTCCATGGGGGTAGCAAAGAGTCGGACTACGACTGAGCAGTTTTCACTCACTCACTCACTCACTCATCCTAAAGACATATCCATTTTGGCAGATACCCATAGTTTAATATAGCTGCTCCAGGCTCATACACCCATGTGGAACGCAATAAATTCTGTGGAACACTTGTTATAGAGACACTTAAGTACAGATACAGAGCCAAGTGGGCACACCTAGCCCATAAGCATCTGTTCAACACTTTCCTGTTCACATCCTGCCTGTGCCTGAAAAGCCTCTGAGTGCCCAGCAGATGTTACTACAAGTCTAGGAGGGCTGTGGGGTGGTCTTTATCAGGTCAATGATCCATGATTCGCACCAATAAGACATTAGCAGTACAAACAATGACTGAAAAATAATGGAGAATGGCTTGGGAATGTATTTTTTTTTCAGTCTTATCTTCTTGAACTTTCGCTGGGGCTGGTTTATGTTGTCTGCTGACATTCCAGTTCTTGAGTAAGACACGGAATTAGCCTGTGTATTTGGGTTTCCGTTTCTTATGGAAATAATTAATTGGATCACGGTTTTTGGTGCTCCTTCTTCCAAGGTGGGGAAGGGGTGCGGTTGTTGATTCGAAGGCAGCAGTCCTCAGTGGAGGGGTTTTGTCCTGCAGCAGGTGTCTGGCAAGGTTTACATTCTTCTGGTTGTCACAACTTGCGGGTGCTTCAGGCATCTAGTGGATTGAGGCTAGGGATCCGGCTAAACATTCAACAATTCACGGAACCACCATAGAATTCTCTTGGGTCTGGAATGATCCAGCCCCAAATGGCAGTTGTGCTGAGGTTAGAAACCCTGCCTTAAGGGACTGCAAAGGTAGCTCCTGTGTTTGGAGACTAGAAGCAGGTGGGATTAGAGTTCATTTGTGAACCATCCAGAATTGGTTGCATTTCAAAGTGAGATAGGGCCCCAAATGCTGATTTTCCCCTGAAAGTTGATTTGCGCCTTGAGTCCTGTGTTCAATGTCTGGTGCTGCAATGATGTCATCACCACCATGAGACCCACACCGTGTGGCAGAGGACATGTCAGGAGTCCAGGTGGGTATCATTGTACTTGTTCTATGGGTGAGGAACTGGAGATACAGACTGGTTCAATGACGCGCCAGAGGTCCTGGCATGAAGGAGTAGTGGAGTCAGGAAGAGACTAGACCCCCGACCTTTCCATCTTCATTCTCGCATCGCCTGGTCCAGTGTGAGAACCAGGAGACCAAGCCGAACACATGCACTCCCTCCCTCCTTTCCTCTCCTGTATATAGAGATATAGCAAAATGCAGGTTAAGTTGCCTTTAATCTTTAATTCATACACAAGGACGTGCTGCACAGAGTGAAATAAAGAGTAAACTCCAGAGGCAGCAAGTTCTGTAGGTTTGGCCAGATCTTCCTTTTCAAAGACAGACAGCCTGGGGAATCGCACGGATGGCCTTCCATTGCCCTCTTAGATTCTTTTTATGGCAAAATGCTCGCTTTTATCAATTCCTACCCCAACCTCGGATTCCCACAGGCTGGGGGAAAGCGAACAGCAGTCAAGGGAAGCGCACCTCCCCGTTTCCTCTGATGGAGACGGGAGGCTCAGGTCATGGGGGGTGCAGGACTCAGTCCTTGAGCTTCTTTTCTATATTTACTTTCCAAGTGATGTCATTTAGTTTCATGGCCCTTGCTACAACCTAGGACAACCACGATGAGTCACCTGAGAGTCAGAGGCCCCCCGTTCCCCCACCAGCTGCCTCAGGCCTTGCTAAGACTGCACTGCAGCCTAAATTATCGCTCCATCTTTCTTCCCTCTCTTGCCTTCTGGAGCTGTTGATCCTCAGAGCATTCTCTAATAAACTAACAGCTTGCTAATCTGTGTCTCATTCTGCTTTCCAGAGAACTTCAACTGCAAATGACTGCAAGGTTTCTGGCCTAAATTGCCAATTATTGACTTAGAGGAAGAGCGGTTATTTGTTTTTTGTGGGTAATAGATATCAGGAGATTGGTTTTGGTTATATTAAGTTTCAGAAGTCTACTATGTATGTAAGTGGAGGAAATGTCTGACCTGGAGATAACATTGGGGAATTATGAGTACACAGATGGTATTTAAAGCCATGAGACTAAATGAGATCACCTGGAGCCGGAGTGTAGCTAAGAAGTGGGAAGACTGAGCCCTGGAGACTGCAACATTCAGTGGCAGAGAAACAGAGAGGGGTCAGCAACAGACACTGCGAAGGCCCAGCAGTGCGGGGGGAGGAGAAGCAGGCCCAAAGTGACGAAGTGGAAAACAGTTTCAAGTGCTTCCGACAGGTCAAACAGGAGCAGAGCTGAGGCTAAACCTCTGGATTTAACCTTTGCTAAACCTAAGGCTCTGCAGAGAAAGCAATGGAAACCCACTCCAGTACTCTTGCCTGGAAAATTCCATGGATGGAGGAGCCTGGTGGGCTGCAGTCCATGGGGTCGCTAAGAGTCGGACACAACTGAGCGTCTTCACTTTCACTTTCACGCATTGGAGAGGAAATGGCAACCCACTCCAGTGTTCTTGCCTGGAGAATCCCAGGGACAGGGGAGCCTCGTGGGCTGCCGTCTATGAGGTCGCACAGAGTCGAACACGACTGAAGTGACTTAGCAGCAGCAAAACTACGGCTAATTGAAGGGACTGGGCGTGAAGGTTTGATTAGAGTGAGTTTAGGAGAGAACAGGAAGAAAGGAATGGGAGACAGCAGAGAGAAAACTGTTTTCAGGAGCTCTTAGAGAAAACTGCATGTATGAAGTCAACTTTACCAAGGAAAAACATACATACATGATTGAATGCGCACATGTTTCTAAAATGTGAACCCTTTCCTAAGGAATGATAAATAAGTATGTGCTTGCATAAAACAAAATCTGAAAGTATATAACCCCTCAATGTTATTTTGGGGTGGTGGAATTATGAATATTATTTTCTTCATGTTCATTTATACTTTCAAAATTTTCAACAATGAACATGTTTACTTATACAATTTTTTTTTAAAGGACTAAATAAAGGAAACTAAGGAAATTACTAGAGTGTAAAAAGAGTCCCAGGGAGCCAGATCTGGTCATTTATATAACTTGTTCTTTTTGACCAGCTTGTCATAAATTTCCATTGGTAATAATCCCCTGACAATTAATCCTTCAACAAATACTTNGGGATCTGGCCTGGGACCTAAGAGGCTGTTGCTCATTCCAAGTTCCCTGGAGGCATTTTTGCACTGAGTGATATCAGAGCAGACATGGAGTTTCAAAAACTAAGTCTATTGTGGGGTTCACCATCAGTATGCCCAGGCAGAGGCAATGGTCTCAGAGCAGAAGTGACTAGAGAGGGAGAAACCACTCAGGACCAGTCAGTGTCTTGAGGTCTTAGGGACAGACAGCAGGATTTGGATGCTAGTAACTCTAACCAGCAGCAGCTGCAGCTGCTACTGGTTCCTCATTGACACATCTGCCCTTCCTTTTCATCCCCAGTGAATCTGGCCAAGAACTAACTGCAAGCCAGGATTGCAGCAGCCAGCAGCTCTGCGGTCTGGAGCCAGGGGCTAGAGATGCTCAGTCTTTTGGGAATGAGAGGAGCACAAAGCAGGCAGAGCTCTGGAAACCCAGTTTCCAACTAACTGACCTTGGGGCCCTTTAGGCATGAGGTAAGGGCAGCAGAGGCCCTGGACATTCCCCTTGGGTGGCCCAGAGGGCCAGGCTTGTGGCCTAGAGGCCGCTGTGTGTCAGGGTCTGAAGAATGGCTCAGTCCCTGCTCAGAACGGGAGCCAGGTGTGACCGCGCATGGGGTCCACGTGCTCTCTAAACTGTCCCTGGGGGAGGACCACACACTGCATCAAATTCCAGCTGAGACGACCCGAGCGGTACCCCATCCACCAGACTGAAGCAAACTTTACAGACAAGCGCTAGGGATTTCCAAAAAAAAAAAAAAAAGATTGGCTCTCTCCCCATTCATTTCAACCTGGCTTTGTGCAAGGGATTCCCGCTGCTCGTTTAAATAGCTCTTTCCTTGCATTCAGTACGGGGATTCATTCATTTGGTCAAAGCCAGCCATGGCAAAATGAAAATGTTAATTCACTGCCTAGATGAATATTTCACCCAAATGAGTAGTTTCTTTGCTAAAAAAGCAACTCATTAAGTACCTTTTTGTTTATAGTGCCAAGCATGGCAATGCAGACAGCAAGACAGAAGAACATGCT
The DNA here is from genome assembly GCA_006410875.1 of Neotragus pygmaeus. NCBI lineage: Eukaryota > Metazoa > Chordata > Mammalia > Artiodactyla > Bovidae > Neotragus > Neotragus pygmaeus. Next base: position 17,842 of record SJYV01008858.1, on the reverse strand, counting down.
TTGCCCTTTAAAAGCTTCTTGTTCCCTGGAGAGATCAGCGATGTGTCTGAGCATGGAGAAGATGCAGCGGGGCTGAGTCACCAGTGCTGGATACACCCAAAGACAAGAAAAAAATAGTTACATTTGGTCTGGGGACAACTATGTCCTGGATAAGGTGGTAAGAAGTCTGGGCTCATGAGACACACTTGCATGTCTCATTGGAAGGAGCAGTTTCTCCAGTTTGTACCCACAGTATAGGTCAGTGCTGACCTGTCTCCAGCTCCTGGACTGACGCAATCTTCTGAAACAGAAGTTGGAGGCCAGAGGAAGAACCAAATGGGAGAGGCCACATGCTCCAACGATGTAAATAGTATTACTAAGAAAGAATGTTCACGATGGTTCCCAGCCACTGCGTGCAAAATTGTGTGATCTCATCTCACTCCTAGAACAACCCATGGGGTAGGTACATTTTTGGTGATACAGACAGTAAAGCACAGATGTTAAAGTGACTGACTCATCTCAATGGCAGCTCTAGAATCAGAAGTTCACACCTTAAAGGCAAGGTGCCCGCTTTTGGCTTCCGGTTGCCTGCCTCTCAGATAAGCACAGCACTCTGTTGTGTGGGATGGACACAGCGTTCTCCCTCATGGCACTGTTCATGGCACCGAAGTCTTCAGAATGCACTCTAGATGGCCACCACAAACAGTATGCTGGCAGGATGCTATCAAAGGGTGGACAGGCTATAGCCAGAGAACCTGTAGGCCCCTGCACTCTGGGTGAATGATCCCAGGGGCTACTGTAGAAAGACTAAGAATTTTAAAGAGAGATTCCTGTGATACAGAATCTGCAGAGAATGGGAACGGCCAAGTGCCCAGAGCTGACTTTGGAACTGCTGACGTGAGTTTCCGTCTCAAAGTATCTTGGTCCTTGGTCAAAAATTTCCTGTTTTCTATTTTACTCTGGATTTTAGAGGTGTTAGCAGTTCTATTTAGTAGAGATTGATGCATTATTGTTAAAGTTTTATCAGAAATTGGCACTTTCCCCTTGAAAGATGTTCATGAACTATTACCTGAAGTGTGTGACTTTTCAAATGTGTTAACATGTCTCTGAAATTTTAGTGTCCATCAAATGGGAATATGCAAGTCTACTTACAAAAATTCTATTTATAATTCTTTATTTCCTGAGGACCACATTAAGTGAAATATGACTATGTATAGGAAAGATTTCATGGGTGGGACCCATAGATGTGTGTGTTTAAAATTTTTTAGATTAACTGTCAACATATCAAATTCAGGGACTAGTACATAAAATTGAAATTGATGACTTCTCTTGAAAAAGTTGAATATTTTGAACCCGGGTTTGCACTTGACTGGAGCCAAGTGGAAGCTGCTTCCTTTGGATGAAGCATGCGCACTGTGGGTCACCGACCCCCATTCCCCTAGTCTTACTCAACTGCTCTGCAGCAGACATTCCCTCTGCCTGCCCAGCCCCCGGGCGTTAAGTGTGTGGCCTCTAGTCAATATCATAGCGGTTGCCTCCATGTGCTGAAATAAGTCTTTCCTTGGTTTCTTTGTTAATAAACAGTTTCTCCTGTGGTAAAAACTACAGGAAGAACAATTGCAAACCCCTGAGACAAGCACAGGCAGGCAGCTTTCCAAAGACATTCTAATAGAAATAAATGTCAGAGGATGTACTTATCCCCGGAAGTCCCATGTACTTTGGCCCACATTATACCCATTATGGGAGAAGAGAAGGGCTGTCCCAGGCCAGATGCCTAGCTTGGTCATCACAGCCCCTCTCCTGTTTGCCTTCTTCCCTCCACCCTCCTCCATCATCCACAGCTGCTGGAGACTGTGCCCCTGATCCCATTCCACCCTTGCCTCATACTTTGCCTCAGGGCAAGGTCTGTAGTGTTAAGACTGGCAATGGCCTGAGAGAAGAGGCCGATGAACCCCTGGGGCTGCTATTAGTATCAGACTTTAGACACATTACAAATTAAATAGGCTTTTGTGGGCTGGCTGGGAGACACAACCATGTATAAAACTGTTTCCAAGGGAAAATTTAACCCAGATTCCAAACAACGGACTTACCAATGAACTTCTACAATATAGCCTGTTAGTAAATCTGATGATTCTAAATTCTAGAAGATAATTGGGGCTTCCCATTTGGAACTTCAGCTTTCGTAAGGAAAGTCTGCTCTCTCTATGCTGCTCTATTGAAAAGCAATCATATAGATGCATTTATGGCTCCTAAGAGGAGTGCTCAACTCACCAAAGATGAGCTGAGGGTCCACTGTGTGCAAGGAGAAGTGGGAGGTACTGAAAACAAAAAAGAATAACATGCTACCTTGCAGAAGTTTACAATGCAGTGTGTGTGAGGGGTTGGAGGTGTGGGTTTGCGTAGAAAGGTCAACAGAACAAAGTGAATACTAGGTAATCATGGTTGATGTAAGAGAATACCAAGGAGATCAGAAAATATCAGAACTTGGGATATCCTCATAAAGGAGGTGGTCTGAAATGAAAATGAAAAAATAGGTGGTATTTCAAGAGGCCCTTTGCACAAATGATGTGGGAATCCCCAGGCATTCCAGACAGAAGAAACAACACAAAAAGCAGCATGGGAAGGAGAAATTTCTCAGGAAATGGATGGAGGCCTGGTTGGTGTGGAGCGTGGCCAATACAGAAGCGGGAGGTCAGGCTGGTGGGTGAGCTGGGGCCATGTCTGAGGAGGCCCACTGAGCTGAGAGCATGATGCAGCCGACTGACAGGTGGGCACTGGGAACTGAAACTTGGCATTCGTCACCTGCTGCTGCAAGGATGAGGTCACTAGCTGCTTGCTGGTGACAAGACCCCCGGGATCTGATCATGGGCAATGGTCTCTGTTACAGAGAAAGAAGACTCCAGAGATAAGGAAAATCCAAATTAGTCTCCTTACTCTTTCTATTTGAGCTGGTGCTTAATTGCACAAACCCTCTTTTGCTAAAATCTTACGTCTACTGACCTCTCCATTCCCCCCCACCCAACCTCTTTGGAGCAGCTCCTCACAGGCATCTGAGAATCTCTCTCCCAGGTTATAGTCTTCATTTTGCTTCAAATAAAACTAAACTCACAACTCTGTTTTTTTCAGTTGTGCATTTTTTCTTTTCAGTCGATAGCATATAAGGCCCAGGCATGACAGACTGGAGAGCAGCAGGACCAGATATGGAAGACTCTTTGAAAAGTTACTGCAATTAGCAAAATATATTGAGTAGCTTTAATGGGGGGAGGGAGAGTATCAATGGGAATGGCAAAAAAATTTACATTTTGGGAAATCTCATAGTTTTGGGAAATCTCCACAACTCCTTTAGATACTGATAATGATGATGCTACTCCTTATATCATACATATACAAAACAATATTAATCTGAAATAGTCACTAATCTCATTCATTAACTCATTCATTCATTCACTGAACAAGTATTTGAGTACTGAGGGCACGTTGTACATTTGATTCATGCACAAGTAACTAGAACAAAGTCAAACACCAAAAAGATAGAAAACAACCATTCTAGGATGATTTGCCCAAATTAAATGCTCTGTATATTATTAATGTTTCTCAGACCATATTCATTTGGTAATTACACAAACGATGCTATAAGAAAGAAAAATAATATTCAAAAGTCTGCTGTTTCGTGGCTCTTTTGTAAGTCCCAACACTCCTTCAAAGTATGAAAGGCTCTGATAAGTCCTGTAGTTCAAAACAAAAAACAAACTTCTTAAGCTTTACAGTTCAAACTTTGACCACTGAATCTTTTCATTGAATGATATCTTTTAACTCTCCCAAAATGCATTTTGATAAGAATTGTTACAAAGTATTAAATATATATGACCCTTATGTGTAATTATTCCTATAAGATCACCTCCCACCTACAACCATCAGCTCAAAGGTAAATGAAAGGGAACACAGCTCAGATGCAACTCACACTGAGATATTTTCTATAATCAACCATTTATTCGTGTGTCAGGGGTTCACTGAGCACCAACCACATGCAAGGCACCATGCCTGGCCTTCGAGATAAAGCAGTGACTAACAGATACACGTCCCTGTCTGTAAGAGAGTAAACTCACAGTTTAATCAATAACACAGAAACTTCATGGTAATGGGTGACAAACTGGCTACTCATTCTCCCACTTCTCTTTCCCTGTAACCTTTCAAATTATATTTATCAAAAGCAACTGTACAGCGAAATTTCAAAAATTTCTTATTAAAAATGGGGAGTTAAGAGATATGATCTCAAACCAAGGCACCCCTGTATTTGCTAGCAGATCTGACAAGAGGCTAGTTGGGAAAAGGAATTTAACAAACACTGGCTCAAATTAAAGGAGTAGGGGACTAATTTGAATTTTCCTTATCTCTGGAGTCTTCTCTCTCTGTAACAGAGACTGCTGCCCATGATCAACTCCTGGGGGTCTTGTCCCACCCAGCATTCACATTTAACTCTAGGAGCCAACCCTCCCTTTCATAGTTACAAATGTTTCTCCCTCAGCCTTTTTATTTTTAAATGATGTCTGATATATCTAAAAGACAGACAAAATAAACTGCAATCTCTAACTGTATACTTAGAATATCAGTACAAACTGTTACGGGTTGGAAATCAGAGAAACAGACTTTGCTAATAAGAAATTAGGAGTTTTTTGTTTTTTGTTGAGTTTTGAGGTTTGAATGTTTTGTGAGCTTTACAGAGAGAATAAGAGTAAAACTTCAGCTCTTAAACTATCCAGTTAAAAACTATATTTTATATCCAGTGTAATTCTGCAACCATTAAGCCTTAAATGGATATTAAGCCAGATGCAAAGTAATGAAACCAAGAGTGGAAACACACTCTATGGATTCTTCAGTCTGGGGAGAAAGGGCTGATTCATCTGTTTCAAGGGCCGGCAGAGATAAAAGACCTCATCCCGAATGGGGCTGCCTCCTTCCCAAACCTTAGCATTCCCCTCCAATGTGTTTCCTGGTGTGGAAAGTATTATTAATGTCAGTATCACCAGTGCTTGTAAAAGATTCATGGACCATTTCCTCCCCTTCTCCTTGAATTTCCCTGTCTGTGGCTGTTGCCATCCTAAGTTCGCCTCACCGTTGAGTTGTTTGGTCATACCAGCTGCAGATTCTATCACAACCCACTTCCTGTCACAGCATCATAGCATGTGAAAGCTGGAAGGGGCTTAGAGATGTCATTCGGAGAAGAGAAAACTGAAGCTCAAAGAAAGAACAGTGACTTGTGTGAAGTAACGTGGTAAGCCTGGACTAGAACCTTTCTGGGTTCTTTCATCCCTTTTTGTCATTTTTTCCTTCTTTCTTTCCATTAAAAAAATATATGTGTGTGTGTGTGTACGTCTATAGAGTGCTATTTAGGGATCAGAGCATGAGGCCAGGCAAAATCCTACAAGATGAGGACACAGATTCTTCGGAGAGTCACACAGAAGGTCTTGAGAGTTCGGATCAATACATGCAGAAGGATTGAGGGAAGTAGAAATCACCATGAGGACGCCACAGTGCTCACTGTTGCAGGCCAAGGCCACAGATGCTGAACTAGTGGGCAAAGATTTGAAGAGAAGCAAGATGTTTGTATAGTATCAGGGCATTTTCTCTAAGACATTTATTAATTATAAAGGGAAAAATAGTAACTCTATGGTAGGAAAACTCGGCGAACACAATCTTAACCAAGCAATTTAAGTTAATAAGACATATGAGCATCGTGACATATGGGCCCCCTGGTGTCAGCCATGGGGTACCTTAGGCCAAACATACAGCCCCATTCTGATCATGAGAAAGCATCAGACTCACAGTAATACAGGGACATTCTGTGAAGTAACTGGCCAGTACTTTACAAAAGGGTCAAAGTTATGAAAGACAAGGGGAGACTGAGGGGCTGGCACAGGCTCGAAGGAACAAAGGAGATATGACTAGTGAAGGCCATGTGGGCTCCTGGACCAGGAAAGAATATCAGGGGGAAAACGGGTGACTACCAGGAAAGACTGTAGTTTAGTTAACAGTACTGTACTGATATTAACTTCTTAGTTGTCATAACTGTACTTTGGTTATATATGACGTTAACATGAGGAGATGCTGGGTAAAGAGGATATGAAAACTCAGAACTATTTTTAGAGCTTTTCTATTAAGTCTAATAGAAGTAAAAAAAAATTTTTTTAAGGAGAGGACAAGAAAAGACTGGGGCAGGTGGGGAGAGGAAAGGGAGTGGGTAATGGGATAGAGATGTAGCACAGCAGTTGACTATTTCTTCTAGAACCTTCCACAACCTGAGGCCACTGAGAATCTGTCATTTCCTTCTTGGGTTATCGTGAATTTGTATGCTATTATAGCCATAGCATATACAAGTTAAACTTCTGAGAACAGGCCCCTGGGTGTGGAAGGGATTAGAGAAAATTCTAAAATCCTCATCAGCTGCAGCTGGTGGCCAGCAGAACACGGGGATGTTAAGTGCCTTTAGGGATGGTTAGGGTCTGAGACCCTAAAGACTGTACCCCCCGAGGTTCACTGGGCTTAGTCACCTGAAAAGGGGAATCCTATTATCACAGGACAGCAGAGGAAGGGAGCATCCAGCCAAGAGTGGGGGTAAGAGAGAGGCCATCTTTGTTCTGAGCATTTAACACATGAGGTGTATGTGTTAATGACAATGAAATGTGTTCTCGGAAATGTCCCCTTCATTTGTAGATATATCACTGCTGAGCATGTGTATGAGAAAGAGACATGCCAGATACCAAAGAAAATAGCTTAGTCCTGCATCCCACTATATTTACAAAGCTCAGTGTATGTTAATGATAAATGAGCAGAAGCGGTGGGAATGTGGTTTTGTTGGTATTTCCAAATGCAAAACAGGTCTCCCTTCTCCTCTGTTAGGTTGTTGCTATTTGCAAATACAATAAAAATACCCTCATTCAAGACAAGTTGCCAGAAACTTGCTTAGCAAAACACTTCAGTCCCTTTGTATAGAAAGTTAGCCTTTCTTCCAGTGGGTGCTTTCTGTGTTCTCCCTCATTCCCGTGGTAATAACAACTGCATTTGCCTCCAGATCCATGGATGTGGTGGAGAAAACCACCACTCAATTCCAGATCCCAAAATCTCATGGAAGATTAACATGAACGTCAAACTGACGTTACTAATTTAAGGGATTTAAACACTTAGCTTTAGAGTAAACAAAACCCAGTGGCAAGGTTTGGACAACTTCAAGCATTCAACAATACAACCCAGATGTTGGGGTTGTACAATACAACATGCAGACCTCATACATATATGCTTTCCATTGCATTCTTTGTGAGAAAAATCTATGTGGGACGGACTGGCTACTGAAGGAAAGCAGAACTGATAATTATTGGGTGGCTTTTATGGGGCAGATTCCATGGCAGGTGCTTCACACAGACAGCCTCATTTAAGATTTGCAATAAGTTAATTATTATTACTTCCATCTAGAGAGAGGGACATGAAACTCAGAAGTCTGCAGTTTGCCTGGGTAACCCAACTGGTGAGTGGCAAAGTCAGGATTTCACCTGTGTGGGTGTGTCTTTTAAACCTTTGCTATTTCCAGAAGTCAGTGCTGACAACCAATGACACTCCTTTGTTTAAACCCCCCCAATTTCTCACATTGCCACTTGACGTTTTAGCCAACTTTTAAAGACAGTGGTGGCACCTGTCCACCTTACTGGCTCTGTATTCTGCCAAATAAAGCTAAAAGCAAGTTACCCAAGGCTCAGGCATTCTCACAGAGACACATGTTTTCCTGAGCCTCCTACACCTGCCAGTATCTACTCTCTGCTGTGTGATTCTTCATTCCCACGTCTGCCAGCTGCTCCATGCCCATAAAGGCATTGATATCCTCTATCCACCGAAACGCTATGCTTGGGTCTTAATATCTGCTTGCCAAATGGATGAGTGAATGGATAGATGAGAAAGAACAGGATACTTCAAATAAATATTTTTCAAATGTTGTGTAACATCTTGTATAAGTGCTAGAAATGTTGCAATGTTCTTTGTGAATGATTCACTAAGGCAGTAGTCCTAAAGATATGTGTTAGGTAATATCCAATTGTTTTATTTCAGTGGTTCTCAACTGGGGTGATTTTGGTCACCCTACCCAAGGGACATTGAACAATGTTTGGAAACATTTTGATTGTCACAGCTGGAGGCAGACGGGTACTGCTGGCATCCAGTGGGTAGATTCACAGGATACTGCTAATCATCCGACAGTGCGTGGACAGTCTCCCCACCCCTAATAAAGATGTCAGTAGTGCCTGAGTTGAGAAGCCTTGTTTTATTTTACTTAATTGCATGCATGCGAAAACAGTCAAACTATGTCTTGTTTGTTTTGTTCTGTTTCATTACAGATTCATGGCTAGCCAGACTGACTTTCATTGCCTCGATTTGTCTGAACCCCCAGGGGATGTTGAAATTTTCCTGGGGGTATGCTTCAGGAATGGTTAGAGGCACTGTGGTTGCCTTCAGACTTTTTCTCTGTGGCAGTGTTTTTGCACATTCGTTGACTATCAACTGGTCGTTATCTAAACTCAAACTACATAATGAATCCAGCGCATAAATTATTTATCTAGATTTAATTCCAGAGACTGTTATCTTTGTATTTTCTCCACTGCCAGCTAATCTTGCTCACTGCATTGGAATTTTGGTCATGCCCATTCTCCTTCCTCACTAAATTATCTCCGTAACGTAGTATAAACAGAGCAAGCTTGTGTGTGATATGCTTAACTGCTAATTTACCTAATTAAGCTAATTCAATTAAATCATTTACATCTTTTTGGTATCACGCCAGTTGATACCCCTGCAGAAGTGGGATGTTTCAGAAGATGATTGTTCAGCAAATGAATGGAAAAAATAATGGAACACAAAATGAAACAACATGAATTTCCTGGCTTGAACATCAAATGATACTAAAAAAAAAAAAAAAAAAAAGCCTGCTTTCACAGGGTCCTGTGATTAGCTGTTTTTCTTCAATCAATTTTCTCTAGAAATTGGTATTTTAACATAGTGATCGTAATTTATTGTGTAAGAGATATTTTAAACACTATTTTTATGTTCACATATTTGGTGTATTTAAGTAATGTGTGTTCGTTCCCACATTAGGGTGTGATTAGTAAAATGTTTTGTGGTGTTAGCAAGACATGAACTGAGCAGATTCTTTTGGAAAAAAACCTAGAAAGTAATTTTGCTAAATTACATAAATATCTTTAGGATGCATACATATTCCACTTAAAGTCATCATCCAAACATCCCTGTCATAGTGATAAATGAGGAAAAGTAAATGTTAAAAACCTTTTATGCCAATAAAAGGGGAGAAAAGGCAAGAAATTCTAGGCAGGAGATTCCAAATAAATTGTCATCTTTATTGAACTACCATAAATCCCCCATTCCGTCTGGGTTTGACTGATACAGAATATGCTTTTGGATGGGACTCTGGACGCCCCAGGTTTGTTTTTAGATGGGTCACCATTGTTTTATGTCCACAGCCTCAGCTTGGCAGGGGAAGGATGCTAGGCAGGATCTGAGCTCCTCTCCAAGAGCACACACCTAAGGTGAGACTTGAGGCAATGCTTTTGCCTCGACCTCTTCCAGGTAAGTAAAGCTGTATATTTGATAGAAAAGCCACAAATGAAACCAACCCAGATTCCTTCAACTGGAATAATCTCCTGAGTTCTCCAGGAAAACCAGTGAGATGCCAGTACTAATCACGATTATGCAGTAAGACCGGCCACTTGCCTGTGGTTTCCTTGTCAGAAAAGCATGTTTCTTCCTCCGTAGTGCAGAGACAAATAGGAAATGTATTTGTTTCCTAGAAATCCTTGCTTTCACTTATTTCTACTTCAAATCCAAAGATATATTTGTTCTTCACTTAGGAAGCACAAGGACATAATTTATGGAACTAAAACAATGGTTTAAGAAGATGGCTTTCTTTTTCTACTGGGGAGAAGAGTTCTGCAGAGGTTTTCCTCTGTTTGACCCTTGAATGGGGCCATTTGTCTTTACAAAGAGCAATGACTCCAGTGTACCATAAACTTTCTGACAGTAGAATTTTGGAGGCTGGCCACCAGATTTCTGATGCTAACCTTCCCCTCACTGGTCATGGAAAACTCATTCTCCTTTAGTAAAATACCAGTTCCCTGACAGCAGGGGTCACACTGTTTGTTCCTTCTCACTGCCCTGGTGCAGTTGGTGCCAGTTGGCACAGAGAAAACACAGGAATTATTTATTTCATAGTTACCGAAGAGTAAAGAGAACATCTCCCAATTCAAATTTATACGTGCACCCAAAGCAACTTTCCTTTTGGACGTCACAGTAGGTCTGTGGTGCTGTGAATGTTCCAGGAACTAGGCTTAGGTCTGAATGAATCGAATTGCCAAAGCACATCCACATTGCCTACCTAATACTCTCTAGTCTGTCCTCCTCACTTTTCTCTGCTTCTTAGTACTCAGGCTCCTAACTCCCTCTACCTTCCCTGTGGTTTCCAATCACCAACAAATACTACGCATAGAAGGAAAACTGCAAAAACTGACATTCCACTGTATTAGCTAGTCAGGGCTGCTACAGCAAAGCTACATAGACTGGGTGGCTTAACAGAAATTTTCTCCTAGTTCTGGAGCATAGAAGTTCGAGATCAACATATTAGAAGGGTGAGTTTCTTCTAAGGCCTCTCCCCGGCTTGTAGTGACTGTCTTCTCCCTGTGTCATCTTGTGGTCGTCCTTCTGTGTGTAAGCCTGGGTCCTAACCTCCTCTGACCGATCTAGGCTGTCTTGAACATCTCATCCACTTGTCAGGGACTGGTTAGGTATGGTCAAGTGACCCAAATCTGACCTAAGTGAGAGGAAGGACCTTCTGCTGGGGACATCCATGAAAAGGTTTGCTAATGAGACCTAGAAATTGATGTTTCTCTTTTTTTACCTCTGGACCATATTGGGTCTTACTGTGTTCAGATGGCAACGTCAAGGGGAGCTGAAGTAAGGGCAAGCTAACCTAGGGGATAGCATTATTCAGGAGAGATTGAAAAAATTTTGAACCATCGATGACATCTTTGAACCATGGACTCCACTTATCAGAGAGTTATTCTATTGCAAAATTTGTTGTGAGGTGAGATGACACTTTTTATTATTGAAGCCAATTAGACATATTATTTTTATTTTTATTATTACTTTCATCCAAAGACATCCCAACTAACAGAATGGTTTCAGGCCACTCACTAGTCACTGGGTGCCTCAGTTTCCTCATTTGCTAATCGAGATAATTGTGCTTACCCCCCTAAATTACTGTATAACTTGAATGAGGTCAGTCACATAACGCACACAACACATTGCTTCACAATCTCTTTCCTCTCTGGGGGCCTCTGGTACCTTAGAAATTGTTCTGGTATTTCCCACAGGCATGCTCACAAGTAGAGCAACCCAACAGTCCAAGCTGTCAATATTATTGTACACAAAATTACCATCAAACTCTCCAAAGCAGTTTGCTATTTCAAGGAACTCAGCAATCAGCTTGTCTATGAAGTAGTGTGAACTACTGACCAAGTCAGTCATCTTTGTTCCTTTGGCCAAAAAATGTATATAAGTCTTTAAGAATCTCGCTTTTCTGAAATTATTTCACTGGGCTGGACTTTCTTATCTGGAGCTTTCTTAACCAGGACACATCGATGGTAGTCTCATAATGGGGGCTTCAAGACTGTGTCCTGCCTGTCTCCACCCACTCTAGCCCTCGGTTTCTCTCACTGCCCTGTCCCTCTTCCTACATTGCCTGCCTGCCCCACAGCAGCCAGTACAGTGCTTCCCAGCAGTAACATCAAGTGCTTATTGAACAAATGCTTGGGTGTAGGGATCACTGTAACAACAGCTAAGGAGGGATTGGTGATGGGAGGATGGACAGGGAGAAGCTGAGGAAACCTCCTTCTGAGAATGGCATCATGGGACATCTGTCCTTGTGCTCACTGCTGGCCCAGATTGCAGCTCAGGGTGCGAGCCCATGCTGGGGCCCCAGAAGGTCCAGCCTGAACAGAATGTTTATACATAAATATACATGTACCTGACACACCTAGCAATTTACTAACTGCTTAATCTGTGCCAGGCACAATGCCCCAAGTTATGATGTCATATAATCACCACCATTCTAAGGGTATGAAGCCCATATTATAGATGGAAACACTGAGGATGCAAAAGGTAAAGTGACTTGCCCAAGGTCCTACAGTTGATGAGTAAAAAAGTCAAAACCTAAACCACAGCCCACGTTTTTATGACCAGTAGTCGAAGAGTTTGGTCAGGATATGCTGGAGGACCCAAGGGTACGACAGAGTCAGGTCTCGGCAGATACCCTCTGTGTGTAATACCGCAAAAGCAGCACTAGAAGAAGTGCTATCATCATCGCCCCTAGCAGGGCCCTGAGCACATCACAGTGGCCTTGGCTCAGTTTCCCAATCTGAAAAATTAGCATATGACTATTAGTCGTATCTTTTGAAATCACTGCAAAACCCGGTGGACAAAAAATCTACCCAAGTACTTCCAATAGCATCAACAGTCTCTAGTGCCAGATTAAGGAACCACATCTTGCTCATTTTTGGCACATAGTAGGTGCTCAATAAATGTTTGAGAAATCAAGCCAAGCAAAACAGAACCTACTTCTTTACCTTTTAAGAAAACGTTTCTGCATCTCACGTGTCAACTGAGTCATCTCTTTTTTCACTTTTTCTTTCTTCTTTTTTTCTTTCGTTTCCCATCCCCTCCTTGATTCCAACCAGCCCACAGCATTCACCCTTGGTCCTTGGCTGGCCACAGCTCAGTGGGTACCAATGGGCTAGTCCCAGCTGGTATATACTGGGTTGCCCACAAGCTCTGGGAGGCCTGGCTGTAATGACCAGAGGTGGGCTGGTGACAAATGGGCTCCCTGTGCCTGTGACTGGGTGGGGCCAATTAACCATTGGGAGGCGATCTTTCTGCATATATATGGCCCAGAGTTCATTCCCCCCACTCCCCTGCCCCATGCCTTCCATTAGAAGGAAGGAACCCAAAGTTTTGAGAGAGGATTTTCTTTTGCAAACAAAGAAACATGAAGCCCAAGTGAGATAGAGTTTGAGATTGACAGAGAAAGGAACCCAGGAGAGAAAAAGAAAAATAAAAACTAAAAATCTAGTGTGAAGGGTGATAAATGCCCTTGGCCATATGGTGGCTGTCCTGTCTGGCTTTAGGAAGTCCCATTAAGGCGGACTAGTAAAGAATTTAGGTAAGAATTATGAAAACCATTCTTAGAGACAGAGTTTGAATAGACTTCTTTAGCCAGAAGCTTCCATGAATGCTCAAGGTTTGTGTGTGTGTGTGTGCGTGTGTGTGTAAGAGTGAGAGCCATTCATGGGCACCTATATTGATGAAGAAATATGTGTGTGTGGGATGTTTGCAGGAAAAAATATATGACCCTGCTGCACGAGCTGCATACAAACCAACACACTCTCAGGAGACACTCATTATATCTGTTTTTATCACAAACGTAAATGTGAGGAAAGAGGTCATGGAGCACTCAACAGACACACCTTGAAGATTCTCTCTGTATCCTCAAAAGCACCAGAATCTGCTGCAAGTGAAATCTCAGCAAAATCCAAGGCAGAGCCTTTCTCTTCCCCACGTCCTGCCCACATGCATAAAGATGTCAGCATGTTGATTATTCTGATTAGACTTTTAGTGTAATTTACGGGGTCCAGCCATTGTGCCTGGGTGTCTGGCCTGCATTCGCTGCCCTGACGATGCCATTTTTAAAATGTCAGCCTGGCCATGATTCATGCCTGATGCTAGTGACATTGCTGCTGACCTGAAAGAGTTAGGCAGCAGTATTTAATTAAAGAACGAGAAAAAAAAGAACCCAGCCTAAGGAAAGTTGAGGGCAAAAATCTAAAAGAACCAAATTCACCTCTGGGAAAATCAACACCTCAAAACACGGAAGAGACACTGAGAGTCCAGAGTATTTTCTTTCATCCGTGGTTCTGCTTGTCCATCTGTCATTCAAGGGGAGTGAGGTCATCCTTACTGAGGGAGGCAACCATCTAGACCCCACTCACCATCACTCCATCAACTCCTATTCTGCATTTCTTCTGGGACTCCCTGGATGGTGGGCCACCCCTGTTAGCCCTTGTCCTACAGCAATCAGCCTGCCTGCTGTCCAGTCTGCTGTCCAGTCTGCTGGCTGCAGAGGCACCTCAGCTCCAGCTCCCTCCTCTTCCCAGCTTGCAAAAAGCCACGCTCAGTTCTGAGCTCCTAGGCTCAAGATGCTATGCAAACTTCAGGGTGAAACAGATGCTGTAGGACCTGTGTGCTGCTTGGTGGGGACACAAGATCCAGCATGCCCCGTCCCACAACTGGAGCCACACACTAGCGCTGGGAATGAAGACCTCCCCAGGCTTTGTATAGTAGTTTGAGTGGGAGAACAATTATGCCTTCACACACACATTCACACATACATAGACACACACATCTACATGCCTTAGCTGGCAAGTCTAATAAGCTAGTCCCATTTCCAGAAGTGGAAAGACAGGATTTCATATTAATGGGGAGGCCACAGTGAGCTGAAGTTCGAGAACTAGGGCCAGCCTTTGTCTAGGCCTGTGGGAGCCAGGCTATTGTCTGCCAGGCTCCCCTTCCCCAGTGACCCCAGGGTCGGGGGCACACATGCCGGCCTTGAACTCTCCGTCTGTCTCCCCCACCATATTAATTACTATTCCCTTTGGTCAGGCTAAGAAAACAGCCTCGACTGCATTAGTGCTAATTAAGAAGAGTGAGCTCGCCATCCTGGCAGCCTTCCTCGGTCCATTCAGGCCAGGAAGGGCCCCTGACAATCTTATTACTGGAGAAGCAAATGCCTCCCTCCTCCTTCCTGATCCAGTGAACACGCGACACCCTCCCTCCAACCCCCAACAGTGAATTTGCCTCTTCCATTACGAATGCATCTGCCCCCAGCAACCAGTTCAGCCTGGGTCACTCAGACATGCAGGGCAGGGGAACAGCTATGTTTCCTTAAGCCAAGGGGAGTCAGCAGAGTAAATGGGGGGTCATGTCCATTCCTGACTCCATCTGTTGCCTTCTCCTCATTTACCCACCATAAATAAGTTAATAGACAGACAGACAGATTGAATAGATGTGGATCACTCCATGTCATCATCCCCTATACCTCCTGTGCTCGCCATTTAAGCCCACAAGGTTATCACTAGCTTGGGAGGAGAATCAGGGCTCTGAAAGCACGTAGGCCCTTCTGCCAGGCTGTGAAGACAGTTATTGATTATTAAAGCTGTCCTCGACGGTGTGTCTTCCCCTCCATCCTCAAACCCCAGTCAATTGCATTTGCCTCCATATTGACTCCATATTTGCCTCCAGTCACTGGGCTCCAATCCACCCTCTGAGAGGGGGCCAGAGTCACATTCTAAAGAACGTGGGAGTACGCCACCTGCCTGGTTTACAATATACGAAGGTGATCCCTTTGTCTGCAGAAGGAAACTCGTTAGCACAGACTACAGGCTCCTGAGAAGTAGGACGTGGCCTTCCTTCCTTTCTCAGCTCTCGTCAGTCACCCGACCCTAGGGTGGCAGCTCCCCCCAGTCACCCTCCCCAGGGTTGGTAGTCATCCAAACCGCTACCCGACAGAGGGAGCACGCACAGACGCCTGTGTTGCAACTGTCTTGTGTAACTGGTGAGCACCTTCCAATCCACCATCAACTCAACTCGCCACCAGGCTGCCCTTGGCTATCATGGCTCAGGGTGGCCAGGTGTCCTAGGATGTCCAGCACAATGTGAATTTCTGCTAACAAAGAATAATTTAATAATTATTAAGAATAAGAATAATTATTAATACGAACAATTTTACTGTCCTAACTATGGTATGGGACATCCTTTTCACCTTAAAAAGTATTCCCTGATTGTCTAAAATTTCAGTTTAACTGGATGTCCTTTATTTTGTCTGCTAACCGGCAGCCCCGCTTTGGTTACAGGGCGCCCACTCTCCATGCTTGCCAGGTACTCACTGTTTCAGGTGTGAGGGATACAGCAGGAGAAGAATGGACCCAAGACCAAAAGAACCCTTTCCACTGGCAGTTCACATTCTTCAGAGAGACGCAAGGGTTTCCTCTTGTATGCCAACATCAGTTTGGCTCAAGAGTTAAACCAGGAGTGAGTACGGGGATGGGTTCTGGCTCCACGACCTGTCACTTGCCGAGGTGTCAAGAGGCATGGAGGTGTCAAGCGCTGAGATGAAGTGTCGTCTCCTTCTCACAAATGGGGAGACGGGGCCTACAGCGCAGGTTTAGGTGAACATGTGAGATGACATATATGAATGTTTTCCTAGGAGAGTGCCTACCATGAAGTAACAGATGACACCTGGCATTTACCTTTAATTTTTAGCATTTTCATGTTTCTCTTAGTCTAACAAAAGGTCCCTCCAAAGCAGGGATGCCGCTGTAAGCATCTTTTTATTTCTGGTTGCCAGCACACTGCTGGAACGTGGTGGGGACTCGAAGGACCACTTTAGCAGGGCACAGTTATGGCTGCTTTAGGACATGATAAGGCATGGATTTTGACTGCCCCCACATAGGCAGAGACAAATGTAAATTTGAAGTTATTTCCTGATAAAGAAGGCCAAACACCTAACTGCAGAGAAAGTGTGGGTTTCCTTTTTGCATGAATGATGCAGTTTGCATACTACCCCCAAGTGAATATAGTATTGAGAGAAAATTGACTTCACTTTCCCTTTACAGCTGTCTTGAATGCAGCCTCATTCTAGGGACTTTAGTACAGAGATACCGCTAAAAATAAAGTATTTTAATATTCTTGCAGTCTAGGCTTTTTTTTTAAAGTAAACATTTGCTGATTATAAAAGTAATCTGTCAAACACAAAAAAGCTACAAAAAGTCCAAAACTCATCCACAACACCACTACTCAGAAACAGCGCCATCAACATTCTTTTATTTCATGTGTGTATATCTGTATCTCCTTCAGTTATATCCCTACACATATATAAATAATTTGGGATCCTATTTTATGTGATTTTTAAATCCTCGTCTTTTATTTCATGGTTTTCAAAAAAGTTCACATTCTTAGAAAAGCTAGGACTTTACAAACCACTAATATCCCCTATAGTCTATAAATGTTTCCTTATCTATTACTCTAATTACTTACTGTTAACTTAAGCCTAATTTTAAAAACTATTTAGGAAAATGTTGTGATGATTATCTTTCATATATAATTCTATGATTTAGATCCTTGGGAGAGAAAATCTTAGAAGTTTGGTCAAGGAGAGTCACTTTAAAATACTGGAAATGGATGAAGCACCTGACCTCTAAAAATCATTATGTCCCAGTGTTGCCTTGATAAGACAACCTGGGGCCTTTAACAGTGTCTGTGGAGATGACTCTCCACAAGGGAGAAGCAACTAGACCTTGGCATCCCAATTCCATCTCCAAGATTCTCCTCCATTTGGCCAGGGGAAGATGGATATTTGATTTTTATAATGGCAGCAGCCTGGTTTCCTCACATCGAGAGGTTGGGAAGAGTTGCTGAGTTAACAGGTTACCACAAGCATTTGTGAAATTTGTCACTAAAAGCAAAATATATCTCTGCCTAGGTTTGGCTGAAGATTCCTATCTAAATGCAAGAAAACAGAGTGTGATGGTCTTTAAACTTTTAAAAATCTCAGATTCCTTTCTTTAAAGCAAGCTGATACTAAGGACAGCTTCAAGAAAATTGAGATACCAAGGGAACATTTCATGCAAAGACGGGCTTGATAAAGGGCAGAAATGGTATGGACTTAACAGAAGCAGAAGATATTAAGAAGAGGTGGCAAGAATACACG
>SJYV01008856.1:985878-1016969 GCA_006410875.1 Neotragus pygmaeus | reverse complement strand
AGTAAGCGTCTTTTAATTTCATGGCTGCAGTCACCATCTGCAGTGATTTTGGAGCCCCCCAAAATAGTCTGACACTGTTTCCCCATCCATTTCCCATGAAGTGATGGGACCGGATGTCATGATCTTCGTTTTGTGAATGTTGAGTTTAAAGCCAACTTTTTCAGTCTCCTCTTTCACTTTCATCAAGAGGCTCTTGAGTTCCTCTTCACTTTCTGCCGTAAGGGTAGTGTCATCTGCATATCTGAGGTTATTGATATTTCTCCTGGCAATCTTGATTCCAGTTTGTGTTTCTTCTAGTCCAGCATTTCTCATGATGTACTTTACATATAAGTTAAATAAGCAGGGTGACAATATACAGCCTTGATGTACTCCTTTTCCTATTTCTGTCAAATTAAATAGCAGGCAAATAATAGAACAGGAAACACAGCTCAGAAAAAAATTCTCTATATATTTAAATAAATATATAGTAGTAGAAATTGTTGCATAAATTATTGTTCAATTAATTGTGTGAAAAATGATTAATATTTAGAAAAATATGACAACTGGATTTTGCTTCAGAGCTAAATAGTTTTGAGGTCAATAATGGTCAACTGTGAATGTGAAGAACTAGGGAAAAATTAAGAAGATTGGAGCAGGATCTTGAAATATAAAGGAATTCTTTTTTTTAATTTTGAAAAGATACTTTAATTCATATCTCCCCCAGAAATATAACATAATACCATTTTCTAAAAGAAATTATTTTAAATATAAGAACAATAAGAAAATTCAACAGGGATAATTTGTAAATTTTCCAATTATGT
Source organism: Neotragus pygmaeus (assembly GCA_006410875.1). Classification (NCBI taxonomy): domain Eukaryota; kingdom Metazoa; phylum Chordata; class Mammalia; order Artiodactyla; family Bovidae; genus Neotragus; species Neotragus pygmaeus. The sequence continues at coordinate 1,016,169 of SJYV01008856.1, read as the reverse complement.
GAGAAAAAAACAAAATACAATGTACATTTAAATGAAATATTAAGATTAGATAATTGTAACAGCCAAAACAGAAAACATAGAAGTACTTTTATTATGTAAATAGCTCTAAAAAGCTTAAGAAATTTCGGCACTTGTACTATATAATAAATGAATAAATAATTAAGTAAAGAATATTTTTCCTGTCTCTAAAGCAAGTATAAAAATGGCTGATTGAACTAAATAAAAGTTAAACTTCTTCAAATTGTTTGTGATATTTTTAACTTTATTGTCACTGGTTACATAAAACGTATGCATAATCCTTTGAGACTTAGTTCAAGAATTTTTATATTGTTTGAGCTAGTTATACAACTTTATACATGATCTCAGAGAAGGCAATTGCAACCCACTCCAGTGCTCTTGCCTGGAAAATCCCATGGACGGAGGAGCCTGGTAGGCTGCAGTCCATGGGGTCGCTCAGAGTCAGACACGACTGAGTGACTTCACTTTCACTTTTCACTTTCATGCATTGGAGAAGGAAATGACAACCCACTCCAGTACTTTTGCCTGGAGAATCCCAGGGACAGAGGAGCCTAGTGGGCTGCCGTCTATGGGGTTGCACAGAGTCGGACACGACTGAAGCGACTTAGCAGCAGGAGCAGCAGCAGCAGCATATGTGATATATTATAGTCTATTTATTAAGGAAGCTAGCTCTGCTAGACTCTCACTATCTAGCTGTGTGATATTATATAACTAGTTTATTCCATTTTGACATCAATAAAGTAGAGANGCAGGAGCAGCAGCAGCAGCATATGTGATATATTATAGTCTATTTATTAAGGAAGCTAGCTCTGCTAGACTCTCACTATCTAGCTGTGTGATATTATATAACTAGTTTATTCCATTTTGACATCAATAAAGTAGAGATAATAATTTTATTTATTAATACCTTATTGGATTCCTTAATATACTTCACTGTCACACTACCAAAAATATCATATGGAACTTAACTATTGAATTATATTTTCAGACACTGTATGGCATGATATTTAGCAAATATTTGCAGTATAAAACTGCATTCATTATGTCCCAAATGTTTATAAATATATACAAATGAGTTGGATGTAATATGCAGACCACACTCACAAACAGACACCTGAATACCTCACAGTACATTCTGTATTGTGTGACTAGAGGTCATTTTTAATTTTCTCTTTCATGACTACTATGTTTCTGAGAATTCCAAATATTTCCATTTCCCAAAATATCCCACATGAGCATGTGTTACTTATTGAGGCAGGAAATAATAAAAGCAATCAATAAGCTTTCCAAAATTTCTCTTTGTTCTCGTCTTTGTTTGCTGCTCGACAATTATGTAGTATGCCAAAACTAAAATTGCCTTGTGTTTTTTCATCATGGGGAGTCCATATTTACTCCTGCCATCTGGAAATGTGGTTTACCTACACCGTAGAGAGTAGCAGATCATAATACAATGAACTACCATATGTGACAGAATTCAATTTTGTTCCAGAATGTTGTACAGTAAAAATCTGATTGTATGCAGTTTTATACCACCTGCATTTTCACAAAGAGGTATTTCTTTTGGTTTTTCAACAATAAGACTGTTCATTTTTTAGTTTGTTTTTTTTCCCACGGATATTAATACTATAATTCATATATTCTCTGGTTAGTTGAACTATCATGCATTGAAATTAGTCTGAGATAATTACTCCTCCTACCTCCTACACACAGGAGCAATGTCACTACACACAATAGAAAGTGTATTCCTTAAAGCAATGCAATTCATTTCAGGTTTGATTTCTATTTTGTAATTGCACTTTCACCAGAGGAGATAGAAAACATTTTAAGGGATGTTTACCTATTATCAAGTATGAAATTTGGAAGTTTATTAGGGAAAAATTACCATACATTCTCTCTCAAAATGTTCAAATTACATCTGTAATTCAGAAAACTTTTAATGTGTATTTTCTCTTTTGCTTTTATTATTAAAATAGACTCCTCTGGTCTAGGGTGCATAATAAAACTCTTTTCTTTTCTGACAGCATACATTGAATTATCTCTGCCCTTCAACAACAGAAGGTTTTTCTTTTTACTATTTCTTTCTCTTCCAACGTACTTGGGTCAATTTCTCTTCATCTCGACTCTTGTCCACATCACTGGTTATCGGTAGGCATGCTCAAAAAGTAAGTAGATAGAAGTGAAAATCTCATAGACCTGCCTCACAGGCATAAGTAAGGAGAACTTACCCCGGTGCTAACATCAACAACAAAATGTTAAGTAGAAAACTTAAGACTGGAAAATACACATTAGATTAGGTTCTGGGGGAGCACAGTTATTTCCTCTATTGTAATGTAAGGGCATTATTGGGTGCCCTTCTGTCAGAAAAGAGGAAATCATCGAGGCATATTAATCATACACCCATATGTTTACATCATACATATATTTTCAATTGATCATTAGCAGATTCNTCTATTGTAATGTAAGGGCATTATTGGGTGCCCTTCTGTCAGAAAAGAGGAAATCATTGAGGCATATTAATCATACACCCATATGTTTACATCATACATATATTTTCAATTGATCATTAGCAGATTCAGGAATAAACAAAAGTAAAGCCATCTTGTACCAAGACGAAACTCTAGTGTTGATATGACTTCCCTGTAAAGTTCATTTTAATAACTATGATCACTGCCATTTATAACCAATCCTTCCTTACACTTTAGGTATTTTTGTTTATCTTGTTCTTTTTCCTTGCCTTGATTGTTGTTCAGTCACTCAGTTGTGTCCGACTCTTGGTAACACACGGACTGCAGTATGACAGGCTTCTTGTTCTACACCATCTCCCAGAGGTTGCTCAAACTCATGTCCATGGAGTCAGTGATGCCATCCAACCACTTTGGCCACTGTCTTCCCCTTCTCCTCCTGCAATATTCCCCAATGTCAGGGGCTTTTATAATGAATTGGCTCTTCACATCAGTCAGCCAANAATATTTTGAGTCAATAGAAAATGCACAGCTTCTTTCAATTTTCCTGTCTGCACAAGAATACATTCTTAACTCTAGCAAACTGTAGAGTTTTAGGGTTTATAATTATAAGACCATATTCCTTCCTTAACATTCACATGAGAGACTTAACAAATTACCTTGTAGCTCTGAAATCCACATAATTAAATGATTTGACTGATTTACAATAAGGTTGGCCTTGTAGACAGAACAAATAAGATATTCCTTTAGAGCCACTGTGTTGACCTATGCATGAAATCAAGAGACAAAGATAAATATATGTGACCAATTGGTTTATGACCAAGATACCAAGGAGAAGGCAATGGCACTCCACTCCAGTACTCTTGCCTGGAAAATCCCATGAACAGAGGAGCCTGGTAGGCTGCAGTCCATCGGGCCTCGAAGAGTTGGACTTGACTGAGTGACTTCACTTTCACTTTTCACTTTCATGTATAGGAGAAGGAAGTGGCAACCCAATCCAGTGTTCTTGCCTGGAGAATCCCAGGGATGGGGGAGCCTAGTGGGCTGCCGTCTATGGGGACAGAGTTGGACACGACTGAAGTGACTTAGCAGTAGCAGCAGCACCAAGGAAACTCAGTGGGAGAAGTATAGTCTTTGGGACAAATGGTTCTAGAATAATTAACAGTTTTATGGAGAAAAAAATGAACCAAATTTTCATGCATACTTTGCAACAACAGCTAAATCTTGTTCAACATAAATGGATCATAGATTAATGTTTTCAATAAAGGGATATTTGGCAGTTTTCTATTTAAAATGATTTGCATATCAGTTATTATCTGAGAATGTCTTAACCTTGTCCAAAACGTCAGGGAATTATATAACTTTACTATTTTTATAACTTACTATATACTTCACATTATACTTAATGTTGGAGAAGGAAATGGCAACCTACTCCAGTACTCTTGCCTGGAAAATTCCATGGACTGAGGAGTCTGGTAGGCTACAGTCCATGGGGTTGCAAAAAGTTGGACACTGAGCGACTTCACTTTCACTTTCAATACTAACATATTACCCCTGTTCCCTTCTCATTGGCAGGATATAACTCAGCTTTTATGATATAGTTTCTTCAACTAGGAAAGTGTGCTTTAACTTCATAGAGGAAAACTCCGGTACCCTAAGCTAATCCACTAACTTTAACTAAATCAATAATTTAGACTTAGACTTGTGTCTATAAAAAGAAATTCCTCCAAATTGCAGTCACTCCCAGTATTCTAGCTTCCCTCTTTCACTCACGTTAGCTCCATATCTTTACTCATATTTAGTAGCTCTTACATTTTTCAAAATGATAGTTGATAAATAAAGAAATTATGGCACATTTGTAAATGTGATATTATTGAGCCATGAGAAATAAGGAAATCCTGCCATTTGCTACAGTATAGATGAACCTTCAGGGCACTGTGCTAAGTGAGATAAGTCAGACATAAAGTGAAAATTACTGGATGATATGACTTATATGTGGAGTCTAAAAAAGCTTAACTTAAAAAAAAANTGTGATATTATTGAGCCATGAGAAATAAGGAAATCCTGCCATTTGCTACAGTATAGATGAACTTTGAGGGCACTGTGCTAAGTGAGATAAATCAGACATAAAGTGAAAATTACTGGATGATCTGACTTATATGTGGAGTCTAAAAAAGCTTAACTTAAAAAAAAAAAAAGAGTACATTGGTGGTTACATGCGGCTAGAGGTTGAGAGAATTTGGTCAAATGTATAAACTTGGAACTAGTACATAAATTTTGGAGGTCTAATGAGCAGCATATATTTACCACAAAGTTGGCCAAAAACATGGACCCACCTGCCAGTTGTCCAGAGATCACCCAGTTCTGTGAGATGAACTGCAGTCCTGTGCAAACTGAGAACCACCTTGACAAGCTGAGTGTTTGGTATCAAACATTTTACAGAGCAAAGAAGAGGCACATCGTAGGTAAATAGTTAATAAATTTGGGACATTTAAAGCGAGTGTAAGCAAACTCAAGGGACCATGATGAGGAAAGATCATCCTGGTGCATATAAATGGAAAGCAAGTACATCTAAGAATGCTCAACAGTGAATTAGCAGCTCTAATTCTTTGGACACAGTTTATGAAGTCACACTAGGCAAAAACAGACAATTACCTCTGCCCCATATGGCTAAGTATTTTTGCCAGTTACTTAGCACTGAATGGATGTGACTATTATGTCTTTGCCAAGATGCGGTTACAGAATCTACTTCATCTAACTTACATGGAAAGGGACTTATTATAGGCTATTTGTTGGCTGACAGTTTTTGGAAGGGCCAGGTAATCACATTTTGTGACACACAGCCAGGACTTACTTGTGTCCAAACAGCATAATTTCTTAAGAAAAATAATCTGATCCCCTGCATAACCCTAGCCATTCAAAAGGCCAGGGGCCAGATACCAATCAGCGAGGATCTTTGCCAAAGATGTTGTGGACAAAGCAATAGGCTCCACAGTGAACAGAGCTAAGAGAGCTGAAGGCATACTCTGTCTTTACTCCAATTTTCAAACTTGTCCTTGTCTTGTGGCACAGCTTGCAGGGCACACCACTCTTTGATTCAACCTATGGAAGGTATGATAATGTAGAGAAATACCAAGATGAAGTTTTGGACGGGTGCACTTAACAGATGGTGACTATAATACAATTTCTCATATTTGCATATAGTTATGCTTAACCTAGTATTGAAATTAAATAGGTATTGCTCTCATCCCCAACAGCAAAAGTTCCTTTCTTAGTTAATATAATCTTCATGAAGCCCAGTGAACTCTGTATTTATGATCGAGATAAGTGGACTTGGTATACTAACCTTACTTTTGCCTTTAAATTTAGCCACACAGACTGGGAAAGACAAAATTCACAATATCTGTCAGAAAAGATATATTGAGTAAGGCTCTTTCTATTCAGATTAACTGCTTTTCACAGTAGCAGAATTTTATGCTATGAAATTTCAAAAGGAGTATGTTTGTTTGAAATTGGAAGCAAGCAAATCTTATGAAGTGAATTCTGTCATGTTCTTACAGAAATACGTATACTGTATATGTGTGGTGTTCAGTCACTTCAGTCGTGTCTAACTCTTTGTGACCCTATGGACTTAGCCCACCAGGCTCCTCTGTCCATGGGATTTTCCAGGCAAGAATGCTGGAGTGGGTTGCCATTTCCCTCTCTACTGTATATGTATGAAGTGAAGTGAAGTCGCTCAGTTGTATCCGACTCTTTGTGACCCCATGGACTGTAGCCTACCAGGCTCCTCCATCCATGGAATTTTCCAGGCAAGAGTACTAGAGTGGGCTGTCATTTCCTTCTCCAGAGGATCTTCCCAACCCAGGGATTGAACCCGGCTCTCCCGCATTGCATGCAGATGCTTTACTGTCTGAGCCACCAGAGAAGCTTTTTATATACTCTATATGTAGAGACATATACAATATTATATTAGATATATATTTTTCATCTACAAAATAATTCATAGCATTACTGCAAACCAAGAATGGCAGTCAAGCTCCTTATAGAATGTAGTGAATTAACTTTTTTTTGTCAATAGCACTAAAGAATTGTGGTCTTCACAGGTGTATCTCATGAAATAAGAGATTACCAACCAACCTGACTGACAATATGAATGCAGTTTACTTTTGTTTATTGTTCAATTGTTCAAATTTTCCTATTATTCTTTTTGAGGATCCATATAGTTAGACTTCAGTTATTGTTTGAGGTCTCTTGTCATTTCTTACTAAAGGCCCCTGTGTTTTGAGTCTCAGATATCCAGGACATGTGACAAGCAAGTTTTTTATTGCTTGGTATATTTTTTTCATCCCCTCCACCAAAAACTCTTGAGAGTCCTTTGGGCTGCAAGAAGATCAAACCAATGAATACTAAAGGAAATCAATCCTGAAATTCATTGGAAGGATTGATGCTAAAGCTGCAGCTCCAATACTTTGCCCACCTGATGCAAAGAGCCAACTAATTGGAAAAGACCCTGATGCTGGGAAAGATTGAAGGCAAAAGGAGAAGGGGGAAACAGAGGATAAGATGGTTAGATGGCATCACTGATTCAGTGAACACGAATCTGAGCAAACTCCAGGATATAGGAAAAGAAAAGGAGTCCAGTGTGCTGCAGTCCATGGGGTTGCAAAGAGTTTGACATGGCTTAGCAACTGGACAACAATCACCACCAAAAAAAACCCCACATTGCAATAACCTTTTTTTCCCCCCCTAATCCATTAACCTTGCAAAACCCCAACCCTGTTGAATCCAAAGCATCTTTTTCTCTGCACATGGATAAGAGTAGCTGAAAGAGAATACTGCAACACATACATTCTTGCTCTGGTAGAAAATGTTTTTATGGGAGTAGCTACAATTTCATTGTTTCAAATGTTGTCTCCAAGCTGATGATTCCAGGAACAAAAGAGTTAACAGCAGGTCTGCAGCTCTTTCCCTCTCTACTGGACATACAAGTGGCGATCTGATCTCGACAAAGTCTACCAGTAAATATTCCAGTGGGATTTGTAGTCTCAAGATTACTGAGGAAATTTTACCTAAGAATTTTTTTACAGCAGGGTATGACATTTCTCTACAATTATCATTCAAAATAAACATGAAATGAAGAGATGTATAGGACAAAACTGACTGGAGAATGGAAGTTAACTGCAGACTGTACCTGTATGATTAAGTGGAGTACAGAAACCAGGAAACCTCATACTAAAACTGCTTCCTTGGAGCTAAACAGTTTAGCTATCTATCTATCCTGTACACATAGATAGTATCTATTTCTTCCTTCAGAATCAAAACTCATCACAGGGTGGGATGCCTGACTTTGCCTTCTTTTGTTTTGCTTTGCTTTTGGTATTATTTTGTCTTTTAAGCTGCATCTGTTGAGTTGGTGGCTATCTGAGAGACTACTAGTGTGAGGCTATGATTCTCCCTACTTATTGCTTGTATCTTGCACTAAGCATTTGGGAAATTTGATGCTGAGTTAGATCTATTATCTTTGTGCATCTGCGTTGATAATTCAGACGTCTGTGATGCTACAGCTATGAAGTAACACTACCCCAGAACTTTTCTGTAGATTCTAAGCATAATGTCCAAGGTGTCACCTAACCATGAATGTGTTAAAAGTATCTGAATCTCAAACTTATAAAATCCACTTTTCACCATATTGGAATGTTCCTCCCCTAGACATCTATATCTCAAGGGCTGTCAACTCCCCTGAGTCCAACCCCTAGTGCAAAACTCTGGAGACATCTTTGACTTTTATCTCTCTAGATTCAAATAATTTGTAAGGGGTGGTTTCTACTTCAGAAGGGCTTCCCTGGTGACTAAGCTGGTAAAGAATCCACATGCCTGGTGCACTGGGATGATCCTGAGGGATGGGATAAGGAGGGAAGTGGGAGGGGGGTTCAGGATGGGGAACATATGTACACATATGGCTGAATCATGTCAATCTATGGCAAAACCACCACAATATTGTAAAGTAATTAGCCTCCAATTAAAATAAATAAATATTTGCAGAAAAAAAAAATAGAATCCACCTGCAATGTGGGAGACATGGGTTTGATCCCTGGGTGGGGAAGAATCCCCTGGAAAAGGGAAAGAGTACCTACTCCAGCATTCTGGCCTGGAGAATCCCATGGACTGTATAGTCCATGCTGTTGCTGAGTTGGACACGACTTATTGCCTCACTTTTTATCTCAGAAATATATCCAGTATCTATTCTGTTTGCTCCATTTCCTCCATAACTCTCCCAATCAAACTGTGATAATCTTTCAACAGATTACAGCAATTGTCTCTTATTTTAAATTGTGACCATAAAATAAATGTCTTTTAAGAAAATCAAAGCATTACCTATTTGGATTCATTAATTCAATTGTTATTTATTCAAATTGCTTCACTGATTTCTTTACTTACTTGGATTAAGTTAGAAAGACAGAATTAGAAGCTGGCCATTGGTTGTGGCTTTGACTTCTTTTGCTCTCTAAATTTCTTAACTTGATGATCATTTAGTGTATATAATTGTTGTGCTAAATTGCTTATGTGCCAAAGGGTTATCAATAACCTATTAATAACCCTTTGGCACATAAGGTTATCAACATATGATAGCTTATCAAGCTTGTACATAATAAAATATTATATAAATATTCTATGGAAAAACATTTTAAAGCTAAAAAACAGGATAGATGTTTTTAAACTTGAATGACAAACATACTTATTTAAGTCTGACATATTTTAAAAGACACTTTTAAATGTCCACTAAGGTTTTAAGAAGTACTGTGATAAATAGTGAAAATTAAAATTGATTGAGTAGCATATTTAGCCACTACCTTAAAGTGAATATTCAAAAATAAATTAGTGAGTTGTTAGAGTTTGATGGTGATACAATTTTTAAACAAATGCAAAATCAAAAGCAAATCATTCTTCTTCCAAGCTTTCCTATCAATTTTTAATGAAATTTATATAGGATTTTAAGGGATCATTTTCATATCCTAATAAATATTTACAAATATTTGTTTAAATACATTATTACATTGTGAGTCTTTTAACTGAGTGAAATTGAAGAAATAAATTGATTTTGATATAAAATGTCATTTACTATTCCTATTTCAAATAACACATTTGATGCAATAATTGCATGGTTTTCAAATTTGGTATTTACAGTAGGTAAATATTATCATCTTACTATTATCAAGTATGTATTCAAGAAAATATCAATTATAAACAGAAAGCAAATTTCAAATTTTAAAATGTGATTCTGCTATTAAATGATTTTGATGACAAGTAGCCTAGATGGCAGATCGCTTTCATATTTTATAAGCACACAGCCATTTTGGGTTGTTGTTTGAAACATTAGAATTTTCAGAATTACAGAATGAATATAAGTGGAGTAATATTAGAATTTAAAAAAAGACTTAATCAAAAACTGGGGATAAAGACATGTAATTAGCCAACAATAGACAAAAATATGCATCAGATACTATGCCAATATCCTACAGATACATATATGAAACACTTTGACTTCAGAAAATTAGTTATAACATTAATATGATGTGTTAAGTGTGTTTAAATGATACTAAGAGCTATACAAAAGAGATTTATAAGGATTAGTAAGAAATTAAAACATCTATCTAATCGTAACTCTTCTTTTCAGGGAAGAGTATTATGTAATGTGGTCAAGTTAACATAAATATATATTATATAATGTATATAAAATAAATATTGAAATATCAAGAATATAAATATTGACAATTGAAAGCAGGGATTTTAGCCTGGCTGTCTTTACTCCATATTCCTTTCTGGTCTTTGGATTCATTATCTGCATAATGGAGATGATTGAAATATTTAAGGAAGCATTCAGTACATTTACTTCATTTTTCCTTGGTCATTTCCTGGTAGTAAAACAAAAGCTTTAAGGAATTATAAGTCAAACTTGGGATGATGGTTATTGTATTGTGAGATGCTCAAATGTAAAAGTACAGATTACATGCTATCTTTCAAATTTAGATTCACAATCAAGATTATCAGCAAAAATGGGGAAAAGAACCTCATCTATTTCTCAGATGAACTGTGTCATCACTACTGATAATATGATTAATGAGAAATGTTAGTACCTTATCTGATTTTTAAAGAAAAATAGCATAATTAAGGTTTGACTTTTCGTTTAATGTTTGAATGTTAAGCAAGTTTTTTTTTACAGATTTTTTTTCTCACCTATTTCATGTGGATTGTGTTTGACTGTCAAAAGGAGGTTTAGTTTAATGAATTTATGAGTTTAAGGTAGAAGTTTACATGATTTTGGAATAACTGGGAAGTGACTGCTTCTTGCTTTAAAAAATTACATCTTTCAGGAGAATCTATTATAGGTGAAGACTATATTTGAAGTTTTGAATATATTGAGCTAGAAACTTTATAAAGGAAACACTTTTATCACTCTTCTATGTGATATACTTCAAGTATTTATAACAAACCTCAGTTATTGACACTGCAAATTGGTTATAAAAGTGTTTCTTCACTTTTTAAAACTGATAAAGCACTCAAGACCCAGGTTCTTGAAAATTATTTGAAGGAAAGCTCAGCTCTCATTTATTCTTTCTGGAGGATGAGTTAAGGCAATGTCTCGTTTATGTCATGATTGAGAATACTGTTTATAGGCATGTGCTATTATGTCTTTGTGAAAATATCTCATAGGAGAATTTCAGGAATTCCTTTAATTTTGTTTTCAAGGGTAAGTTCTAGAAAAGTACTTTGAAAAATTATAGTATCTATCTCATGGCTTATTCCAGGTGAAGTGAGTAGATTATATGAATCATTATCTCTTTGAAAAAAGTGGAAGTGTTAGTTGCTCAGTCCTAGCTGTCTCTTTTCTACCCCATGGGCTATAGCCCTCTAGGCTCCTCTGTCCATAGAATTCTCCAGGCAATTCTGGAATGAGTAGCAATGCCCTTCTCCAGCACTTTTCTCTTTATTTCCATCTAGATCCAGTGATGGACCTCATTTCTCTATTTCGAGCTCTGAAGACAAAGCATTTTACAAATGTAAATGCTGAGGGTCTGATCAATTGCACCTTATTTTCAGTGTTATTGTACTGGCTAGCTAGTGGTAAGGGACTAGATGCTACCAAATCAGATCCACCTGCTTTTGGCTCAAAAAGTCAGTACTTAAGAAAGAAATAAGTGTCAGTAGAAGGGAAAGGTACTTTGAATCAAAATGCCGGCAATCTGGAAAAATGGAGAATTCAAGTCTCCCCCAAAACCACCTCCAAAGATTCTGCTTGGCCATGAAAATTTTAAAGGGAAGATGGGAAGTAATCTCAGTTAATCACAAAGATGGGGGATCAGAGACATCATCCCCCACTTCATAAAGACTCCTCAATTTCTTGTGATCTTCCTCTTGGTGTTATCTTGTTCACACAGTTTGGTCACAAAGTTTGTTCATAGATTACTGAAGGGGAAGCTAGGGACAAGATCTGGTCATCTGTTAATCATTCTTCTGCATCTTTTCTACATCTTTAGTCTATAGGAAGAACCAACAAATTAGGCAAGGTATTGTGTGAGTAAGAGATTTGAAAGGTGTGCTGGGGCCTGAGATGAGGGCACCTGGTTTAAGGTTAGTGACAAGACTAAAGAGTACCTCCTGTAAAGAGTTATTTCCAGCAAAGAGCTTTTTCCTGCCAAAAGCTACTTTTGGAATAGACACACATGGAGATTCACCTCAGATAGCAAAGTGAACAAATAGTAAGAATGAACTATATTAAAACTTGTAGTATAAACATTTCTTACTTTAGCTGAATTTCCCTGGAAATATGTAATTTATTTGGAAATTTAAATGACATAAATGAGATGTTTATCAAACTGTTGCATGTTTAAAAATACAGAAGAAACCTCTCATTTAGTTTTTAACAGAAAAGACTCAGTCACAATATTCATATTAACAATGAGTTTAGTCTTCATATTGAGAAGACAATCTATGAAGTTTCTGTCTAAATTTATATTCCATCTCCCCTTTCTTGGCTCAATTCTTGCTACTTGTCTTCACTCTAATTATCCACTCTTTACTTTTTGATTTCTCTGCAATTCCATTTCTCTTTAATTTCCTCTTCTAGTCACCTAACATTTTCTATTATCCTTCACATTCATTCAATGGTCCTTTAATCACCATTCATTATGTAAGCCTGTCAGGAAGTTGAAGAAACTAGTAATTTTTTATAAACCAAGAAAGCTTTTGGATCTACTGAATTATATCTGAGATAAATTTTCTCTTGTTATATGAGTGAACATAACCTGTCTCTCTTGGTTAAAGTATATACTCCTCTTAAAAAAAGAATTAATTTTACCTAGATATAAGGTAACTTTTGAAAATGAATTACTTTCTTACATTGTGAAATGTGGAATATTCAGATATAATACATGGATAGAGGTTATGTATTTGTGTATAGATGTAAATGGTAGTTATTTTATATACACGTTTTTGTGGATGTGTAAACAAAGTATTCATAGAAACGTAGGATCATTTTACATATAACATTCAAATACATTATTTAGTATGCTCTTTATTAGTTTTCTACAGCTATGTGGTCTAGATCTTTATCTCCTTAAATCTGTATCAAATTAACTATCTAAATTTGCATTTTTTCCTTCAGCTAAGACCGCAAAGGAAATGATTTATTGCACACATGTTGCATTCACCCACAACTGAGAAGATAATTAGTCCAGAATATCACAGGTCCAGGGTAAAGGGCCAAACAGGACTGCTTTGATGGGAGGAAGGTGGGCCTTCAAAAGTAGGAGAGGTGATCAGAATGGCCACAGATGTTCCAGACCCCCTGAGACAAGTTTTAGGTGGTAGGCATGTAGTCCAGCATTTTGTACTGGTGTCCCAGGCCTCTGGCTTCCCTTGTTCTGCTTCTGTAGCTCCCGTGGGTGTACAAGTCTACTTGGACCTCTGCCTCACCTTTCTTCTTTTGCACTTCACCCTGCATGTTTGCTCCTTCCTCCACTTCCCTCTCATATTACCGAGGTTTCTCAAAAGATGGCGCTAAGTCCGAGACCAAATTTGCATTTAGGTTTTGGATCTGTTATTGCTTTTGTGACCTGCAGCAAATGTTCAGGCTTCTGAAAGCTACAAAATCTTCCAGTGATCTCTTAGAACATCTTGCTAATGCTTCAGTCGTGTCCGACTCTGTGAGAGCCCATAGACAGCAGCCCACCAGGCTCCGCCATCCCTGGGATTCTCCAAGCAACAACACTGGAGTTGGTTTCCATTTCATTCTCCAATGCATGAAAGTGAAATGTGATAGTGAAGTCACTGAATTGTGTCCAACTCTCAGCGACCCCATGGACTGCAGCCTACCAGCCTCCTCCATCCATGGGATTTTCCAGGCNAACAACACTGGAGTTGGTTTCCATTTCATTCTCCAATGCATGAAAGTGAAATGTGATAGTGAAGTCACTGAATCGTGTCCAACTCTCAGCGACCCCATGGACTGCAGCCTACCAGCCTCCTCCATCCATGGGATTTTCCAGGCAAGAGTACTGGAGTGGGGTGCCATCTTAGTAGTATACTAGTGGAGATTAAACAGATAATCTATAAATTTCACAGAAAATTATTATTATAAATAACATAAAATATTATAAACATAATTTGTATGTTTAACTCTATAATGTGTACTTTTATTTAATTATATTCATTGATATAATTATATAAATGATTTTGTTCATGAATGTTTATATTATATATATCTATATATATAATATAGTGCCTTTCAGAAATTTGATGGCAGGCATACCAAATTTCCGATGATACCTGAAAGCATATTTCCCTTCATGTAGAAGTAAAGAGCTCTCTGTATACTCAGGAAATTGTAAAGAAAAAGAGATATGGTTTTAAGATAAACATANAATAGTGCCTTTCAGAAATTTGATGGCAGGCATACCAAATTTCCGATGATACCTGAAAGCATATTTCCCTTCATGTAGAAGTAAAGAGCTCTCTGTATACTCAGGAAATTGTAAAGAAAAAGAGATATGGTTTTAAGATAAACATATACTTATAAGCAGGGAAATAATGAAAAGAGGATATATTTCAAGAGTAAAATATATCTAGGGAAATTTATCTTTTTGTTGTTTCTATCATCTATCTTTCTAGTTATTTTAGAAAAAAATAATCATAAGTATTAATCATGTTTTTTCCAGGTATTTATTTTACAAGTTTTTTGTTATCAAGTTCTACATAAATTATTTCTCCTATTTCTTACTTGATTCTGAGCTCCCTTTTTTCATTACTTTGCATTTTAAAATGTAATTTATTGTATCTTCAGTACAAAATTTTTTTCTGTAGCAATATAGCTCCAGTTTCATAATGAATATCAATTTGAAAATATAACACACCTGTTAAAATTTCCTCTAAAGCTTTTAAAAGAATATTTACACTAATAGCTTCATGATATTGAAAGGGTTTGTTATTAAGACCAAAAAAAAAAAAAAGGGGGGGGATATATGTATACAGATAGCTGATTCACTTCCTCATACAGCAGAAACTAACAACATTGTAGATCAACTATAAACCCATCCAGTTAAATAAATAAATTGCCTCTGGAGGAAAAACAAAAAAGACATTCTTCAGAGATGCAATTTAAAAATTTAATTACCTTATAATATTTTGTCAACTGCTGAAAAAACAATGTTGTGCAGAGGGGTCTGGAAAAAGTAATCATATTGAACTTTATTTACATATTGATATAACCTACTGTATTAGTTTTTGGGCTTCTCTGATGGCTCAGTGGTAAAGAATCCAACTGCTAATGCAGGAGACATGTGTTCAATCCCTGGGTCAGGAAGATCCCCTGAAGAAGGAAATGGCAACCCACTCCAGTATTCTTGTCTGGGAAATCCAATGGACAGAGGAGTCTGGTGAGCTACAGTCCATGGGGTCACAAAAAGAGTCAGATATGACTTAGTGACTAAACAACAATAAACTGTACTAGTTTGTTAGGGCTGCTGAAACAAAATGCCACAGATCGTATGGCTTATACAGCAGAAATTTATTTTCCAAAATTTCTGGAGGCTTGGTTAGGTTTCCTCTGAGGCCTCTCTCTCTGGCTTGCAGACAACTGTCTTCTCACTGTGTCGTCACATGTCCTGTGCATTATCTGTGTCTAAGTGATTGCAGCCATGAAATTAAAAGACGCTTACTCCTTGGAAGAAAACTTATGACCAACCTAGATAGCATAGTCAAAAGCAGAGACATTACTTTGCCAACAAAGGTCCATCTAGTCAAGGCTATGTTTTTTCCAGTGGTCATGTATGGATGTGAGAGTTGGACTGTGAAGAAGGCTGAGTGCTGAAGAATTGATGCTTTTGAACTGTGGTGTTGGGGAGGACTCTTGAGAGTCCCTTGGACTGCAAGGAGATCCAACCAGTTCATTCTGAAGGAAATCAGCACTGGGTGTCCTTTGGAAGGACTGATGCTAAAGCTGAAACACAGTACTTTGGCCACCTCATGCAAAGAGTTGACTCACTGGAAAAGATTCTGATGCTGGGAGGGATTGGGGGCAGGAGGAGAAGGGGACGACAGAGGATGAGATGGCTGGATGGCATCACGGACTCGATGGACGCGAGTCTGAGTGAACTCCCAGAGTTGGTGATGGACAGGGAGGCCTGGCGTGCTGTGATTCACGGGGTCGCAGAGTTGGACGTGACTGAGCTACTGAACTGAACTGAACTGCATATCTGCTCTTATGAGGACACCAGTCACACTGGCTTAACGCTCACCCATAGGACCTCACTTTATCTTCCTTACCTCTTTAAAGGCCCTGTCTCCAAATATAGTCATGGTCTAAGATATAGGCATTAGGACTCCAATGTATGAATTTGGCGGGGAGCACATAATTCAGCCTATTCTACATTCACAAGTACAAACAAGTATAAATGTGACTTTAATAAGATTTTAAATATACATTATTTTTATAATCTGTATGTTATCAGAGAGTTAAAAAAAATCTTAATACTTATAATAATCTCTTGACAGAGATTGTATTTTGTTCCCAAATTTGTCACTGACTTCTTTCATATTTTTGGACATAATGCAGTGTACAATGGACTTCCCAGGTGGCATTAGTGGTAAAGAACCTGCCTGCCAATGCAGAATATATAAGAGACACAGGTTTGATCCCTGAGTCAGGAAGATCCCCTGGAGCAGGGCATGGCAACCCACTCCAGTATTCTTGCCTGGAGAATCCCATGGACAGAGGAGCCTGGTGGGCTACGGTCCACGGGGTTGGAATGAGTCAGACATGACTGAAGCGACTTAGCATGCATGCACACAGTATTCAACAAATGATGGTTTAAGTGTATGATTGATAGAATATGTAGATGAATAAATAAATAAATCATCTTCTGAACTGAAAAATAAAAATACAGAAACTGTACTATACTAATTTTATGGTGTTATTATTGTACAATCAATGTACTCTGTATATTAAGAAATGGACCAGTGAACAGTAGAAATATTTTCATCTTTCTACCAGTATAAACCTGGTTCAGATTTACTTCCTTCAGGAATTTAAGTCAGTCTTGCTATGATTATTCTAGTCTCACTACACTAAGTTAGCACTTGTGAGCTGAACTTGAACCACATATTTGTTCACATCTGTTGGTATGCTACATAAAGCAAACCCTGAAATCTAGGCTTGGATATATTTTGTCTGTGCAAATTAATTCATAGGATCATCAAGGCCAGAGGCTGCACTTTTTATTTCCCCATATAGTACCTAAACAGGTTTTCTATACATAATGGTAAGTCAATAAATTTCCTGCTAACTTATGCATCACCCATTCATGCGTCCTCAGCTGCTATTTTTTGTCTTTTGCTGCCTACAAGTTGAAGTGTACATTTCAATTAGAGCTCCACTTACTGAGAAGACGGATTTGTCACTGAAACCTGAGTACGCAATTTGTCATGTTGTTTTCATGAAGCCATAAAACAGTATTTCAGACTCAAAATGATATTTGGGGATTACTATGCCACATCCTGAAATTCATAAAATGCAATATATGTGTGCATAACGGATGAGGTGCATTTCAGAAATGAAAATGATTGCAGTATACACAGTCTGTAAATCAATTTGTGAAGCACTTCAGATGAAAGGAACTATACAATAAATATAGGTTTTGGAAGGATGCATACTTGTTGTGTAAATACAGTCTCCTCTGCCTTTGAACTTTTTAACTCTTTAACAGTCTCTAGACAAATTGTAAAACCTCCTTTATTTAATGAAATTTGAGCATTTTTCTTTTTTTGGATAGAAAATAATTCTTGACCTGCCATGGATTTCTTGACTTTTATTTCTGCCTTCACCTCTCATATCTCACATAAACATGATTTGACTTAACCACCTTCTTTGTCTTCAGAGTTTTTTCTTATCAAATTCTTGCTCTCATTACTTGGCTTTTATAAATTTATAAATAGGCTTATTCAGTAAAATATTCCATTAGAGTCTTTTTAGCTATTACTAACAAATACAACCAAGATAGTATGGGGGGATACATGTTAATATAATGAGAAATATATATATTTTTCCAGTGTTAATGACCAATTGCTGTAATTTTCTCTGAATTATTTGTGGATCATAAGGGTATTCATCATAAAATATAAAAGTATGAAGCACTGGAAAACAATGACAGATTGTCAAACCATGCTTAACAATTTAAAAATATTTCCCAAACATTATTCAGTGCCCAGCAAATTAATGACCTCAGTTATTCACAAAATATATTTTTACCTTTAGATAGATGCAGTAAAATATCTGTTGCTCTTGTATTTCAGGAGAACCGAGGGTGTTTCTACTAAAGGTGAAGGAAATGGATAGTTTCATAGAATATTATTAAAGTAAAGTTTATACAATTTTGGAAGTCATTAGTTATTTGGGAGGAGTGGATAATGAGGGGAGAAAAGATAGAAGGCGGATTCCTTTGTACAACTGAATTTTACAATTTTGAATATTGATGCTCCTTACTAAAATAAATGATGCTAAAGTAGGACCAGGTCCAGGTTTAACATGTGCTATTTGAACTTAATGTGTCTGCATGACATTTATGAGCCTTGAGTCATCAAGTTGTCTGTGTTGGAAGAATGGAGGCAAGGCATAATCTACCTTTAAAGGAAAGGAAAGTGAAGTCACTTGGTGGTGTCCGAATCTTTGCAACCCCATGGAATGTAGCCTGTCAGGTTCCTCCATCCATGTGATTTTCCAGGCAAGAATACTGGAGTGGGTTGCCATTTCCTTCTCCAGTGGATCTTCCCAACCCAAGGATCAAACCCAGGTTTCCCACCTTGCAGGCAGACGCTTTACCGTCTGAGCCACCAGGGAAGCCCCAAGCTACCATTCGGGTATAGATATGTGATTGTTAAACTCATTAATGTTTATGAAGGAAAGAAAATTCTAGGGAAGGAATTGAAAATGACTGATCAAAGACTTATTTTGAGGTAAAGATAAGAGTCTATTGAGTAAAATTAATTGATCACAAATGTCAAATTCTATTGAGAACCCACTAAACTAAGATCTGTGGAGTGTCATATCCATAAAGGATAAGGGCACATGTGCTAAAAGACATGATTTTAAGTTCAGAATTCACTCCAGGTCTTGTGAAAAGGCTGAATGTGGTTAATGTGTGTTTTTTTTTTTTTCTCTCTCTCTCTTTTACAACCACTGTTACTGATAACACAGTATATCTTTAGGTTAGAGATGAATCAAAGTGGCAAGAATCATCAAAATTATTTTATCTCAAACATTTTTCTCATTAATCAAGACTGTAAACCACTGTATACCTCAGCCCAACAATAACAAAACTTAAAAAAAAACAGAATGGAAACATAAGATCTTGAATCCTAGTTACCATTTTTATTCTTACCAAATATGCATATGATTATTTTAAGGATACAATTAATATGATGATGCAAAGAAGCAGCAGCATGTGAGATGACTTATGAATATCTAAAGAGATATTGGAAGTCATTATGGAAGTGATTATGGAATATTGGGAATGAGGTAGCATTTAAAATAGTTCATGGGAAATTAGTAAGAATTCTAACATTGAATANACTGTGGAGAAAGCTGAGGGCCAAAGAATTGATGCTTTTGAACTGTGGTGTTGGAGAAGACTCTTGAGAGTCCCTTGGACTGCAAGGATATCCAACCAATCCATCCTAAAAGAGATCAGTCCTGGGTGTTCATTGGAAGGACTGATGTTGAGACTGAAACTCCAATATTTTGGCCACCCAATGCAAAGAGCTACTCATTTGAAAAGACCCTGATGTTGGGAAAAAATGAAGGCAGGAGGAGAAGGGGATGACAGAGGATGAGTGGTTAGATGACATCACTGACTCAATGGACATGAGTTTGGGGAAACTCTGGGAGTTGGTGATGGACCATACCAGGGAGGCCTGGTATGCTGTGGTTCATGGGGTTGCAAAGAGTCAGACACGACTGAGCAACTGAACTGAACTGAACTTGATACTCAGTTGACCAACTCTGATGGTAAAGCACAAGCACATCCTGGCCTGGGAAAGACCAAGCTTGAGGTTCAGAGTCACAGTACCAGTTAATCCCAGAGGCAAGCAGAGGCATTTGTTCAGAGTTTTGGAATTCTAGAATGGACACTAGAGAAAGACTATAAGGAGAAACTCTAAGAACATATATGAGGATGTGAATAAGATCTCACATGCTGTTCAAATCTTTCTTGGGTTACTGAACTTATATTTTTAAGGATACATTTCAAGAGATTTCTGTGTATTTTTTCCCTTTGAAAGATTTTGTTGTTGTTGTTTTGTTTCATTTGGGAACAAGATACTTTAAATCTACAAAGGATAAAATTGTGGAGATGGTTGCATAAAAATTTATATCTGAGACTGTGTTGATTTTCTCTACTGAAGATACAATAACAAAGATACCATATTATGGCACCTGCAAGTAAGGGCATGTGTTGCTTGTCTTTATGAAGCTACATCCATGGTTCCCTTTGTGGACATGTTGGTTTTGTGGTAAATTTATTTGTGATATTGTAGATACAAATTCAACAACCATTGGTTGAAATTTCATACAGAGAAGTGAAATATAAAAATTATATTAACATATTTAGCATTCATTTAGTCCTACTATGGATCATATCCCATGCCACTGTTTTCTATAAATTATGTCACTTACTAAGAAGCCTGTATGGTGGGTACCACATCCCTGCCTTCCATTTACCTTTAAGGGTGGGATTGATTTCTACCACTCCTTCTAGATTTTAATGTTGCTTTTTATTTACTATCTTGGTGGAAGAGGAGAATTTTAGAAAATTCCAATTGGTATAAGAATATTTTTCAATTAAAAATAGTATGATCTATTCATGGTGCTGGCTAAGTCACCCATCATGTCCAACTCTGTAACCCCATGGACTGTAGGTTGCCAGGCTCCCCATCCATGGAATTCCCCCAGCAAGAGAACTGGAGTGGGTTGCCATGCCCTTCTCCAGGAGATCTTCCCGACCTGGTGATGGAACCCGCATCTCTTACATCCACTTTGCCGAGTGGGTTCTTTACCACTAGTGCCACCTGGGAAATCCGTTATGGTCTATGCTGCTGCCGCTGCTGCTGCTAAATCGTCCAGTCATGTCCGACTCTGTGCGACCCCATAGACAGCAGCCCACCAGGCTTCCCGTCCCTGGGATTCTCCAGGCAAGAACACTGGAGTGGGTTGCCATTTCCTTCTCCAGTGCATGAAAGTGAAAAGTGAAAGTGAAGTTGCTCAGTCATGTCTGACTCTAGCGACCCCATGGACTGCAGCCTACCAGGCTCCTCCGTCCATGGGATTTTCCAGGCAAAAGTACTGGAGTGGGATGCCATTGCCTTCTCCGATATAGGGAAGTTTAGTTGAATTTATTAAAACTTTAAATTTTGTAGCAATAAAATGAATCACTGATGTTATTAAAGGTTTATTTTTCTTTAATGAAAACAGATATTATTTAATATTTTAAACAATACTATTTCAAAATGCTTTAGCAAGTAGTTATTTTATAGATCTGCAAATATAATAAAATCAATATGTCAGTTAATATACAAATATGTCAGTTATCTGATGTTAATGCATACCATCATTTGCATTCTAAACAGTTTTTAATTTTGCAATGATGTATTACTATTTATAAGTCACACATCTTTTTTTCCAGGGCATTTTGCAACTCCTATTGGTATTAAATATATAATTAGCAAGTGATAAGAGCCTTTAAAAAGTGCATTGTTGGGTCAGAAAATCACTATAATGCAAGCTCTGATTTTAATTCCCTGAAAAACTATGTACCTTGATGAGTTTTTCAAGGACAGTTTTTGATAGGAAGTTTAATTTATCTTCTTTAAAAATGATAAACTAGTCTCCCTAAATCACAGACTCTGTAGACTACTAAGTAGCTACCTACTACTCTATACAAGTTTTCTTGTCAACTAATCAGAGGCATGCCTTTAAAGCAGTTGTGTTTGAGAAGTATAAATTTTAAGCTTGCTACTCATCCCCTTGGCCTTGCCTGATGGCTCAGTCATTAAAGAATACCCCTGCCAATTCAGGAGATGCAGAAGCCAGGAGTTTGGTCACTGGGTCTGGGAGATTCCATGGAGATGGAAATGACAACATTTCAGTATTCTTGTTTGGGAAGTGTAATGGACAAGGGAGCCTGATGGGCTGTAGTCCATGGAACTGCAGAAAGTCAGGCATGACCAAGCAACTAAACCACCACCACTCATTCATTCCCTCCCTATTTTCTGGATTTATATTAAAATTGAGAAGCTAAATAGAACATGATTACTGAGATATGACATATTTATTTACTCTCCTCTGTGCAAGTCTTTTCCATCTGTTATGCTGTTACCTAGAAAACTGTTACATGAGGTCTTGCATCTTTGCCTTACCAATGAGCACACTGGGGCAAGTTAGGCAGGATTTCCATGTTTCTAGACATAGGAAATAGTAAGACGGGGCATCAGATATGGGGTTGTCTGATGCTAGAATCAATGCTGGAAAAGCAAAACACTCAATTTCCCATCATAGCACAATTTTCTGTCCATAGTACACCACCAGATTTATTTTTTCCAGTGGTCAAAACACTCACGTCCATCGAGCATCTTCTTTCTTCATGTGGTTTGGCTAAACACTGCATCCAGTTTCCAGTATTCTTGAAACACATGAATTGATAATGACCAAATTCACACACCAAAAACACCAGTTCTAAGTAATTAATATCACCATTCATAAAGTCACATGTGGTCATGGCTTTGGAGCATTTTGAGACAATAAAATATATCCTATACAGGAACGTTTAAAAACTGTGGACCTTACTCACTTGACTCATTGATATGTTAAGCAGACACACTGAGGAGTAATGGTATCACTGAGCTTCATCTGTGACCTGTTGCTGGACTGATTAAACATAAAAGAACTGTCCCAAACCTTCTCTTCAATCTTTTTATTTCAAATTTTATAAATGATTTCAATGTGCAATTTGACTAATTCTTCCAGAATTAAACAGAATTCAAACCATAATGTTTATACATGATAAAGTAACAAATTTCACTTAGAAATTTTCAAGTGATTCACAACAATTTTATCAGCAGTAATAGAAAATATGAATTGTTGAGTTTATTTTTTTCCCAATCTACGTTTGTTTTTTAGACTGAGACCAGTTGTATAAAGAATCAAAAGGTTGAACCTTACTCAATAGCACTTTTGCATTAATGCAGAAGTGATTGACACAATTCATGCAATAAGTGATGGAAATTGACTAAGGCCAACTCTGATAAAATTATCTATTTGACTTTCAAGATTAATCATTTTTTAAAAGCCAAGTAGTTACACCTCTTTTTAACAGTCTGTAATCTACCCACTGAGATTAGTCCAGAATATAAGTGTCTATGTTATTGATATTTCTCCCAGCAGTCTTTATTCCAGCTTGTGCTTCATCCAGCCTGACATTTCTCATCATGTACTCTGCATATAAGTTAAATAAGCAGGGTGACAATATACAGCCTTGATGTACTCCTTTTCTGATTTGGAACAATTCAGTTTTTCCATGTCCAGTTCTAACTATTGCTTCTTGGCCTGCACACATATTTCTTAGCAGGCAGATCAGGTGGTCTGGTATTCCCATCTCTTTAAGAATTTTCAAGACTGTTGTGATCAACACAATCAAAGTCTTTGGTGTACTAAATAAAGCAGAAGATGCATTTCTGGAACTCTCTATCTTTTTCAATGATCCCACAGATGTTGGTTATTTGATCTCTGGCTCCTCTGCTGTATTTTCTAAATCCAGCTTGAAGATCTGGAAGTTCACTGCTCACGTACTGTCGAAGCCTGGCTTGGAGAATTTTGAACATTACTTTGTTACCATGTGACATGAGTACAATTGTGCAGCAGTTTGGGCATTCTTTGGCATTGCATTTCTTTGGGACTGGAATGAAAACTCACCTTTTTTCAGTCCTGTGGCCACTGCTGAGTTTTCCAAATTTGCTGACATATTGAGTGCAGCACTTTCACAGCAACATTGTTGAGGATTTGAAATAGCTCAACTGGAATTCCATCACCCACTAACTTTATTTGAAGCAATGTTTCCTAAGACCCACTTGACTTCACATTCTAGGGTGTCTGGCTCTAGGTTAGCGATCACACCATCTAGGTTATCTGGGTTAGGAAGCTCTTTTTTGTATAGCTTGTCTGTGTATTCCTGCCACCTCTTAATATTTTCCACTTCTCTTAGGTCCATACCATTTTTGTCCTTTATTGTGCGCATCTTTGCATGAAATGTTCCCTTGGTATCTCTAATTTTCTTGAAGTGATTTCTAGTCTTTCTCATTCTATTGTTTTCCTCTATTTCTTTGCATTGATAACTGAGGATGGTTCTCTTATGTCTCTTTGCTATTCTTTGGAACAGATGACACCAAAGCAAAGAACTAAAGAGTCTCTTGATGAAAGTGAGAGGAGAGTGAAAAAATAGACTTAAAACTCAACATTCAAAAGACAAAGATCATGACACACAGCCCCATCGCTTCATGGAAAATAGATGGGAAAACAATGGAAATAGTGAGACTTTATTTTGGGGGCACCAAAATCACTGCAGATGGTGACTACAGCCATGAAATTAAAAGATGCTTACTCCTTGGAAGAAAAGCTATGACCAACCTAAACAGCATATCAAAAAGTAGAGACATTACTCTTCCAACCAACATCTGTCTATTCAAAACTATGGATTTTTCCAATAGTCATGTATGAATGTGAGAGCTGGACTATAATGTAAGCTGAGTGCCAAAGAATTGATGCTTTTGAACTGTGATGTTGGAGAAGACTCTTGAGAGTCCCTTGAACTGCTAGAAGATGCAACCAGTCAGGCCTAGAGAAAATTAGTCCTGAATGTTCATTGGAAGGACTGATGCTGATAATGAAACTCCAATACTTTGGCTATCTGATTAGAAGAACTGACTCATTGGAAAAACATCCTGATATTGGAAAAGATTGAAGGCATGAGGTGAAGGGGATGACAGAGGATGAGATAGTTGGATGGCCTCACTAACTCAATGCCCAAGAGTTTGAGCAAGCTCTGGATATGGTGATGGACAGGGAAGCCTGGCATGCTGCATTCCATGGGATCACAAAGACTCAGAGAAGACTGAGCGACTGAACTAAATTGATCTGAAGTGTCTATGTATTTATCTTAAAAGTTCAATATAGCCTTTCTTCTTTCAAGTGGTACAGAAATTAAAAGAAAGTTAACAGTCACATGTATGCCTGCCAAGTTGCTTTAGTCATTTCCAACTCTTTGCAACCCTATGGACTATAACCCACAAGGCTCCTCTGTCCATGGAATTTCTCAGGCAAGAATACTGGGGCAGGTTGCCATTCTCCTCTCCAGGGGATCTTCCCTACTCCTGGATTGAATCCAGGTCTCCTGAATTGCTTGCAGATTCTTTGCCATCTGAGCCAACAAGAAAACTCTACCCCCACCTTGGGGAAAAAAAAAGTTTGTATCTTAGTCAATTAGGAATTCCAAGACTTAAGTGTTGTCAAAACAGTTTATTCCAGTATAAATACAATTATCCTCTTTGGTGGCTCAGAGGTTAAAGCGTCTGCCTCCAATGTGGGAGACCCAGGTTCAATCCCTGGGTCGGGAAGATCCCCTGGAGAAGGAAATGGCAATCCACTCTAGTATTCTTGCCTGGAGAATCCCATGGATGGAGAAGCCTAGTAGGTTACAGTCCACGGGGTCGCAAAGAGTCGGACACGACTGAGCNATCTAAATTCTGTTTTTAGCCTATCCTAAGTGAAAAAGTTGGCTTAAAGCTCAACATTCAGAAAACTAAGATCATGGCATCTGGTCCCATTACTTCATGGGAAATAGATGGGGACACAGTGGAAACAGTGTCAGACTTTATTTTGGGGGCCTCCAAAATCACTGCAGATGGTGACTGCAGCCATGAAATTAAAAGACGCTTACTCCCTGTTAGGAAAGTTATTACCAACCTAGATAGCATATTGAAAAGCAGAGACATTACTTTGCCAACAAAGGTCCATCTAGTCAAGGCTATGGTTTTTCCAGTGGTCATGTATGGGTGTGAGAGGTGGACTGTGAAGAAGGCTGAGTGCCAAAGAATTGATGCTGTTGAACTGTGGTGTTGGAGAAGACCCTTGAGAATTCCTTGGACTGCAAGGAGATCCAACCAGTCCATTCTGAAGGAGATCAGCTCTGGGATTTCTTTGGAAGGAATGATGCTAAAGCTAAAACTCCAGTACTTTGGCCACCTCATGCAGAGAGTTGACTCATTGGAAAAGACCCTGATGCTGGGAGGGATTGGGGGAAGGAGAAAGGGATGACAGAGGATGAGATGGCTGGATGGCATCACAGACTTGATGGACATGAATTTGAGTGAATACTGGGAGTTGGTGATGGACAGGGAGGCCTGGCGTGCTGTGATTCATGGGGTCACAAAGAGTCAGACATGACTGAGTGACTGAACTGAACTGAAATCATCTTAGGATATTCAAGATTTTGAATCCCTTAAGATCAAAGACTCTTTCTATATTATTTGCTGTTATATGTCTAGTATCTAAGAGGATACCTGTTACATGCTCATGATTGTGGAATGATCAATAGGAAATGAAAGCAACAAATGAACAGAAAGTATCCCCTAGTATATACAGTAAGCACTTGAGTATACAATGTTTTACATTTTACAAGTAGTTTTCAACATTCATGTCTATTTGAGAGAGATACAGAAATGGTTATTCTTTTTATTCAATATGTGTTCTTACTAAAGCTTTGAGAAGTAGAATGCCTTATGAAATAGGTGAAGATGAAACTTCTTTTCAAAATCTAGACTTTCTTTTTCTATACTGAAAGTTGGCAAAATTTTTCTACTAAGACTCAGTTAGCAAATATTTCTACCTTTGAGGCTCAGCAATCCCTGTCATAGGTACCCAACTTCACCATCTTAACAGGAATGTGGCCAGAGAAATATGTAAACAAATGGACTTGGCTGGGTTTCAATAAAACTTTGTTGTTGTTGTTTTTTTTTTTCAATAGGCCCATCAGTGGTAATTAACTGAGCCCCTGAGAGACATTTATGCCACATCTCCAAGAATATTTTTAGATACTTAATATTTCAAGTACCATGAGAGGAAATACTTCTTGAGTGAAAAATTCAGCACTTAGAGCTGAAGGTCAATTGAGAACAATGACAGAACAGGCATTAAACTGGAATTCAAATGCAAGTGTCTTCTTGAATTCAATGTTGTGCTTGTTATTGATGCACAACACAAAGTTCACCCTGTTGTTTCTAAGAAGGGAGAGTGGTTTGATTCCTCCAAAGTTTTATGAAGCCAACTCAGTGTATGCTGAGTTTATGAGATGTTGAGAATACTAGAAGGAAAGCTGCTGACACTGCACACCAAGAATATTTGTTGTTTGCTGACAACATGATTCACCCATTTAGGGGCTGGGAAATGGCTGCCTGCTGTTCTCACTTCCTATTAGATGTACATTGACTGTAGGACGATAAAACCCAGTTGATACAGCAGCTGTATGGAACTGCAAGTTTCTTTTGACCCTTGGCTTTCACTCCTATTAATCTATAATCTGCCTTCCACTTGTTTTTCTCTTAGTTTGTACTATCTGCTCCTCCAATAAAATGAACTGATGCTCTGATTCTGGTATTTGAGTATTTGAATCAGAATTATTTATCACAATTCAGACAACCTCTTATTTAATTCTTTGTAATTAAAAAAATATTGGACTATGGTTGATTTGCAATGTTGTGTTAGTTGTGGTGTACAGCAAAGTGAATCAGTTATAAACATACATGTAGCCACTCTTTTTTTTACAAAAATAAAAAAAGATATTTTATAAGTTTGTAGGATAAATTCCCAAGATACCACTATTTTATAGCATTGAAAGCTATTTACAAATTCACACTAGTTAAATCGATTTAGTGGTTCCTTTGATAATATTATATATAATAGGAAAGTTGTTAATTTGCTTTTATTCTTCAGAATGTATCTTTCAATGACTTTATGCTATTAAAATTATGTTTCCACTCACTAGGATATCACTTGCTAATTCCAGTCTTGATCAAAAGCAGATTTCTTCAGAAACTGCACCACAGTAGAAAAATTTTTTTTTGCATGTTGACAAAATTTCTAACTTCTGTGCACAATGAAGCATATATTTTTAATACGTATGAGTAAAAGCATATGATATTTCTTGTATAAGGGCTTCCCTGGTTGCTCAGTGGTAAAGAATCTGCCTGCAAAGCAGGAGACCTGGATTCGATCCCTGGGTGGGAAGATCTCCTAGAGGAGGGAATGGCAACCCACTGTAGTATTCTTACCTGGAGAATCCAATGGACAGAGGAGCCTGGCAAGTTACAGTCCATAGGGTCAAAAAGAGTCAGACATGAATGAGGTGACTTAGCACACATTTTTAGATGAAGGAACAACATTTACAAATTTTATATATTAATATATAATTTCAGCTACTATGTGACTTACTACTTATAACTCTGTTAAAATTTTGAAAATTGAGAATTCTGCCAACTCAGCATAATAAATTTGTCTCATGTGGAAATCAATTCTTAAATTAAAATTTTTAACAATTTTCCTGGCAACAGTGGCTGGTGCCAGCAGATGCATTTAGCCACAACCTCCTAGATGAAATGTGCATTCTTCATTACATTCTTCATTCAGGCACATATGGTCTGTTTTCAAAAATAGAACCAGATATGTTCAGTGCCTTTGGACTGGTATGATAGCTGAGTCTTAGGGTATAAAAAATGGATATATAAAATGACATCATTTCTTATATATCTTTTTCATATATCTTTAAGAGACTTTAAAATTAGGTTCCTATTGAGTGTTCTTTCACACACACAAAAATAAATGTTTGTGTAATATGTGTGTGTGTGTGTATATATATACACACACACACATATAATATGAATAGACAGTATTTTTATGACCCTATCTGAAAAATATACTAATGCACCATCTTCCCTGTGGAAACAAGTTATGATATTCCTAAGCCTGTCTAATCAATACTTTGATAGAAAGGTAAGCTTTGGCCTTGAAGAATTAATGGAATCTCTGAGACCACTTTAGAACCTAACATGAAACATCATATAAAGATTGAAATTTAAGACTGGGTCTCTCATTTTCTTCTTTGCAGAGTATTGGGTTAGCTTCAATGCCCCTTTCCTCTTAGAGTCAATAGATTTATTTATTTTTCCACACTTTTACAGAATTTTTTAACCAAATATTCAGTTTAGTTTAATAATTATACATTATTCCAAGGACTATGTTTGCTTATGCTATTCTAAACATCTATCTCACATTTTCTGGATGTTTCAAAACTAATTTAACTAATTTTTGTCCTGTATTTTGTGTTATTCTTTGCTTTTGAAATTCTTCAGTTTTTCTGTGATATTTTTAAGCCAGTTTCATTTGAGATGACTTCTTCTTTATCTGAAATTCAAATCTGAACTGTGTTTGAAGATGCACTTCTGGTGACCTGAGGAATAGCTTATTTTCTCCTTTATTGCTCAGAAAATAAATGGCTTAGAAGGTTGCTCCATGAACTCTAAAATACACTGACATATCTTAGAACATAGGTGTATACAAGGACCTTCAGAGTCCTTTTATATTTATATTTCTCTTCCCACATTTCTACTTGAAGAAATTAAGTATTTTTTCACTTTGTGCAAACACTATCAATTATATGGACTATGTGAACTTCATAAGTTATCCTAAGGCAAATTCCAGGTTGCCTCAGCTTTCAAAAGTCAAGGGGCTACCCTGGTGGCTCAGACGGTAAAAAATCTGCCTGCAGTGTGGGAGACTAGGGTTCAATCCCTGGGTTGGGAAGATATCCTGGAGAAGGAAATGGCAACCCACTCCAGTATTCTTGCCTGGAAAATCCCATGGATGGAGGAACCTGGCAGGCTACAGTCCATGGGGTCGAAAAGATTTTGTTCTCATAGTTTTAAAAATAGTAGTCACTTTATTTGGGAGAATCCCCATGGACAGAGGAGCCTGACAGACTACAGTCGATGAAGGTTGGAAAGAATCAGACACAACTAACTGACTAATCACATGTATTGAATTTAAAAATAAAGTTAACAGACATTTAAAAAGGATTTCACAAAGCTTTCACAAGGTTTATTCACACCGTTTTCTTAAACTGCACGCGCGCGCACACACACACACACACACACACACACACAC